>CM051028.1:58606028-59206028 GCA_027627225.1 Congeria kusceri
ACATTGTTTTAAAACACATTGCGAACGTATAAAATACATAGATAATGTGTTAATGATAGTATCTTTTGTTTGTTTGTTTAATTGGATTGTTCGCCGTTTTGAACATTATTTCAGTCATATTACGGCGATCAGTGAATCTACTCACATTTTTTCTGGGCAAGCTTATCCGATCTAAGCGCACATACTAAGGCCAGTAACTGACAACTGCCTTACTTGAATCAGAGGTAGGGGAGAGTGGCCGTAGAAATAATTTCATGACCAATTCCCACACAAGTTATGTGGCCAGGCTGGGGAGTGAACTCACGAACCCCGGATTGACAGTCCAGAGTTCTACCAACTGAGCTAGCCGGGCCTGTATAATCGTATTTTAGATCATGCACTTTGTACGCATCTTAGATAAAACTATTGTCTTGTCTTGTCTATATTACAAGACAGCGCAAAAAGGACATTATGATGCGGTCATAAGCAAATAAAACAAACGCGTATATAAATTTATTTTAAAGTCTTATATCTATAAGCATATTTATGTTTTGTTTTAAGTATTGTAACGTTAGATACATTTTAACCACCTTAGATATTTGCTGAAATTTAATTGAAATAAGAAGGCAATCTGAGTAACGAAGTTTGAAACAAGTTCTCCCTACGTATTTGTCTGAAAGCGTATTGAACAAAATAGTGTTTTTGCTTTATATGTTGGCATCGAACTACCAATATGTAGAACATATTAATTTTCAAACCGTATTCCTACGGTAATTTATAAAAACATTGTATTTTGATAAAACATTTTTGTTCGAAAATTCTATAACGAAGGCGGATGTTGTTTTATCTGTCAGATTAAAAAGAAGCTTTCAAAATGTACTCCTTAAGACTTTTCCCAGCAATCCAGGACGAAGAATTTCCTAGAACATAATTAGTAAAATATTTTAAGCCTAATCCTTCCTGTATGTATAATGGACTTTTTATTCCTCAGTGCTCACAATTTAAGAGCATGGTGAGCTATTTTTGTAAACGGGTAATTAGATGTTCTAATTTTAGCCTTGCTTGAGCATTCGAAACATTATTTACCCAAGAATTACTCATCCTCAGTTGAACAGGCGGAACATGTAAGCAATTTGATTTTCCGACTGGGGATGTATACAATATTAAACGTTTTCTATGTAGCGGGGTGTTGAATGAGGTCAACTCGTTGTAAAGTCTTGATATTTATTCCAGTATATCAAATATAAAAAATAAACCTGAAAAATAGAAATTATGCATTAAATATATTACATGCAATAATTAATATGCATTAAATATATTATAAATTGCATAACTTAATTATACAATACATTCAACAATACAATTCATTAAGCAAATAGGTTAACTGCATAAATCTTTAAATAAGAAAACAAAATACAATAAAAGACAAAAATAAAATACAAATCTTACCAAGCAGGGCAAAATGACTTGGTCAATATTCCTTTGCAGGATACTATTGTACATAATGACTGAAGTCTCTGGTGACAAACGTAAGAATGTGCTGGGTTTCTCGATAGAAAAATGGATATGTTAGTTGATTGATAGCTTGGTGCGGGGATTACATTAAAATGTGGTCATAACCAATTAGGACAGTGAAAACCTATCACACTTCATTACACATCACCTTACACACATAACTGTACACTGGTTACATCTATGCATTTTAAATATTTCTCCCTGAGAAATATATGGTATGCGCATCGGTTTTGGATAAATGCAATTAAAACACGAGTAATTAATATTTACCCTGTACGCAGCTATAAGTACGTGTAGTTGTAGCTTTCAACGAACGTTTCCAATTAATAATAGTAATTAATAATTACTTATCAAATTATAATCGAATCAATCAATCAAATTATATAAATATATTTCAGTTCAAGACATTTTGAAAAGACATCCACTTATTTTTAGTATTGCCTAAAAGACAACGCGTTATATCATCACCGGAAAGAGACACAATAAACAGTTTAATGCTATTCAGTATTATTTACATTTGAATTATTTTGAAGGGATTTTCAACACGATGTTTAAAGTATAATGTCAGCACTATTTTCTCTATAATGCGTAGTAATCCCTGTTAGTAATAAACATTCCTGCGCCATCTTTGATTACGATAAAAATATCAACGCTCACTGCTAGTTTTAAATATATTTATGATATTATTATTATAACACCTATATACTTTGAAAGACAGATATCTCAGCAACAATATGCATGTTTGAAACATTTGGTACCATTCATTTTTTTGTTAAATATTGTGCTGAAATGTACACACATATTGTGGGGGTTCCGAATCAAGTACGTGTGTTCCGGGTCACTTGGCACTTCTAATATAGTTTCCTTAAGAGTTTGTTTTAAAAGCATGTTTAACTTATAATCTGAATTAGTACTTGTCAAACAACACCACAAGGAAGATATATTCATTTCTTGAACCGGACAACACATAGTCACAATATAATAGTTAGGACATATTAAAGATTTTCCCACGTTTGCCATCTTATTTATATTTCACATCATATTTTATATTAGGATGTGGGCCAATATATGAAAAGTTCCAAAGCCATATAGATTCCATGGGCATTTAGATGTTAGACTACAACAATAAAACCATCTTATAATTGATCAACGTTTGCCAATGCTTTTCACTGGTAATTAAATATGAAAATACCAGCTAAAAGTTAAAAAAAACGCGACATAAATTTAATCAGTACATTGACCGAAATGCGATAATCAATCCAAAGTGCATTCACGTACGCAATGTGGTAATTGTACATAGATTCTAAACATATATTTATCCCCAGTAACAACAGATCAACAATTTGATAACAATCATTAGCATATTGACAAAATTAAAAACCTAAGAATAATAAGAGAAACACAACGCATAATGATAGAAAAAGATAAGAAATACCGGTAGCGCCGTTCTAATGGTAACATCAACACTCTGAAACACATACACAGTACAACAAAATGATGATATGACAATATCAAATGTAAACATAAAGCTGAATGGTATCCTAGACTTGTATGTGAAGGACACTATAGACCATGGTATAAAAAAGTATGAACAAAACCTGCTTCTATAAAAAAGACAATGTTAAACATTTTGACAACTTTTAAATACATATAATATACACATATACTTGCTTACTTTGATCAACTTTAATACTGATATTAATGAGATAAATTATCTGAATCCATTAAAACATTGATGGGTCTTCTTGGTTTGGCCTATTGCTGGCACCATTCTTCCATTTAAAAGACCACGAAAAGCTATAAGGTTATTTATTACTTATAGAAGGGTAAATCAAACCTATGGGAAGCATACATATAATATCACCTTATTTGTGTAACAAAAATACATATTAGTCAATAAATAATTGTCTTACATTGTGCATGAGTGTACTGACCCAACCAACCCATGGATAAATTCCAGGAAGCATATATATTAGAAATTGCTTGACATATCCCCCTTAAACAATGAGGTCCGTTCAAGTGACCCGGAACACCCCAATACACATATGTTGTTAATACCGTTGTTTTCTACAGTAATATGGAAAGCAGGGTTTTCTTATATATACAATACAAAGAATATACACATATTTACCAATTGATACCATAAGTGTGACCATTTACCGGGCATTTCCGATGTTTTATCGCGATGAATAAACCGTAGCCTAGTTTCTGCATCCGGTGTTCATGTAGATTTTTCATGTAGATGCATTACTCATAAATCGCCGTTTTAGTTCATTGATCCGCATACACAGTTGAAACTTTGGTGATTTAATGCAAATGTATTGCTGTTCAAACCCAGTTAATAAAAATCGAAATGGGAGGGTTGGAATTATTTTCAGAACCATTAATCTTAATGTGACCCGGAACTACCAGAATTCCTTCAATGACTGTAGATGCGCGTTAAAATTTAAAACAACAAAAGATGTACTGTGAAAGAGTGTTCTGAAATGGATTACTTAAACGTGTTTTTTATATTAATTATTCGGATTTATCAACTCAATTGGATTAAAATTCGGACAAGAAAACAAGATGGCTGAGAATTGAACGCTGAACACTTTACAATAACACATTGAATACTTACATACTTAAGCGTGATCACTGGATATAAACACTTAATACACACAAAATTATATATAAATATGTGCTTAATGAACATAAGTTATTACTTCGGATTCTAGTTGATTTTCGAGAAAATGTTATTTTTCTGTATTTCACTACATAGCATTAAATAAATTTCTGTACTATGTTGACTATATATATACAATTATAATATTCAAAACTATATTTGGTAATTATTATATATACAACAACATTGCATTCCGTAAATTTATTATGACTTTTGAAGTGTAATGGGCGACGTGTCTGTCATGAGGCACCCTTGACCCTTGCGCATGCTCTGTGATCCAACAACTGTGGCACCAAAAGTGTTTTGGAAACATATGTATAATTTGTAATTTATATGGGAGTTTTGTATTCGGTGCATATTGTATTTTCTAAGATGAAATCAGTATGGCCAAATTCAATAGATATAACATATTTCAACATGTACTCACTACTTTCTGATATGATTTGTCTCGCGATATATAGCTGCCTTATGTCATAACGATTTTCAAATATAAAATTAAATGTAATGAGTTTCTAGCATTAAAGAGAAACCATCATTAAGAACTGAAAGTATCTTTTTAAGCAAGTGACCCATCACATATTTAACACATTATACTTCGAGAAAAACACGAAACAAAAAAAACATGATTGAAACTCGGGTCTCACCATGCAATGGTCATTGCCAAAATATTGGGCGTTTAAAATGGTGCGTCCCATAGCCCAGATTTAATCACAATTCAGGTGAATGGTTATAAAACGTAACCCCATAGCATTGCAATTCGAATTGAGTACATGAAAAAAGTTAAAACAACATTTAGTTGAATTTCCGATTTGTCTCGTGTAACTTTAAAAACACCTTACAGAAAAACAAACAGATGGATTTAAGCTGCCTAGCCCCATTCTTTAAATAGCTTTCGCCCCACAGAAACAGACGCTGTACTGAGACGGTTCACTAGCAACCGTTTTTATGTCCCCAGCATCTTGATGCAGGAGGCATATAGTGATTGTCCTGTCCGTCCTTCCGTCCGTCATTCCGTCTTTCCGTCCGTCCGTGACAAGGTTAAGTAGATTTTACCGTTCCGTCTAGCACCAACACCGCTTACTACAACACTTCGATACTTACGCAGTTGTTGCTTATGACCATTCCCTATCCACCCATAGCACCATACCTCACTTTGACCTTGACCTTGACCTAATTTGGAATAATAATAATTCAAAAGTGCCATTTCTTGTTTAACTAGATTTTACCGTTTCGTCTAGCACCAACACCACTTACTACAACACTTGCATATTTATACAGTTGTGTAACTGGTGGCATGTGTGTTTATCAAACACAGAATCTTTTTTTTTTTTTTTTTTTTCTGTACATACGCGACGGTAAAGGGGTAAAATATAGTTCTGAAATTAGTAAATCATAATACTGTTAAAATCAAAATTCTTCTTCAGGCAAACATGATCTTGTTTAAAGGTAATTATGCAATGCCGTTTGATTACCTTTTTTACAGTCGTGGTAGCTTTATCATATTTTTCATTATCCTCCACGTTGACAATATATCCGATTTGAAAATATAAAGTAGATTAATTACCCAATTTACCCATTTTGAGCGGCTTTTACATCCAGTGCCTCAGTCGATGGAGGTTCTTCAGCAATTCCCGTGTTCAGCTGATTTAGACATAAAATTTAGACTTTGTTTAACATACACGGCGGTACGTGTTTAAAAAATTTTTTTTTAGGTGAGATTAATACCCTAGTCATAGTGTCACGTTTTTGCCGCCTCGTTAAGATCCATTGCGTAACTTCGTAGGTACGTAATTTGGCCTCAACGCGCCTAAAAGTGGCACAAGTTGGCAGGTACGTAGTTCAACGTTAACAAAAAATATGAATTGTGAACATGTTCAAAATACTGTTCAAAATACTGCTATGTTATACCACAACGCACTTGGTACACAATGGTACACGTGGTGCAACGTAGAACAACGTGGCCTTAAAAAAGCACAGCGTGAACAGAACGAGAGTCCTGTCAATTTCTACGTAATGTAGTGTTATTCGCTACGTTAAATAAGTACTACTAGTATACGCCAAGCATTACTCTCGTTATTGTAGCGCTTAAGCCCCAGTTACACTGAGTCGTAGGACTTTCGAGTCGCAGAATTCCCGAACTCCCGAGATTTTTGACGCCTTTGCCCAAGTCGAAGGACAAACAAAAAACATTGCTACGTCCTGAGTTGGTCCTGCGCTGGTCTTCACGAAATACTATGTAAGAGTTTTGCTTTCAGTCGGGAGGAATTTGAACATGTTCAAAACCAGCTACGACTGATTTTTATACTAAACAACGCACGACATTCCATAACTACGTAGAAACACGCAGGACTCGGTCAGGATTTTTAGTCGTAGTCCTGACTTATAACTGTCTTAAGCCTCGTTCACACTGTCACGATTTTGGCTACGATTGCCCACGATTGATCGTTGACGTGTTAATCGTGACAAGTCGGTATGCACAGTGTCCCAGTTTCATCTTCCTATGTATAATGACGGTTGTTGTAGAACGAGACTACGAATATCAACGACACTTGTAGGATTCCGCAGCCGATTCACCACGGTTTCACCAAGATGCGTATGTTACGATCTGCTACGTTGCTAATATGCTAGCGACAGATATACGCTTCGGTTACAGACGATTACAGACGATTGTTAACGTTTATTTTAAGATTGTAGCATGATTAAGGACGATTTATCACGAGAACATACGAGCAGCCAATAATTCTCCTGCTTCACTACGCTTCCAGCCGATTTGGACATCACGATATCTTGTGCATAATCGTGGAACTAACATAGGCATACGTAGTGAGTGCGTAGTATCATCGCAAAAAACCGTGCAAGCAACACGACAAATCGTCGCTTTGTCGTGGTCCATCGTGTATATTCGTGAGTAGCCATGATAGTTACCCAAAAGATCCTACTGAAATCGTAACTTAACCGTAGGGAAAGCGTAGACATCCGTATCATATACGTAGCAAACCGTATCATAACGTAGTATAGTCGTTTATATGTCTGTTAAAGAAAACAGTCACGATTAAACACGAAAGGCCAAGAATGCATATACGATCGCTATATGAATAAGCCAGATCGAGATATGAAAAATAATCGTGGCGACGCTACGATCCGCCACGAAGGTTTCAACATATTCAAAACTGTCGTAGCGCATCTATATCGATAAGGATCACCCAAGATTCTTCGAGATTCACACAGATGCCGGCATGTATGTGTTCACGCTTTACCACGCATCACCAAGATTTTGTAAATCGTGGGCAATCGTAGCCAAAATCGTGATAGTGTGACCGAGGCTTTAGCTGCAATGTGACTGTGGCTATGTCTGCGCTATGTACTGCATCCTTCCACGCTACGCTACGTAATGACACGTTGTTGCACGTTGTCAAATGTAACGGTAGCGTGTTTCCAAATAGGTTCCTCTGATTGTCTCTTTAACTTTTTTTTTAAATATCTAATTATATTGTAAAATTTTGCTTATTTTAATATATATGTATACAGATGTATGCATTGAATGTATTTTGTCATGAAGCAGCGTTAAATACGTACGCGATGCTCTTAAATATTTTCACAAATCGAATATAACGATGTGCTGGTTTGGCTTCTTTCTTTGTTCATTTCTTTTCAAGCGGCATTACCGATCCTAATTAGGTTTGATTTGGGTCTACGGTAAAACATGAGGAATATACAGAAGTTTAAATTTCTAGCAATGAAAATGATACAATCTTTAAAGAACTGTTTAACTTATACTGAATATTCATTAAATTTCCATAACAAATATTATCGTTTGAGGAACGGTTAGCAGTATTTTGTCTTTACATAAAAAATAACGTGTATACAACCATTTGTACCAAGTTATAACATTATTTACTATTAGAACTACTGACTATTGTGAAAAACATCAAAACTACTACGGAAATCTTGAAGTTATAAAGAAATTCGTTTCTAGTTGACCGAATGCTCCATCTCGCAGTTTTACAAAGTATTAGGTAACGTACTAGCAATTTATTTCGTAATTGAAAAAAACACAACAAAACATGTTTCAGTCACGAAATCAGTTGCCCAAATTTACATACCAGCAGCTTTTAACATAGCTCCAGACGTCGCTGATAGAGGTGGGCAAAATTCCATACTACTAGATATTAAAGTACATGCACCTCACGACCTTACTTATACAGGTGGGGAAATTTACATACTACTCGAAGTAGATATTAAAGTTTAATAACGTATCTTGGGACGTCTCTTATAGAGGGAGGAAAAATTACATAGTAGCAGAAATTATACGGCATGTACATTGGGACCTCACTTACACAAGTGGGCACATTTACATACTACTCGAAGTAGATATTAAAGGGAATATGTCAACGAAACATTGGTTTCCTATTGCATTTTAAATGATATTAAATGTTAGAAATGCGCTATACTAAGGCGTGTACATGTACATTAAATAAAGAATAAATTATATAATACATGATGAGATATTGGAATAAAACAAATCAGAAAAAAATGTTTGAAAAAAAACAAACCGCATGTGGATATCGAATCCACGAATTTGTAGCCAAGCGATGAAATTACAGAGGGCAGCGCTTTAACCTACTGCGCTATTCTGCTCTGTAATGTATCAAATATGGTTACACAAAATACTCACAATTCTGACGTCAAAATGTAAACATAAAAAGGGCCAAGCAAACACAGCCCTTTTTATAAATTGATTTTTATTCCAGAATGCGAAAAATATTTTCCCGTGATATATACCTTATTTTAACAGTTACTATATGCTAGTTTTAATATCTTAATTTCAGATTTAAAAAAAAGAAATTAACCTCTTGAGGCCCTTTTCGCTGACATAGTCCCTTTAAAGTACATGTACCTCGGAGCCTCACTTATACAGGTGGGCAAAATACATTCTTGTAGATATTAAAGTACATGTACCTCGGGACACACTTATACAAGTGGGCAAAATTACATACTAGTAGATGTTTAATTACATGTACCTCAGGACCTCACTAATATAGGTGGGCAAAATTACATTACAGTATATATTTAAGTAAATGTACGTCGGGACCTCACTTATACAGGCGGGGAAAATTATATACTACTCGTAATAGATATTAAAGTATATGTACATTGGGATGTCTCTTATAGAGGTGGGCAAAATTACATTCTAGTAGATATTGAAGTATATGTACCTCGGGACCTCACTTACACATGTAGGCAAAATTACATACTAGTAGATATTAAAGTAAGTGTACTTCACTTATTCAGATGGGAAAAATTACCTACTTACAGATATTAAATTCCAGTACATCGGGACCTCACTTATACAGGTGGGCCAAATTACATACTACTCGTAGTAGATATTAAGGTATATATATTGGGACGTCACTTATGGAGGTGGGCAAAATTACATACTAGTAGACATTAAAAGTATATAAACATTGGGACCTCACTTATATAGATGGGAAAAATTACATACTACTCATAGTAGATATTAAAGTATATGTACCTTGGGATGGCATTTAAACAGGTGGGCAAAATTACATACCAGTATACAGTAGACATGTATATCAAATTGCACTGACCTCTTGACCTCACTTATACAGGTGGTCAAAATAACATATTAGTAGATATCAAAGTAGCTCGGGATGTCTCGTATAATGGTGTGCACGATTATATATACTACTAGATATTTATGTACATCAGGTGGCAGGTCACGTATTCAGGTGCGCAGTTGTACATCATACAAACTAGGTCAAGCAATACATTCTGTATTTACTGAAATTATCTAAATAATTCGGTCACAAATAAAAGTGTGGAGTTTTACATAACGGTGTGACGAAAATAATACATACCTCAGAGAACTCGGTCAAGGATGCATATCATTGGAACAGAATACGCATTAAGTACACCTTTTAGGTTAATGTGCTTATATAAGGCTTCAATTAATCTGTTTTTTTCCAGCACGACGAAGCCAAACGTTTCAATCTGTGAGACGTTCGTGGACTTTTTCACATCGTCTTGTTCCGGCGAGTTATGTCAAAATAAATGTTCAAATGCATCATCTTCATTGCATGCATCGAGAATTACTTTGTGATGTACAGTCCAAAGAAAAGTTTTCACATGTGTTTTGTTCATTACATGTATTTATATTTTGTGTCCTACTTAAGGCATCACAATGTTGCATACATCTCTTTCTTAACGTGCTAGATAGTGACGTAATGCAACATTTTTACACAAACATGTTTGTTAAAAGTATGCGTTCTTTGTCTCAACCATTTTATTGTTCGTATTCATAAAACAGGCGTCATAAACAATCGGATATGTTGTATCATCGAAGTTTCGTGTATAATCTTGATGTCTTTAAGAAATAAGCGACTTGCCGAATTGCTACGTTTAAACAATATATCAAGTAGAAACCTGGATCTCCCAAATGTATTTAAGTATTGTAATAATTTGTTAGAATTAAAAGTATAATTTTGCGATTTGCAGTCAAGTTACACGCATGGTTGAATTTTTTTTTTTTTCAAACCACTCGTGCTTCTAATACCTGATGTAATTCTTCAGTCTCTGTAACTTCACGTTGCAGATAATAGCGTGAAATTTTTTCTATATTACACTATGGTTATGTTCTGAACATGCGTTATTCGACAACAAAACTTTGTCTTTGCATTGTAACATGTATGGCAATACACAGAACTTTAATGGTAATATGAAAACTATGTGTGTTACTATATATAAGCAGAGTTTCAGAGTTTTAAGTGTACTACAAAAATAAAACCGTTTATGGGTTAAAAATGTTTTAAGCATTTTCCATCATCTTCTGTAAATGTATAATACACACAAAAGGACATATACTGTAATTGAAATCAAAGTGCAGAATGTGGTATTTATATTATCAACTTTTTTATTGAGTACATGTTCAAAAATATCAACAATACTATCAATGATATCACCGAAAATAAACCATATGCCATCATATACCACACCTGTATTGTTGAACTTACTTTTGCTGTATTCCAGTCAGACGTTTGTTTTTCTTGTCATATGTTTATATTATTTGTCCTTTAGCTGATCACTTGTGATCCATGGGATCACTTCGTTGGCAGACTCACGCATGAAGTTAGAATGGCCATAAATGTCATTGTATAGGTTAGGGAAAGACTTGCTGACTGTCGTAAGCCACAAATTATACAATGGGATTTGCAGGATTACATATACTTAAGAGTTTCGCGAAACAACATGAACAGTTATTGACATATCATTTAGATTTGTTATTTTTTCCATTTTGAAAACCTGCTTGTTTCAACAGCTACTACGAAACATTGGCAACATACACGTGCTTGTTACATAGATTCTGTTATAAAATGATATCTCTTAAAAGCAAAAGATGCACGCATGTTGACATGTTGAATGAGCATTTTGTGACCATTTATATTATTGTATTCATTTAGTTGTTGATTTATTTTAAACGTTTTAATTAGATAAACACACAAATAAGCGCATATCATATCTGTAATACATAACGTTAGCTGGACTGGTTAGAAAACAAACATCAGCCACTTAAACTAAGTCGTCTCCTCATTTAATAATTGGTACCTGTGTTGAAGTGTTTGATAGGGAAAGATCCAGTGCAACATAGTAGGGCGCTTCACACTGGTCCTTTCTGGTTTTCCCCTTCTGCCCTTCTGGGCTGATCAACCTGTTATATACCTTTTGAAATTCAATTTATTTTAACAATTTATAATACAAAATGATGTTACGTAGTTTATTTGAAGCAAAAAACCTAAAAATCTGAAATTATCACTTTCTCCCCGATGCTCCTTTTGAGTAGCAAGCACCCTGTACCCTGTCTGATTCTCTAATTTCCCAATCATTAAAGCCAATCTCAAAGTAAGAAGTTCGTTTGCAAATTATTGCTTATTAAACATTCTTCATGTAATATTAACAATGCAATTGTAACAAGACAGTGCACATTACAATATACTATATACTTTAGGATGCATGCATACTAATGTTACAACTATTATTCGCTTCGTTTAGGAATCATTGAATTATGTTAATCCTTTAAGTCTTGTGACAAACGGATGTAAATGTTCAAAACAACAAACGAATTTTTAGCTTTATTTTTTTTACCGAACTAAAAAAAAAAAAAGACTTCTTGGGCCATCCTTAAAAAATTGTTTGTTCGCGGTAACGCGACCTACTCACGAAATTGGGCCCGACTCACAAGTTTTTATAGGCTTTTGTGAAGCAATTTTTTATATTTGCTATTTAAAAATGTAAGTTACATATTCAGCATAATCATTTGTTCGTAATTTATTCATTACGTGTTTTATCAACCAAACAATGCGTTCTAATTACTCTAATTAAGCTGGATTTTGAGCAGTGTTTGTATACTGATGCCTGATGGCACTGGCATACACTGTGATTAGCAATAAGCAATGTGATTAGCTCTTGGATTTTGTGTTAAGGTAAATTGATCTGTGTCTAAGAGTCGTCTACATTTGTTCCCACACACACACAAAAAATAAAAAAATCGACCTACCTGCCCACCTTGAAAATTCTGGGTCACGTTACCGCAAACAAACATTTTTTATTATTTGCTTGTTGATTATCATTTGTTTTATATTGTATGCTTTAATGCTGGGCCCATTAGCTCAGTTGGTAGAACGCTGAGCTCTCTATCCTGGGTTCGTGAAATCGAGCCCCAGCCCGGCTACATAACTTGTATTGGGATTGGTCATGAAATAATTTCTACGGCCTTTCTGCCCTACATCTGATTCAAGTAAGGCCGTTGTCAGTTTGGCATAAGTATGTGCACTTGGTACTGGTAACCGCTTAGATCGACTTAGCTTGCCCAGGAGAATTGTAACTGACCGTAGTTATATAACTGAAATACTGTTAAACACGGCCAAAAAATCCAAACAAACTAACAAAAGTATGCTTCGAATATCATCAGCACCATATTGTTCATCAAGATTGAACGATTTAAGTAAACGAAATTAATGCAGTTATTTATTTTGTTGAAATTTACTTATACACTAACTTATACATACTAAATTTTGTGGAGGAATATTAATCGTTGATCTTATATTTCATGAGAATATGACTACACAATTAATTCCTAATTGAGAAAATCAGGTAAGGGGGTTTAATATTGTTGATTGCATTTCACGTTCAGTTATAAAATACTATTTCCCTTTATCAAGTTTGAGAGGAAATACAGTTAAAGGACCGTCTCTTCATCAAATAATATATATGAATCTCTTATGTGACTCTTTGTCATTAGTAAATTTCGGTTGGTCTATATATGTGAGTTGCTCGACATACAAATATACTGCCGCCTCTAATTATATTAGTATTTTTGCGACGCTATGTTCTGTGTATTAGTCCTAAAACACCCGAACTATTTCTCGTTAATTATATTAAAACGTCATATGCCAGAACAAATCTGAACCAAAACGTAAAATGAATTTTTTTTTAATGTTCAAAATGTCATGTCGTTTTTTTCTTGTTTATTTTCTATGATCCTAGTCTCATTTAAAAGAAGTATCATTGAGTTTATTCGATCATCTGAACAATAATGAAAACAATGATACTTCGTTTGGTTTCCAAGATAGTAAACATATGCTTGTGTTTTCTTTTAACGTTACTTTGAATAAAGGTTAGTAAACATATGCTTTTGTTTTCTTTTACCGTTACTTTGAATAAAGGTTCAGACAATAAATAAATAACATCTAGTTTGAAAGCAGTGATGACCTGTAGTGAACAAAATATTTTAAGTGCAAAACATTTTTAAATAAATATTCATGATATATTGTGCTTATATACATGAACTTTTCTGAACAAACCGTTTGTATTCAGGAAATCACCGCTTCTTAATGTTTGCGATGTCTTTGATAATATACACTTTTATAGAATTCTACCGTTTAAAAGTGTAATGTAGTCGACGTTTGTATGTTAAGCTTTATTAAAAAATACACTAGATACCCGGAGCATGGGTATACGCAAGTACAATGCATGTAAATAAATTTATAGTGGTCATGAGTTAATCACGAAATTGAAAATGAACATTGTAAACAGATTATTATAATAAAGATATTAAATATTAACAATGCTTTCAAAATAACAACAACAAAGACATCCATAAGTATAAGAAATAACATACAGAACAACATTGGCAAATAGCGGTAAAGCGTGCATATATTTAAATGTAGTATTGATAATAATATTTATTCAAGTGTCTTCGATTAAATTTGTATCGACCCACATAGATTCGTTTCTATAATCACACGCATTATATAATCACATTGTATTTAAATTGTATGTACCTCGGTCAAACACATTACATAGATGTTCCACATTCATTTTTTATGGAGTAGGCTGCCACCATTTGCCAAAATATTTACAATTGATGTACAGGTTTCCACAATATTTATTTAAAAACAAATCCCTAGCGCAAAAACAATAACGCGCCCACTTCATCATAAAAATGTACACCTCAGTTTGAGATTAAAAATTATTCAAGATATAAATTGTATTGATATAAATACAAGATAAACAAAACATTAATAACAATGTAAATATGAAGTTTGATAATAGTAAATATATATATACCAGGAGAAGTCTACAAAGAAATTAAGAAAATATTTCGAAATTGAGGAAACCAGTCAGCATTCATTTGTTAAAAGCTTCTAGGCAAAATATAAATGTACTTATATAAATAGAAAAGGACGACAGAAGCAAATAAGTCTAATTACAATTTCACAAAAATTTATGACGGTTGTGGCCATTTTATTTATCAATTTAGTCTGTTTAAACATTAGCAATAACTAACTAATGTATACATATACAAGTACATTAAAACATATGCAAATATGATTGTAATAGTTTCCTATAAACTATCAATCTCCGTAATCGTAGGATTCGTATAAGCCATTGAAAAATGTTAATTAAAATCACAGTAGCGATACGCTGTTCATGTTACTTGTATTTTGTAATAAAATAAATTATAACTTGTAAAAAACTAGTTTATATGTTTGCTTTATAATTTAGTGTGCATACAACCTTACACATTATATTGGCTATCATAACATTCAATGTTTGATCTAAGCTTTTGAATACAACGTTAAACTATTATATCAGTGTAATATTATTAATACTTTTGTTGAATATCGTGGTTTCAACCAAGTTTAGATATTTTATAAATAAAATTCTAAATTGACAAAATCTTACCGTTAAATAATTTATGCTACTGTCTGATGTGCTGTTGCATAAATTTTAAGACAGACGCCACTTTATATATAATTAACGTTTATTATGAATTTACATTCAATGAGTGTTCGTATATTTTAATTTGTATTATTACATCAAGTAAATGCCAACATTTGGTTTGATCACCAGTTTAGTTCAGTCGTGTTATTTTTAAACCTGTTCACGTAACGACGACGTTGGTTCATTTATTTTGCATTAACGTGTATCACATTGATACACGTTAAACCAAATATTTAAAGTTTAATGTTGAATCTAGCCAAAGTTCCTCCTGTTTTATGTAGAATTTCATGCAGCTCGCTGAATGTTAACAGTGAATAGTCGTATTAAATCCGCGTCGCAACAATATTCGGGAGTACGCAAAGCTAGTGTTATTAACAGTTTTTCTTGGAGGATCAGTGTTTTTGCAATTAAAATATCCAGCAAACCCTATGTTTATGATGTGTTTTTTTCCAAGGTAAACAGATACTAAGACATACAATAAGACGACCGTTTTATTGTTGAAACCGTCGTTGGACACTTTCACCTTTTCTGTTGCTTTCAATAATTATTACATACTGTATTGTCATTTTTACAAGTCCTTGTGGACTGGTATCTAACCAAAATCTTGATCATTTTAGGGGAATAATTTACATACACTGAGCGTGTTACGATGGGCAACAAGTGAACAAGTGAACTAAATACTTTGTGACAGCGTTGTTACACATCTACAATATAATACATTGTCTTAACTTCAAGTAATTTTAAGACTGTTAATAACACGGTTCCAAAAATTACAGTATTCGTATATAATTGATACAAATGAAAATTGTATAGTTTATATAAAATTCCAGCTGCAGCAGAAGTAATGGGACTCTTCTTAACGGCTTAAGGGGTTTTATTTAAGGCAAATGAGTGAAATGTCCAAATTACCTAAAATACATCATAGAACATGGACATACAAAACAAGCCGCACATAACACAAGCATGGGTTTACAACTTTGTTTGTTCAGTACAGAAACAACCGGAATTGTAACCGGTTTGAAGGAATTAATTTTATATTTAAATAAAAGGGCTATCAATATATGCAACGGAAATCTATGCACGATCCTTATTTCCGTCTTTAAAAAATATAAATTACTTTAAAAGAGTAATTCAAAACCTACGTCAATGATAACAACACAGTACGTGTATTCATTTCTGTGTAGCTGTTGCAATATTGCAAACTTTTACACCGCATTCTCTTTATTTCAGGCACCTAACACCAACACGGGCCGTCCATTACAAGAAATGGTCGTTAGGAGTACGAAAAACACGAGTTGGATCAGCACATGTAAGACATGTGTTTGTCTTTCTTTTACGAATACATATATCACACATGTCACCATAGAAATAAGATGTCATAACAATGTGTTTATAGATCTACAAATCTCACAGCAAGTAGTGTCAACTTCAAAAGGAGACATATGCTTCTTACAAAGCGAACGGAGATGAGAAAAAAGTGTATCAATAATATATGCCTTTCTAAAGAATAATGTATAGACGCAGAAATGGCAAAGTGCAATGCTTCATTTCGTTTATGTTGTTGACCAAAAGGCTTTTAATTATCATGTTTCAATGTTTTCATGTTTATTTCTAAATTAAATTTAAACTTAAGTTCGCATATTAACTTTTGAAACTTAATGCAGGACTGAAGGGCGAATATTAAGTAAATATTAACAAATAAGTGTGGTCGAATTGATAATATAACAATAAAGATAATAAAATATTAACAGCAAAATCACAATGATGGGTGGACAAGCGTATTTATGCCACTAAAATTTTTAAGCAGCGTTTCTAGTTGACGTTTATATATTTTGACGTTTTATATTAAGGTTACTTTTTCATACATGTATGCGTAGGAGTTACCGACGCGATTCTTATAAATAATAATATAAGTTATAATAATGCGTTCAGGTATTTATGTTTTGGCGATGGAGTCAATACAATGGATATAAAAATGTGCATTATTGTTCTGCTATTTAAAACATTCGAATGCATAAATGTTTCAAAGTAAAACTTGGCAATCAAATTCGTATACGATTTGGGGTTTATATGATTTATGTTATACCAATACTTTATTTTTTTTGCTTCGTATTTAAGCTTGCATTTTTCTTGTTATTGTCTTTTAAGGTCGCACTCCATTTTATTATTGAGTATTACTTTTCGGAAAACTCAAATTCGACTAAAAATGGTATATACGTTTTGTTACATTATATCTTATATTGAACACACTCATAATTTGTTTATCACTCATACGTCCTTACTTTATGTATAATAATATTTTTAAACTTTTTAAAATGTAAAAAAAAACGGTCGTATATATGTGTTATGCTTACGTCTATTCTCTAAGATGCCTGCCTTTTATTACGGTTTCCTTACCAACATTTCCGGTTTCAAACATATCTATATTACAATATTAATAAAGCATTTCTTGTTTGACACCTGAGTATGTATCATTTCCGGAGTTAAGGCAACGAAAGTAAATCAGTTGTCTCAGTTCAATAACATGTAGAGTAAAAGTAATGTAGCTGTTATACGTTTTACCTTCTATTTGAAAATGATTCAAAATATCAGTGTTTTACATGTGAACTGTAATCGTATATATTGAGGTTAATGATATGACATTCTACATTCGGCCTATCGTCCCAATGGTGGACCAATGTGTTAATAATTATAATTTGAATATTCCTGAATGTTATTGTGCAAATACATTCAAAAGTGAAAACTAATACTAACAATATTGAATACATTATGCGTAAGAATGAACAAAATAAACAACAATAAATTAACACGTCCATTTTAAAGTCTGAAAACAAATACAAAGATTCAAAATAAAGAATGTCTTTATGCATCTTGCATATTGCAACAAAGTAAATATCATTGTCATATCCAATGTATTATCTTATAAATATGTATTAATGAGGCCAAAAGAAAAAAATCTATGTTTTGGGCAACCCCACGACCCTAAAGTTTTAAGCGACGATTGTTTTCCATGAAATCCGTATTCTTCAGATTTTAGAATTTTCTTTCAATATTTTTTTGATCGAAATGTGTTTAAAAAAATTAATTAACAAAAAAATCAATCAACTCCAACCCTACCTTTTGAGGCCGTTGTGCAAAACACACAATTTTTTTTGGGCCTGGACAGACACTAATGTGATTTTTTGTTGATATTTTGCTATTTCAGGAACAACACCTGACCGATGACCAGTGGAATTACACAAACTACACTTTGCAGAAAACAATGCACATTTAAATCAATTCTGCAAGAATGTCATGTATTTTGAATTTTAGGACTATATTTAAAGGTTTATAGTGACCTTTTGTAAAATTAGTTTGTGGCCCTTGACTTTTATCAAATATATTTAAAGAACAATACATAAAGCAAATTGAGATTTGAAATAAAACGTAAAATCATCTGAGTCTAGTGTCGTTGTTTAATGCAATTTCATTTCGATATGGGTATTTGCATATAATGTATATATCGTGTATTGTTTTAATTTAGACTTCCGAAAAGGATGAGTCGCTTTATTTATTATGCAACTTCTTAAAGCGTGTATGTACAATCTTTCATATTAATTATTTATATAAAAAAAACTGATAGAAGTGACTGTAAACCTTAAAAGAAAACGGAACAAAACAAACATCAAATGACGAAGGAAACACTTCATTATGAAATAAATCAACAATTACTAGTGTCGACTGTTTTTATTAGTGTTGTGTAACCTTAATGTCAAGTCAACGAATATACATGTATTTGAGTTTCCGCTTGTACGGTAGAAAACTATTTGGTAATTAAAAACTAGCTTATTGTGCGTTTAAAAGCAATGTTTGCTCTTAACTGTTATCCATTTTAAATAGAAATATATGAATATTAACTTAATTGTGTTAATTGTATTTTTGCAGACATATCTTTTGTCCGATCGTACATACACACTATGAAGTGTCCAATGGTCCGTGGCGTGCGTACAGCAAATGTCCAGTAGATAGGGCTTACCGTTCACGATAGCGCTTAAAGGGACATAAAAAACCTTCTACGAAATAAGCACATAATATGGTTATATAGAAAAAACTATGATTCAGCCTATGCGATCATACAAAGATATAACGTAATTATGTAAACTGTGAAATATAACAATTCATTTATTCACAATTGTTTTTGAAAATCATGAAGTGTGAACTGTGTAGTACAAAAAAGCATGTTTGCACACTTCACAATTTCACAATTGTGCGTGTTTTTTTAAAATCGTGAATTGTGTTCTATGAATTACAAACATTCAATACTATCAATTGGGTAGTTCAGGGTCACTAACGACAAAACCGCTCTCTTCATTTTAAATGTACTTTCAATCACGCAAATTGTACTTTCTACAGTGTGTTAATTGTTTCTAAATATACATGTATCATCAGTAACAACCAGATCAACAATCTAAGAATATAAGAGTAACAAAACACATAATCATACGATATACCGGTAGCACCATGGTAGCTTCAACACTCTGAAACACATACATACTACAGCAAAATGATGATATGTCTTCTGTAATAAACATAAAGCTGAATAATACTCTAGACTTTTATGTGGAAGACACTGTAGATCATTGTATATAAAAGTATAAAAAAAAAACATTATAAACATGGAACTCACAGTCTCTGCTTCTATTAAAAAAGACAGTATTTAACATTCTGACAGCTTTTGAATACATACAATACTTATAACATACACATATACTATACTTGCTTACATCGATCAACTGTGATTATGATATTAATGAGATAAACTATCTGAAAACATTAAAATATTGAAGGGTCTTCATTGTCCGCCCAATGGCTAGCACCAGTCTTCAGTTTGAAATAACACGAAAAGCTGTTATTTATTACTAATAGAAGGGTAAATCAAACTTATGAGAAGCTTACCTATAATATATACTTATTTGTGTAACAAATAAATCATATTGGTCAATAAATAATTGCCTTACATGGTGCATTAGTCTACTGACCCAACCAACCCATGGATATTCCATAAAGCATAATTATGTTTACCCAACAAATTGCTTGACATATCCCCCTGAAACGATGATGTCCGTTGAAGTGACCCGGGACACCCAAATACATATGTGTTGATATAACCGTTGTTTACTACAAAAATTTGGAATGCAAGTGTTTTCTTATGTATAAATTACACTGAAAATACATTTATTTACGAATTGATACCACAAATGTGCCCATTTACCGGACATAAAACGTAGCCTAGTTTCTGCAACCGGTGTTCGGGTAGATTTTTCAACATGTATTACTCATAAACCCCCATTTCGGTTCATGGATTTAGCATCCAGAGTTGAAACTTTTTTGATTTACTGCAAATTTATTTATACTGTTCAAACACCAGTTAATAAATATCGAATGGGAGGGTTGTAATTGTTTTCTTACCCATTAATGTTAAAGCAACTCGGGACTACCAGTTATTCGGAATTCCTTCAATGACTGTATTCGCAATTCATTAAAACAAGATTTTTGAAAATCGTGAAGTGTGAATTTCAGAGTGAATAATTTTTTTTGTACTTCACAGTTCACATTTCCTAATTATGAAATGAGAATAATGAAGGCGTCACAGGTCTTTCGCATTGAACAGTATGATTGCAAATACATGTAACCAAGGTTACGTACATACATAAATGTATGTCATGGACACGGACAAGTTTTAAAAACTATGGTCTACTCAAATTATACATTGACTTGCATTTAGTATGTCATTTCGACCATATGTCTATGTAAACCATTGTACACAGACTGAGCAGCCACACATATTATATTGATTGAGCAGTGACCATAATGTAAGCTTATGTTAGCGTAAAACACGTGTTGCTTTCAGAATCCAACGTATATTGAAGCATTGTAAGTTAACGATTTATTTAAAATAAATCATCTGTTTTTGAAGAATTGTACATTTAACAAACAATACATAATACTGTGCTATTGGAACAAAATCATAATGTATATACTGATTACAAACTTTCGGATGCACATATTTTGCAGATCTTATTTTCATTACAAAAGTGACTGACCCCACATGCTTTCGAAATATTAATATTTGTCATGCAATTCCTAAATCCATCTTGCTTTCAATGTTCAGGCTGTGCTAAGTAACATGTTGCTGACTCAAGATTCAATGTTTCGACTGGTGCGGACGAATTGACTTTTAAACTGTGCATCGCAGACTATTATAGCAAAGCATGTTTTCTAAGTTTAAATCAGTACTGTGCAGAATGGCTTTAAAAGTTTTCAACAGTGCACCGCCAACAATAGTTATAGGCCTTTCTTGCTGCTGAAGTTTCAATCTGTGCATGTGCATTGCTTCGATGACGTAGTCTCTTAATCACAGTCTCTCGCAATACAATGTGCGGTGATATTTGGTGATTCTGCTTCGGAATTTGCATTTAAATTTAGTAGTGCGTGGGTTGTATCGATTGCTCGTACTTAAAACAATCAATAACACCTCTGCAGTCGGCACACCATTTGCACGTATTATCAGCAAACCGACGGAATGGCTAGGCAAGCACTATTCACAGCGAATATTGCAATTGCGGATTGGTTGCTATGGGCAATAAAGAAAACGATATTTGCAACCATTCATAATGTCGTGTGAAATATTAATTGCTTCATTCATAGCTTTGTCCCCGCAAACTCGGCGATTCTCGATATCTACACTTGCGGTTGACATGGAAACCATTGTGTAATAGAAAATATGTCTCTCATTTTAACGCAATCAGATACTATCTTAAGCCATAAAATTAAATTAACGAATAATGAATTCTAGGAAATCGATTAACAAAACATCAATGTTCAAACTAACAACTGGTCGATTACTATTTGTTGTCCATATCACATGTTGATGAAGAACATATTATATATTATTTCGTTACATAAATGCACGTTTAGCACATTTCACAATATCTAATGCCAGAATATTTGTTGTAACCTGATGGCGTTTGCGGGTAACACCGTGACCGATTTTTATTCCTGTAACTGTCAGACACAGACAGCAATGTACATACGGGGACACGCTGTTTAGGAACAGATAGTAACTTTTATTTTGCAATGCAGCGTTCCGTGTATGCGTGCAAAGTGTATATGTTTGTTACTGTGATACTACTACTACTACTACTACTACTACTACTACTACAACAACTACTACTACTACTACTACTACTACTACTACTACTATTATTACTTCTACTACTACTACTACTACAACTACTACTTCTACTACAACTACTAATTTACTGCTCCTACTGGTACTACTACTACTGCTACTACTACTTCTACTACTACTACTAATTTACTGCTCCTACTGGTACTACTACTACTGCTACTGCTACTACTACTACTACTACTACTACTACTACTACTACTACAACTACTACTACTACTACTACTACTACTACTACTACTACTACTACTACTACTACTACTACTACTTCTTTACTTCTACCACTACTACTACTACTGCTACAACTACTACTACTACTACTACTACTACTACTACTACTACTACTACTACTACTACTACTACTACTACTACTACTACTTCTTTACTACTACTATTACTACTACTACTACTACTACTACTACTACTACTACTGCTGCTGCTACTACTACTGCTACTACTACTACTACTACTACTACTACTACTACTACTACTTTACTACTATTACTACTACTACTACTACTACTACTACTACTACTACTACTACTACTACTACTACTACTACTACTACTACTACTACTACTACTACTACTACTACTACTGCTACTACTACTACTTCTACTACTACTGCTACTACTAATTTACTGCTACTACTACAACTACTACTACTACTTTACTAGTACTACTACTACTACTACTACTACTAGTACTACTACTACCACTACTACTACTACTACTACTACTACTACTACTACGACTACTTCTTTACTACTACTACTACTACTATTTCTTTACTACTACTACTACTACTACTTCTACATTACTACTACTACTACTACTACTACTACTACTACTTCTACTACTACTACTTCTTCTTTACTACTACTACTACTACTACTACTACTACTACTACTACTGCTACTACTACTACTACTACTACTACTACTACTACTACTACTACTACTACTTTACTACTATTAAAAACTACTACTACTATTACTACTATTACTACTACTACTACTACTACTACTACTACTACTACTACTACTACTATTACTTCTTCTACTACTTCTACTACTACTACTACTACTACTACTACTACTACTACTACTACTACTACTACTACTACTACTACTATTATTGTTACTACTACTAGTACTACTACTACTACTACTACTACACGACAACAAAAACTACTACTACTTCTACCACTCTTACTACAACTACTACTACTGCTACTACTACTACAACAACTACTACTACTACTATTAATAATAATAATAATAATAATATTATTATTATTAATTTTTCTGGAAATAATGTATGTAAAACAGCGTTCCGTGTATGCGTGTAAAGTATATATATTTTTTACTGTGATACGATATCGAAAATCGGGTTTAGTTTAGACTGGACAGTTTTGTAACATTGGTGAATGAATGGAACAATGCTTTCGTGTTTTTCATTAATTGTTTACTTATGAGATATTTGCGATTGAGTATATTCCATGAACATTTGTTATCTCATTTATGACTGTGTCTATTCCATGAACACTTGTTTTCTCATTCTGTGTTTATTCCGTGAACTATTGTTTTCTCATTTGTAACTGTGTTTATTCCATGAACATTTTTTTTCTTATTTGTGACTGTATATATTTGATAAACATTTGTTTTCTCATCCGTGAGTGTGTCTGTTGCATGAACATTTGTTTTCTCATTTGTAACTGTGTTTATTCCATGAGCATTTGTTTTTCTCATTTGTTACTGGGTTTATTCCATGAGCATTTGTATTTATCATATGTAACAGTGTTTATTCCATGAACATTTTTTCTCATTTGTTACTGGGTTTATTCCATGAACATTCGTTTGTATTTTTTAGCTCATCTGAGCACAAATTGCTCGGTGAGCTCTTGGTATAGGGACCTCTCCGGCGTCGTCCGTCGTCCATCGTCCGTCGTCCATATGCCGTCAACAATTTGGACCGTTATCGCGTTAAAGACTACATTTTTTATTCAATCTTGACCTAACTTGCACAGTTTGTGTATAACAAAAAAATCTCGAATGGAATTGTTATTGGGTCAGATCACACCTGCAGCACTAGAGTTATTGCCCCTTTTCATGCAACAAAATGCCCTTTTTCAACGTTTAGACTTTATTTTCCACCCAATCTTAACCAAACTTTCACAGTTTGTGTATGACCATCAGATCTCAGCAGACACCGAAAATTGGCCTGATCGTTTTTCAGACACCGGAGTTATAGCCCTTTGTATATTAAAAAAATATTCAAAAATGGACATTATTCACGATAGAGACTTCATTTTTCATCCAGTCTTCACCAATCTTGCACAGTTTGTCTATTGCCATGAGATTACGGTTGAAGTCGAAAATAAGCAAATCGGAGCAGAAACATTAGAGTTATTGCCCTTTGTTTATGAAAACATATGCACAAGTGGGCATTATTCAGGATAGAGACTTCATTTTTCATCCAATCTTCACCAATCTTGCACTGTTTGTCTATAACCATAAGATAAAAGAAGAAGTTGAATGTAAGCAAGATCGGACCAGAAACACAAGATTTATTGCCCTTTGTTTGTGAAAAAATCATTGCATTAATCGATGTTTTAATTCAAAATTGATCCTATCCCCCCTCTGCGTATTGTTCAGGTACCTTAATTTTCAAACCTGTCACAACAGTATGGTCTTCATCTATACCAGTTCTCAGGTGCGCGCTTTTGGGCATCATGGCTCTCTTGTTGTTTTTTTGTCAATCGTTTCTGTGTTTATTCGATAAGCATTTGTTTTCACATGTGTAACTGGGTTTATTTCATGAACAATTTTTAAAATCACCGAGCACTATCACATGGAATAGCCACCTATATTAGTATAGGGGACCTCTACTGCATCGTCCGTCGTCAAGCGTCCGTCGCCCGTGTGCCGTCAACAAATAGTTCGTTCTCACGATAGAGACTTCACTTTTTATCCAATCTTAACTAAACTTGCAAAGTTTGTGTATGACCATAAAATCTCGAAAGGGATTGTTATTGGTCAAGATCACACCAGTAACTCTAGAGTTATTGCCCCCTTTTCATGCCAAAAAATTGCAAAATTGCCTTTTTCTAACATATAGACTTTATTTTCCATCCAATCTTGACCAAACTTTCACAGTATGTGAAAAAACAGTTAAAGAACATCACATTTCAGCGGAATTGAGAAATGGGCCAGATTGTGTTACAAACACCGGAGTTATTGCCCTTTGTTTGTGAAAAATACAAACATGGACCTTTTTTAGGATAGAGACTTCATTTTTCATCCAATCTTCACTAATCTTGCACGGTTTGTTTATGACCATAAGATTGTAGGCATAATTAAATATAAACAAGTTCGGGCCAGAATCACCGGAGCTATTGCCCTTTTTGTGAAAAAAATGTGCAAAAATGGACTTTATTCAGGATAGAGACTTAATTTTTCATCCAATCTTCACCAATCTTTGCATAGTTTGTATGTGGCCATAAGATTACAGGTGAAGTCAAATAGAAGCAAGATGGGACCAGAAACACTGGAGTGTTTGCCATTTGTTTGTGAAAAAATATACAAAAATGGACCTTATTCAGGATATAGACTTCATTTTTCATCCAATCTTCAAACATTTTGCACGGTCTGCCTTTGACCATAAGATTACAGGTGAAGTCGAATATAAGTTAGATCGGGCCGGAAACACGAGTTATTGCCCTTGTGAGTGAAAAAAACGTCCATATGTTTCATATGGTATCGACCATTGGCTTGCACACACACATTTTTATTCAATGTTGACCATACTTACACAGTTTATGTATGACCATAAAATTCCTATTTGAGATTCAGTAGGAATGAGCCAGATTGCACTAGGAACACCAGAATTATTGCTCTTATTCATTTGAAAATAAAAATGCGAAAATGCCATTTTTCTAAAGAACAGACTTCATTTTCATCTAGTGTTGACCAAACTTCTACAGTAATGTATGACAATAAGATCTCAGCAGAAGCCAAAACTGAGCTTGATCGTGCCACAAACACCAGAGTTACTACCCTTTGTTTTGAAAGAAACATATGCAAAAATGGACTTTATGCGGGATGGAGGCTTTATAATTTCATTTAATCTTAACTAAATTTCCACAGTTTGTGTATGGCCATATAATGGCCTGAGTCGAATCGAAACGTTGGCCAGATTGGACCACAAACACCAGAGTTATAGCCCTGTCTTTTTTCGAGAAATGCATGATTGAGATTTCATTTTTCATCCAGTTTTGACAACAAGCCGGTGAACTTGCATGCACTGTTCGCATTTTGTTCATGCAAAATGATTGAGTTTATTGTAGTTGGTAACACACCAGATGCCATCACAGAGCTTTGCATTTACATGTGAGAGCAATTAAAGACTTAAGTTTGCTTTTTTGGTTGAAAACTAATAAAATTTGATTTCCAACAATTGCAAACCTTGCATCCAATCTTCACCAATCTTGCCCAGTTTGTCTATGACCATGAGATTACAGTTGAAGTCGAATATAAACAAGATTGGACCAGAAACAATGGAGTTATTGCCGTTTGTTTGTTTAAAAAAACGCAAAAATGGCCATTATTCAGGATAGAGACTTCATTTTTCATTCTATCTTCATCAATCCTCCACAGTTTGTGTATGACCATAAGATTACAGGTCAAGTTGAATATAAACAGAATCGGGCCAGAAACACTGGAGTTATTGCCCTTTGTGAAAAAAATTCACCAATGGACATTTTTCAGGATAGAGACTTCATATTTTATCAAATCTTCACCAATCTTGCATAGTTTGTCTATGACCATACAGTTAAAGGTGAAGTAGAATATAAGCAAAATCGGGACAGAAACACCAGATTTATAGCCCTTTGTTTGTGAAAAAATAATTTAAAAATGGACATTATTCAGGATAGAGACTTTATTTTTCATCCAATCTTCGCCAATTGTGCACAGTTTGTCTTTGTACATAAGAGTGCAGGTTGTCGAATATAAGCATGTTCTGGCCAGAAACACCAGAGTTATTGCCCCTTGTGTGTGGGGAAAAACATTAACAAGTTATCAATGATTGGCTTGCACTATCGATTTTTTACTCGACGTTGACCACACTTATACAGATTGCGTTTGACCATAAAAATTGATTGATAAAAATTGATTTCCAACACTTGCAAACCTTGCATGCAGTTATTTTACATGCAACATTGATGGCTTCAGAGCCTGCATTAACATCATTTATCATCATTGGACAGACAATTATCAAAGAATAAAAAAACTTGACCTTTAAGCACAGTCATGGCAATTATCGCATTGCAACTAGTTCTCCGAAAAAGACATCACAATCTAATGTTTCTGCATTTTCAAGAGTTGTCACTGACTTAATGAAAAAGGGTCAGGTAAGATAATCGAGAAAAATGAATTGAGAACAATTAGGTAAAACACCGCACATCCACTACCCAACTCGTAGTTTAGTTAGACCATTGCACATCGATCCTATCCCCCTTTTCGTATTGTTCAGATACGTCAATTTTCAACCGGTCACAACAGTATGGTTTTCATCTGTACCAGTTCTTATGTGAGCGCTTTGGGCCATCATGGCCCTCTTGTTCTCATTTGATAATGGGTTTATTCCATGACCCTTTGTTTCTCATTTGTTACTGGGTTTATTCCATGGACATTTGTTTTTCTCATTTGTTACTGGGTTTATTCCATGAAAATTTGTTGTTCTTATTTGTTTCTGGGTTTATTCCATGAAAATGTGTTGTTTGTTTTCATTTGCTACTGGGTTTATTCCACGAACATTTGTTTTTCTTATTTGTTACTGGGTTTATTCCATGAGCATTTGTTTCTCATTTGTTACTGGGTTTATTTCATGAACATTTGTTTTCTCATATGTTACTGGGTTTATCCATGAACATTTTTTTTTTTCATTTGTTACTGGGTTATTCAATCAACATTTGTTTTCTCATTTGTTAATGGAATTATTCCATGAGCATGTGCTTTATCATTTGTTACTGTGTTTATTCCATGAGCATTTGTTTTCTCATTTGTTACTAAGTTTTTTTCCTTGAAGACTTGATTTTCTCATTTGTGATTGTGTCCATTATTCTAACTAGTACATTGATTTTATTTGTGAATGTGTAAGCAATGTAAGTATCATTTATACTTTATATTATGCATTAACATTAGTATTCCAGTCTAGTCATTATTGTCACCATTTAGCTCGTCGTTTTTCTTGACGGCAATAATCACAAAGAATATCGTTTACATTTGTAACAATTGTGTTTGCCTCCTGCATTGCGTACATACTTGCTTTTCCTCTGTTTATGTCGTTGTTTATTGTTGATTTTAAGCTGCTGATGTATTTATATACTTTTTGGCCACTGGTGATGACAATGATTATCATTTGTTTCGCTGTTTATGACATAGTTTCATTGCTGCTGCGGATGCATTTGTTAACAGTTGTTTTTCAGCTCTGAATGCTCTTATTAAAGGTGTTTTCGCTGTGAAAGTCATTTTAATCTTTGCTTCTGTGCTGTGGATGACGATGTTAATAGTTGCTTTTCCGTAACTGAAAACAAGGCTAATATTTGCTTTTTTTGTTTTGGTGCATTTTAACTGCTTTTTTTCCCGCTGTTGAAGCCATTGTAAATAATTGCTTTACCGATGTAAAGGACATTGTTAATAATTGCTTTTCGTGTGTTTGTGTCATTGTTAATACCTGCTCTTTGACCGTGAATGTCATTGTTAATAGTTGCTATTCCGAAGTGGATGAAATTGTTAATTCTAGTTGCTCTTCCGCTGTAAATGTCATTGTTAATAATTATTTTTCGTCTGTGGATGTCATTGTTAATACTTGCTTTTTTGCTGTAAATGCCATAGCTAACACAATGTACATGTAGTGGCTTTTCCGATGTTGATGTCATTGTTCATAGTTGCTTTCTGATGTTGATACCATTATTAATACCTGATTTTTGCGGTGAATGCCTTTGTTTTGTTAATAGTGTTTTTTCTGCAGTGGATTCCATTAATAATAGTTGCTTTTCTGCGGTGGATGCTTTTGTTAACGGTTATATCAGCATTTTTGCGATGGATTTCATTGTTAATAGCTGCTTTGCCGCGTTAAATTCCTATATTGATAGTTGCTTTTCCGCAGTGGATATCATTATAAATGCCATTCTTAAAAGTTGCTTTTTTCACCAATAATAACGTTGTTAAAAGCGGCTTTTCCGTGTTGGATGTTAATGCTAATACTAGTTTTTCTTGTGTGGATTTAAGGTAGAGAGATCCTAATGACTTCGGAAATACTCGGGAAATATCGGTTAACTTCGGCCCATTCGCCACTAACCGTAAATCTAATCGATCTGATCCGAAACAGACATTATTTTCGTGAAATAAACATTAGTTTTTGAATGTTGAGTCATTTTCAATTAAATGTGTGAAATAAATGCTTATTTGTGTTCAAAGATGAAAGTAAAACTGTAGTTTGAAGAAAAACAAAGTACTCTGGCATGGGAAATACCTTCAAATGACGTCATTGTTGGGAATTTCTGTTTACATTTAATCATGACATTTTCGCGATATGTCTGGTGTATTTCATTACACTAAAGTTAAAATAGTTATAAATAAACGTCCAAGGCTTATTAGTATTATTGAACATAATTATTCGTATATAAAAACATATCTGCGTGAAGGAGATACGTGCTCCTTGCTGTGAAATGACATGTATTCACACCAAAAACTTGGAAAAATAGTCAGCCGAGATGGGTGAAGAGCGGGACGTCGGGTGATCGAGTTTGTCGTTCTGTTGGATAATTTGAAATACTGTTCATTGTGTAAACTTGGACCTGTTCCACTGAGGAATTTTGACGAGATCTACCGCTGTAAATAAACACATGAAAATTATGTATCGGCGAAATAATGAGAATGGTCTAAGAGACACCTTTTTATAAAAAAAATGTGACATTTTACCAATAGTCACAAGCTCCAAGAAGAGTCTTGGGCAAGTTATCAAAAAGATTTGCCAGTTTTTTTAAGCTTTTGTTAACCCAATGTAATGAAAATGTAAATTGATTTTTTTTTAATCACACACTTTCTGAAATTGGTAACCAAGGACATGTGAACCTCAGCTAGTTACACTTGTATTTAAAATGTTTACACAAAACACTATTCCTTTAACATTAATGCAAAAATAATTCATTTAATATCGATACTGCTATTAGATTATAATTAGAAGAGATAAACTATTTTAACATAGAAGGAAAATATTTGCTTTTTTACTTGTCTTATTTTTCATAATTTTCATTTTTTGTATAATAGGGTTGCTTCACTGCAAATGTTATACCTTGAGATTTTTGTTGTCAACCTATGTCAATTTATACCTTTTTCCTCTCAGATAAGGTTATATTATATGTTGGTATTACTGATTTTGACATACTATGAAATAAAAGTTTAAAAAAATACAAAAATTGGTGTTAGGCGTATTTTAACTGTAATGAAATCTGTTGTTTTTTACCATATGCTTAGCCAAATGTAATGTCATAAGTATTGTTGGTCAACTTTAGTACTTATGTTTGTTATACTTTTTCATAAGATACATCTTTAACGTATAAATTAAAGCTATTCAGGAATAAATAAAATACATTTTGACAATATGTCAGTCATTTTTGTACGTGTACCCCATTTAATTTTAGGTTGAAGTAGAAAAATGAGGGGTTATAACAAAAATCGCATTTTTGTCAAAACGTGTGGTTAGATTTTGTTTATATTGCACAGTTAAGTTTCATAATAGATTTAATGATCAAAGATAATAAGAAAGTCAAGGTCTGAAAAAAGTCCCATTAGGGGCTTTCTACCTTAAATGTTAATAATTGTTTTTGTTTTCCGCGATGACTTTAATGTTACAAAGCAACTTTTCCTCTGTAGATGCCATTGTCAACAGTTGCCTTTCCGCGGTGAATGGAATTTTTAATAGTTGCTTTTCCGATGTGAATGTAAACGCAAATGGCGGCCTTACGGTTTTGAATGTCATTGTTAATAGCTGCTTTTCCGTTTTGAATGTCATTGTTAATAGTTGCATTTCCGTTTTGAATGTTATTGTTAATATTTACATTGCATAGGCATTTTAATATGGAAGGGGTATGCATTCATAATCATATGAACGCAATGCCTTATCACCGGCGTAGTAATATCTGTGTCCTATTTGTATGCAAATTATATTTCGACACAAATATTTACATGAACTTAAGGTGTCTTATACTGTTCAATGTTACTCTTTTTTGCATACATGTATTGTTGACGTTTGATTAAATGTTTTATAATTAATAAATATGAACATTTCGTTCCAGTTCTTCTTCTACAAAAATCACTTTGACTGTTTTTTTTTCACTGTTGCTTGATAGTATTCTATCATGCAAGGTCTACAAGTGTTATTATTAAACAAAGCCATTTCGCTAGCAAGTAATATGTACATGTTATGGTATTTTAGGTAAACATTACTTTTCTTAGAAGTGACCACAGAAAATCTCCATGACGTAACATCGGTTCAGGAACGTAGCTTTAAAATAGATTTGATTTCACATTGATGTGTCTATTTGCTAGATGCATTTAGATCGTCTTATGTATTGTACATTTATATCACAGTTAATAATGATGAATTGTTTAACATGTACAATAAGAAAATAATGCATTTTGAGATTTATATTAAAATGTTATCCTTTCTAATACAAGTTATGCCCAGGCAAAGCAAAAAGCTTAGATACGCCCATGTGGATGCTATTGAGGGATGACTTAGCTTACACGTCATCACTTGTTTAGTGATGTCATTTGTGGATTGTTTGGCATGTTTCTCGCCGAGTGAAAATTTGAATATATGGTGTGGATTTAAAGCATATAAAAGCATTTAAGTCTCCATCTGTTGTGTTAATAATAAAACAGGATTATCCAGGATCCGTTAAACTCTCAGCCTAGGAATTGTGTGATTATAAAGTGTCAGAACTCAACTGTGGTATAGAAGTATTCATGATGTGGATTTACTATCTTACTAACAAAGCACCTCTTATTTTATATTAATCTTTCTAAAGCATTAATAATGTTTGGTGCTTGTTGGCTATACCGGCCGAAATAGCAGTTCTTCTTGATGTCACAGGTATTTTTGCATTTGTTTAAGTTACTTTCTTAGTTTTGTAGCGATATGATTTATGCAAGGAAAATAAAAATGTTATGACTCATAATGTTTACATTAAATTTCAATTATCGCAGAAAATTGAACGTCAGATAAGGATAAAATAACATTTTTGTAGGGAACTATTTTATTAATCGTAGTTTGCATTCTATTTTGTGTTGTTCGGTTACACGGGGTGGTACTTCGCTGTTCCGATAAGAAAACTGCTGTGCGTGATATTTCTCTTTGAATGGCAATAAAATGCATGTTAAACAAAAATAATATAAAGGAATGAAATGAACTTATCCCAAATACAATGTAAACATAAGGATTGAAATTAATTTTGGTTGCGTTCGTGCAATTATGAACGCAATGGTCAAACTGGTAAATTATCAACGAAGCGCTAGCGCGCATCATGGATTTGCCAGTTTGACCATTGCGTTCATAATCGCATGAACGCAACCATTACTAAATTCAATCCTTAAATAAAAGCTTCTCCGCGGTGAATGCCATTGTTAATAGCTGCTTTTTCGTTTTGAATGCCTTTGTAAGTAGTTGCTTTTCCGTTTTGAATGCCATTGTTAATTGTTGCTTTTCCGATTTGAATGCTATTGTTAATAGTTGCTTTTCCGTGTTAATGCCATTGTTAATAGTTGCTTCTCCGCTGTGAATGTCACCGTTAATAGTTGCTTCTCCGCTGTGAATGCCATTATTAATAGTGTCTTTTCCAATTTGAATCCAGTGTTATTCGTTGCTTTTCCTTTTCGAATGCCATTGTTAATAGGTGCTTTTCAGTTTTGAATGCCATTATTAATTGTTGCTTTTCAGTTTTGAATGCCATTGCTAATAGTTTCTTTTCCGTCTTGAATCCAGTGTTAATTGTTGCTTTTCCGATGTGAATACCATTGTTAATACTTTTTTTGCTGCAAAGAATGGCATTGTCAATAGCGGCTTTTCTGCGTTTAATGCCATTAATGTTAATATTGCTAATAGTTGGTTTTCCCCTGTGAATGCTATTATTTTTATATTTGCTTTTCACTGTGGATGTCAATGTTAATAGATGCCATTTCGCTGTGAATGCTATTGTTTATAGTAACTTTACGGGTGGGAATTTTTTAACTGTTGCTTTTCCGCTGTTGATGCCATTGTTTATAGTTGTTTTCCGATGCGGATGTTATTGTTTATCATTGCTTTAACGCTGTTGATGTCATTGTTAATAGTTGCTTTTCCGATGCGGCTTGCTTTGTTAATAATTGCATCTTTTCCGTTGATGGTATTGTTTAATACATGCTTTTCCGCTGGGGATGTCATTGTTAAAAACTGCTTTTCTGATGTGAATGACGTTGTCAGTAGTTGCTTTCCCGATGTGTATGACGTTGTTAATAGTTGCTTTTCAACTGTGGATCCCATTACTAATAATTTCTTTTCTGATTGATCTAATGACTTTGTTATTTGTTGCTTTTCCACTTTGAATATCAAGGTTAATATTTGCTTTTCTGACATGGGTGTTTTTAACTGTTGCTTTTCCGCAGTGGAAATAATTGCTAATATTTGCTTTTCTGCTGTAGATGCCATTGTAAATAGTTGCTTTCCGCAATGAATTCTTTTGTAAATCGTTGCTTGCCCGCCTTGTTATTATCAGTTGATTTCCGCTTTTTATGTCCTTGTTAAAACACGTATCTTTGGATACCATAGTAAATAGGTACTCTTCTGTGTGAACCCATTGTTTAAAGACGCCTTTCCGTGTTGAATTGCACAAATAACTGCTTTTCCGCTGCGAATATCATTGTTAATAGTTTTTTGTTGTTTTTTTCCTTTTTCAAAAGCCATTTGTAATAGTCACTTTACCGTTTTGAATGCCACTATTGATAGTTGCTTTCCACAGTGGATGTCATTGTAAATAGTTGAATTTCCGCGGTGGATGTCATTGTAAATAGTTGCTTTTCCGCTGTGGATGCCATTGTTGATAGATGCTTTTCTGCTGTGTGTGACATTGTTCGTCGTTGTTTTAGCTGCAGACGGCACTAACATTAATTGCTCTCAGTTGTGTATGGTATTGTTATTAGCAGTTTTTCGCTTTGGAGGCCATTGTTATTAGTTGTTATTCCGTTTTGCATTTGTTACTGGGTTTATTCAATTAACATTTGTTTTCTCATTTGTTAATGGAATTATTCCATGAGCATGTGTTTTATCATTTGTTACTGTGTTTATTCCACGAGCATTTGTTTTCTTGTTTGTTACTAAGTTTTTTTCCATGGAGACTTGATTTTCTCATTTGTGATTGTGTCCATTATTCTAACTAGTACATTGATTTTATTTGTGAATGTGTAAGCAATGTAAGTATCATTTATACTTTATATTGAAGTGCCCTGCATTTTGGTGCTTTATAAGACTGTTATAATTTAATGTACTTACTTGTTGAATTCCATTTGTACATGCACAATAGCTATTGTCCAATTGTGTCTATCCATGCGAGTGTCCACGAATCCGTTATTTTGTAGATTTTTCACAATTCCCATATACATTTTTACCTGATGACCATTTGTTAGTAGTAATCATTCAGGCAAAATTGCACTGCAAATTGCTTTTCATTCTCCAATAATTTTATTGTGTCGTGTTGACATTGTTGTTCAACATAAATTACTCAAGTTGTAGGAATCTTCGGCACGATTTGGTTGGCCGATTTATTAATCTAATGATGTTGAACATAATTGCTAAGTATTTAATGTCAAACATTTGTACTGTACCCTATTTTTATCCGATTTTATTGTCAGAATATTCATTGTTGCAAACACGTGTTCCACCATTTGTGTCTTGAATTCTGGGACGTAGGTTACATCATACTATAAAGTTGCTGTCTCAGAGTATCGATATATCCTTGTCAAATATGAAAAGATCCTATACAACCATGAAATTGGTATGTTTTATCATCACATGTTAATAATATATAATATTTCTCTAGATTTTTATTGAATTCCAATATGGCGACCGTTCTTGTCCGCTTCCTACTTGTATCCATGGAGCGCGTTCCATAGATGGGTTATTTTCGGGACTCAGCGTTCTTTTATTTGGTCATTATTTGGGAGGTTTCGGGGATGGGACAAAAACGGGTATATAGTGGGGAATTATTTGGGCGTTTCCCTTTAGGGTTAATTTGGGGCTTTCGCCCACCCCTGGGTATAAAAGGAGCGGTTTTTCTTATGTAAATCACTCTGGTCGCACAACATCATTGGGAGAGTCGTGTGTTGGTTAAAGTTTCGGAACTAGATCTATGTTTAAAAGTAAATACAGTTTATCTCTACTAATCATATTAAGTAAAGAAATTGTCTTGTATTTCGTCATTATAGTGCATTAAAATACGTAACTTTTGTATAAAAGACCAGAGTCATTGCACTTCAAACAATAATGGAGTGTTGCCTAAGTTATAGTACAAACGACGAGGACACTCAAATTTAATGAATGAACTTATTCAAAGTTGACGTTATATGGCAAGTTATGTTGTATTTTTAACGCTATTTTGCGAGTCATTAATTTGACTGGTAATTAAAACGTAAAGCGTTGAACTTCTTGTCTTTATCTTATATCGACGTTTAAGAGGAAAAACAGAAGCCCCATATGCTGGGCACAACATTATGGTGTCAGAAGTGGGATTTTATAAATAATAAAAATTCAGCGATCTGAGACTACATACTATTGTCACTAGTGACTGTAAAATAAACATTCAAAGACATTTTTAACACTTGGCGTAATTTAACTTTGACATTTGACTAAAGCAGAACTTTTTATTTAAAGCAACGTAAAGTAAAATAAGTGAACACTGTACTGTACTGTAAATCATGGCAAATAACTCGATTGATAGTGAAGGTGAAATTACAATAAGACCGGGTTATCTGAATGGTCAATTGTCAACTGAAAATGAAGACAACAGAAGTGTTTCTGATGACGAAGCTGAAACAGCGAATGAGGCAGATGGGCGTTTCCTTCGCAATCGACCAAACAAGGAGTGCAACAACAACGGGAGTAACCCTAGCTTGTCACATGAAGTGGCCAGTATTTTACAAACGGTTGTCCAAGAGCTGCGAGAGTTAAATCAGCAAAGTCATGGTACAAACCAAGGACCGCGACAAAGCGTCTCGGGCAATAGCAGAGAAGAACAGGGTGATGGGCTGGCACACGTGCGTTGGCGAGACTGTTACGCTTCAGATGGAGAACGAGATTTTAACAACTGTTACAGAGGTGGTAGGCCAGAAACGGGAAATAGACCCTTCCACCAAGATCAATACAGTTTTTTCGTTGATGGTATCGACAACAGACAAGGATATCGTGTTCGAGCGGGACAGCATGGTAGAAGAAACAACGGACCGCCACCAAAGATTCCTGCCTTTACGGGCAAGGAAGACTGGAATGTTTGGTATTCGAAGTTTGAGGCCATCGCCAGAAGATATGGCTGGGACGAGGAGGACAAGCTCGACCACCTCTTACCGCGACTGGAGGGCCAAGCAAGTGACTTTGTATTTGCAGCTGCCACCAAGAACATTGTCAGACTACGAAGAACTGATAACTGAACTTACAAGCCGCTACAGGGTGATTGAAACACCGCGGTCATTTGCCGCCAAGTTCAGTTGAAGAAGCCAAAGACACGGGGAGACTGCCGAGGACTATGCAACTGAACTCAAGAGGCTGTATGACAAGGCACATGGATACAGAGACCGTTTAACAAGAGACGAAGACCTCGTAAGAAGATTTCTAGACGGACTTCTAGATCAAGATGTAAAGTTTACGGTGGAGTTTCACAAAGAACCCAGGGACATAGACGAAGCAGTTTTCCATGTGGTCAACATGATCCAGACAAAGAATGCTTGCAGGTCCGATAGAAACAACAAACATGTGCTAAGAGCAGTAACTGTGACCGCAAGTGAACTTGATGACAGTGACAATGACGACCAAGGACCAACTAACAGAATACCATATAAACAGACAGAGTCGAAGAGCGGTTATCCAACACAGAATACCAGACAACAAACAGTTAAACCAGATAATGCGGAAAACCAGAGTGAGCTTATAGCCAAACTTCGTAAAAGGATTAAGAAGTTAGAAGAAGCACAGCAGACAAAAGACAAGAGAAGACCAACGTTCAAGAGAGAGGTTGAGTGTTTTGCATGTCATGACATAGGACATTATGCCAGAGACTGTCCGAAAAGAAACCAGAGTCAACCAAGAGTGGAGCCACCGGCTTTAAACGTGAATGGGGGCTTCTCTCGAGCCCAGAGGGAGGTCCTGTTAGATGAAGTTACAAGCAAAGTAGAGGGCACTGAACATCAAATTAAGGTCAGCGAGTCAAATCAGATACTCCCTGTCTAGGAGTGAAGGATAGAGTGGTGTTGAGTACTGGCGTTTACATCAGAGGTTGGATTGGTAAAACGCCAGTGACCTTTACTGCCGACACAGGTGCATCTAGAACGATAGTGTCCAGTCGAGTGTACGATCAACTGAGTGCAGAGGACATGCCGGTCCTGAAAGGGTCAGTTAAGCTGCGTGGCGCTGGTGGTTCACCTATCCGGGAGAGGGGGAAGGGCATATTTAGTATGACTTTAGGCCCTGTGGCGGTGACCAAAGAAGCAGTTGTAGCTGACATCAAGGATGAAGTACTGTTAGAGTTGGACGTACTAGCTGGAGGTAACGGCGAGCAGGCAGATATCTTTCTTAGCAAAAATGTCATCAGTTTGAGAGGGAAGGAGATCCCGTTAGTGAAGGATGGCAAAAGGCTGAGGAAGGTGACCGTAGCGGATGATGTTGTGGTTCCAGCGCTCTCGGAGGCTATGTTGAACGTCATGAGACAGACGACAGCGACCAAGAGGCAAATTATGTCATTGAGCCCACTGAAGGTTTCACACATTGCTACCCACTGATAATGGCAGCTACGTTGGTGAATGTTAACAGAGCTCTGACATGTAAAGTACGAGTACTCAATCCGTTTTCAACTAACGTAAAATTGCGGCATGATGCCGAGATCGGAGCAGCAGACAGGGTTGATCAATGCGCAGGCGTTGTAGCGGTTGAAGAGGACATTGCAGAAGAAGGCAATCTAGCTGCAGTGAGACGGGTTCAGCTAAATACAGTTGGTGAACATAGCACATCCGTGGTTTTACCAGTCGCAAATGAAAAAGATGTTCCAACTCACTTGAAGTCATTGTTTGAAACTTCAACCGTAGGCAAAACCGAAGAAGAAAGAAGTGTGGTTGCTGGTCTTTTGGTGAAATTTTCAGACACTTTTTCAAAAGATGAGTGGGATCTCGGGTTGACACATCTTGCAGAGCATTCAATTAATACAGGCGACGCCGCTCCAATTAAGCAACGCCCAAGGCGAGTCCCTTTAGCGTATGCAGAGGAGGAAAAGAAAGCGTTAGACGATTTACTGCACAAGGGGGTCATACGGAAGAGTACCTCACCGTGGGCGAGCCCAATTGTACTGGTGAAAAAGAAAAATCAGGTGCTATACGTCCATGCGTCGACTATCGTCGTGTAAACGCACTCGTTAAACCAGATGGGTTTCCGTTTCCTAGGATCCAAGATTGCCTTGATGCTGTGTCTGGTTCTTGCTACTTCAGCACGTTTGACCTTACATCGGGCTACTTTCAGATACCGTTAAAAGATGAAGACCTTCCTAAAAGTGCTTTTTGCTGTAAGTTTGGTCATTTCGAAATGACAAGAATGCCCTTCGGTCTCAATAATGCGGCAAGCACATTTCAACGCACAATGGAATTGGCTCTTCAAGGTCTTCAATGGCTCACATATCTGGTCTATATAGATGACATTGTGGTGTTTGGCGCTAATTGCCATCAGCACATGGAAAGGGTTATTCAAGTCATGGAACGTGTACACAAGGCGGGACTGAAGCTGAAACCAGACAAGTGCCAACTCCTTCAGAGCGAGGTGTTGTCCCTAGGTCACATTGTCTCGATAGATGGGGTTCGGCCAGATCCATCAAACGTTGAGAAGACAGTCAACTGGCCACCTCCAAAGAATGCAAAAGAAGTTAAACAGTTCGTTGCAACTGGGTCTTACTATAGAAGATTTATCAGGAACTACGCAAAAATTGCCAGACCACTTACAGCTCTCACCAAACTTGCTGCTGCATTCATCTGGGACGAAGTGTGTGAACGGTCTTTCAACTCCATTAAGGCAGCACTCACTAGTCCAGAAGTGATGGGATACCCACTTAATGACGGAGGCACGTTCTTCTTAGATGTGGATGCATCTGGTCATGGCATAGGAGCTGTTTTAGCACAAGTCCAAGAAGACAGGGAGCGTGTTTTGGCCTATGCCAGCAGAGGCCTGAGTAAAGCAGAAAAGAACTACTGTATTACAGAGAAGGAGTTGCTTGCAGCTGTCTACTTTATACTGTATTTCCCCCAGTATCTCCTTGGTCGACCCTTCATTGTACGTACAGACCATCAGGCTCTGGTATGGTTATTCAGCTTGAAGGAACCCAGTGGCAAAGTGGCACGGTGGCTCGAAATCTTAGCTGATTATGACTTCAAGATCGAGTACCGTAGAGGAAGTCAACAGCCGCATTGTGATGCCCTGTCCCGGTGCGAAAGCCCACGTGACTGTTGCTGCAGTGAAGTAGACACAAGCGAACCGCTTAAATGTGGTCCTTGTAGGAAATGCCAGCGTAGAGCTGAAATGATGCAACTGAAATGTGAAAAAGTTAATGGAAAACATACAGATGAAATTCCACAAGGAGAACAAGAACCAGAAATAGCCTATGATAAAGACAACATGTTTCAAGACACTACTGCATCAGTAAAAGAGCAAGAAAATACCATTTCGTGCCAAGCTGTCAGAACCATTAACACGCCGTCCGACCAACAACCTGGGACCTCACGGAGCAGTGCATTGGATGTCGCCAATCACCCAGTTAAGCTGTGGGCAAGCATGTTTACGCAGGACGAAATCTGTAAAATGCAATCAGAAGACATTTACATAGGCAAAATATATAAGGCAGTACAAAGAGGAATTAAGCCTAGTGGTAACGAGATGATAGCTGATAGTCTTGAAACAAGGCATTACTGGATTATGTGGGATGAACTCACATTGAAGAATGCTGTACTCTATCGAGTTAGTCCAAGTTCTAGTGACATAGATGCTAGTTTTCAAATGATAGTTCCCCATCAGCTTCGCAAATGTGTACTAGTGTACTTTAGGAACGATCCAGGCTGGAGCCCCATGGGACGTACTTGCTATAGATTTCACAGGTCCTTTCCCTTTGACATCTAGAGGTAACCGGTATATTTTGGTGCTAACAGATGTTTTCTCCAAGTATGTCGAAATAGTGCCAGTACCAAGTCAGACTGCTGAGATTTGCGCATCGAAGATAGTAGATGAAATTGTTGCCAGATGGGGTACACCACTGTCTATTCATAGCGATCAAGGAAGAGCGTTCGAAAGCTCATTATTTAAAGAACTTTGCGCATTACTTCGAATTAAGAAAACGAGAAAAAGTGCTAGACACCCATCAGGAAACGGTCAAGTAGAGCATTTCAATCGAACGTTACTCACCATGATACGAGCTTACCTTATCGATGAACAAGAAGATTGGGACCTGCATCTACAGAGTTTAGCTGGAGCCTACCGATCATCAACACATCAGAGCACAAAGCTTTCACCTAATCTGATCGCCATCGGAAGAGATATCAGGTTACCGGCTGACTTGGTGTTTGCACATACAAAAGCCACATCTGGTCAGACAGGCAACGTCAGCCAATACATACAGGAGCTTCAGGCCCGAATGCTGAAGGCACATGAGGTGGCTCGAAGCACTTGAAATCAAACGCTTCTAGAAACAAAGGAATATATGATATAAAATTATCAATTAACCAATATGAAACAGGAGATATTGTCTGGTGTTTGCATGAAACCAGGCAAGTAGGTGTCAACCCAAAGTTGGAGAAAACCTATGATGGGCCATTCGTCGTAAAAGAGAAACGTTCAGATATAAATTTCGTAATCCAGTTGAATCGAGAAGGCCAAGTAAGACTTGTTCACCATGATAAACTGAAAAAGTATCGTGGGCGTGAAGTACCCAGGTGGATACAAAGTGTACGAAGAAAGTTAAACAAACAAAAGGAACATTAAAATTCATAAGGTTGAAATACAACTTGCAGTGTTGTTTTTTGTAAAAGTTTTTTTTAAAAATAGAACAGTGTTCACACTAACATAATAGTAATATATGGCATATAACGAACAGTAAATATTACAGACAGTGAATATCACAGAGAGTGAATATCACAGAAAGTAAATATCACAGATGTTGAATATTACATACAGTGAATATCACAGAGAGTAAATATCACAGACAGTAATATCACAGATGTTTAATATCACATACAGTAATTATCACATATGGTGAATATCACATATGGTGAATATCACGTATGGTGAATATCACAGACAGTAAATATCATGACTGTAAATTGAGTTATATCACAGATAGTTATTGAGTATGTTCTATTACAGACGGACAAAATAACTAAAAAGGCATCACGCCACAGGCATTATGAGGTGCAGTGACACTGTTTGTGCCATCTTTTGAGGGTTTTGGTGACCATTGTATTTTTCAGAGGGAGAAAATGGAGGCTGACCGACGTAAATCGTGGAGGTGCAGATACTGCGGGAAGGAGGACCGCAAGGGACGCCTGGTTGGTCACATCCTGAAACACCACGTGGCATTCGACAGGGTCCCGTTTAGCTGTAGTCTTTGCAGCTTTCGCTGCAACGACAAGCACACGTTGGTCGGGCACCTAAAGAGTTACAGGCGACATTTGGCGGAGGTTGCAGACAGGCAGGGCCACATTAACCTGGAGAAGGTTCTGCAGCGGTCAGACAACCCTTACTGGGTCAGTGGCCGGGACATGGAACCGGCAACGCAGACCAGCAATAGCTCAATAGCCTTTGAGCAGACACCAGCGAAGCAGGCCGGAGGTCCTGAAGATGATGGTGTGTTTGAGCCTCAGGAAGAGGATGTCCTACCTGAATGGCTCGCGGAAGAGGGGATGCCGATCGGCACTAGTAATCTGGGCATACATTCCACACCGGTCCCAGATAAAGTGTCCACTCTGGGGCAGTTTAGAGTAGCAGCAGTGCAATCCACTCCCCTGAAAACTACACACATAATCCCAGAAGTAGGCTGCCAGACTGTGAGACCAGTGAACCGATCAGGATTTCCTTCCCCGGCCAACATCATAGGACGAGCGGCGGAGATGAGTGGGTTTCTAAACGGGAGGTCGTTCATGGACCTGTTGAACATGCCACTCACAGAGGGCAAACTGACCCCAGTAGTGGCAGCTACTAGTGCTGTCAGTGAGCCAACCCCGTTGTTAGACGAGGAGGTTCTACCAAACCTGTTACCAGAGGCGGTTAAGGCTGATCCACTGATGCGCGAGGCGGAAGACGAGGAGCATGTTGCTACCAAGCGCAGAAGGACGGACGAGACCCTGGTTCCAAACCCAGACTCGGTGATCGTTGACGCCATGAGACAAGCGGCCGAACTGGTATCGGACACCCTCAGTCAGGTGTTGGCTGCCACCAACAAAACCAACATCCTGATGTAACGGCTGGTAGGAATGACCGAAACGATTCAGGGTGACGTGAGGCGGGTTGAGCGTAAGATTTCAGCAATTGAAAGGCGTTTCACAGATTTCGAGGATGGTCCAACAGTGAAGAGTGTGGTTAAAACTGTAAAAAGAAAATAAACAGACAGTTATACTGTGATGTGAACAGACGCGAACATTTTCATTATGAACTTTTTAAGAAATTATAACAAGTTATTGTTTACAGTTACTCTTCTGAAATTTTAATTAATGATTATTTGTTAAATTAACTTGCACTATGAAAAGACACTGAACATTGGCAACGGAGTGCCAAACTATTCTCAAATGGAGGGAGTAGTGAAGTGCCCTGCATTTTGGTGCTTTATAAGACTGTTATAATTTAATGTACTTACTTGTTGAATTCCATTTGTACATGCACAATAGCTATTGTCCAATTGTGTCTATCCATGCGAGTGTCCACGAATCCGTTATTTTATACATTTTTACCTGATGACCATTTGTTAGTAGTAATCATTCAGGCAAAATGCACTGCAAATTGCTTTTCATTCTCCAATAATTTTATTGTGTCGTGTTGACCTTGTTGTTCAACATAAATTACTCAAGTTGTAGGAATCTTCGGCACTATTTGGTTGGCCGATTTATTAATCTAATGATGATGAACATAATTGCTAAGTATTTAATGACAAACATTTGTACTGTACCCTATTTCTATCCGATTTTATTGTCAGAATATTCATTGTTGCAAACATGTGTTCCACCATTTGTGTCTTGAAATCTGGGACGTAGATTACATCATACTATAAAGTTGCTGTATCAGAGTATCGATATATCCTTGTCAAATATGAAAAGATCCTATACAACCATCATGGATTTGCCAGTTTGACCATTGCGTTCATAATCGCATGAACGCAACCAAGATTAAATTCAATCCTTAAATAAAAGATTCTCCGCGGTGAATGCCATTGTTAATAGCTGCTTTTTCGTTTTGAATGCCTTTGTAAGTAGTTGCTTTTCCGTTCTGAATGCCATTGTTAATTGTTGCTTTTCCGATTTGAATGCTATTGTTAATAGTTGCTTTTCCGTGTTAATGCCATTGTTAATAGTTGCTTCTCCGCTGTGAATGTCACCGTTAATTGTTGCTTCTCCGCTGTGAATGCCATTATTAATAGTGTCTTTTCCAATTTGAATCCAATGTTATTCGTTGCTTTTCCTTTTTGAATGCCATTGTTAATAGGTGCTTTTCAGTTTTGAATGCCATTATTAATTGTTGCTTTTCAGTTTTGAATGCCATTGCTAATAGTTTCTTTTCCGTTTTGAATCCAGTGTTAATTGTTGCTTTTCCGATGTGAATACCATTGTCAATAGTTCTTTGCTGCAAAGAATGGCATTGTCAATAGCGGCTTTTGTGCGTTTAATGCCATTAATGTTAATATTGCTAATAGTTGGTTTTGCCCCGTGAATGCTATTATTTATATTTGCTTTTTCACTGAGGATGTCAATGTTAATAGATGCCATTTCGCAGTGAATGCTATTGTTTATAGTTACTTTACGGCTGCGAATTTTTTAACTGTTGCTTTTCCGCTGTTGATGCCATTGTTTATAGTTGTTTGCCGATGCGGATGTTATTGTTTATCATTTCTTTAACGCTGTTGATGTCATTGTTAATAGTTGCTTTTCCGATGCGGCTTGCTTTGTTAATAATTGCTTCTTTTCCCTTGATGGTATTGTTTAATACATGCTTTTCCGCTGGGGATGTCATTGTTAAAAACTGCTTTTCCGATGTGAATGACGTTGTCAGTAGTTGCTTTCCCGATGTGTATGACGTTGTTAATAGTTGCTTTTCAACTGTGGATCCCATTACTAATAATTTCTTTTCTGATTGATCTAATGACTTTGTTATTTGTTGCTTTTCCACTTTGAATATCAAGGTTAATATTTGCTTTTCTGACATGGGTGTTTTTAACTGTTGCTTTTCCGCAGTGGAAATAATTGCTAATATTTGCTTTTCTGCTGTAGATGCCATTGTAAATAGTTGCTTTCCGCAATGAATTCTTTTGTAAATCGTTGCTTGCCCGCCTTGTTATTATCAGTTGATTTCCGCTTTTTATGTCCTTGTTAAAACACGTATCTTTGGATACCATAGTAAATAGGTACTCTTCTGTGTGAACCCATTGTTTAAAGACGCCTTTCCGTGTTGAATTGCACAAATAACTATTTTTCGACTGCGAATATCATTGTTAATAGTTTTTTGTTGTTTTTTTCCTTTTTCAAAAGCCATTTGTAATAGTCACTTGACCGTTTTGAATGCCACTATTGATAGTTGCTTTCCACAGTGGATGTCATTGTAAATAGTTGAATTTCCGCGGTGGATGTCATTGTAAATAGTTGCTTTTCCGCTGTGGATGCCATTGTTGATAGATGCTTTTCTGCTGTGTGTGACATTGTTCGTCGTTGTTTTAGCTGCAGACGGCACTAACATTAATTGCTCTCAGTTGTGTATGGTATTGTTATTAGCAGTTTTTCGCTTTGGAGGCCATTGTTATTAGTTGTTATTCCGTTTTGCATTTGTTACTGGGTTTATTCAATTAACATTTGTTTTCTCATTTGTTAATGGAATTATTTCATGAGCATGTGTTTTATCATTTGTTACTGTGTTTATTCCACGAGCATTTGTTTTCTTGTTTGTTACTAAGTTTTTTTCCATGGAGACTTGATTTTCTCATTTGTGATTGTGTCCATTATTCTAACTAGTACATTGATTTTATTTGTGAATGTGTAAGCAATGTAAGTATCATTTATACTTTATATTGAAGTGCCCTGCATTTTGGTGCTTTATAAGACTGTTATAATTTAATGTACTTACTTGTTGAATTCCATTTGTACATGCACAATAGCTATTGTCCAATTGTGTCTATCCATGCGAGTGTCCACGAATCCGTTATTTTGTAGATTTTTCACAATTCCCATATACATTTTTACCTGATGACCATTTGTTAGTAGTAATCATTCAGGCAAAATTGCACTGCAAATTGCTTTTCATTCTCCAATAATTTTATTGTGTCGTGTTGACATTGTTGTTCAACATAAATTACTCAAGTTGTAGGAATCTTCGGCACGATTTGGTTGGCCGATTTATTAATCTAATGATGTTGAACATAATTGCTAAGTATTTAATGTCAAACATTTGTACTGTACCCTATTTTTATCCGATTTTATTGTCAGAATATTCATTGTTGCAAACACGTGTTCCACCATTTGTGTCTTGAATTCTGGGACGTAGGTTACATCATACTATAAAGTTGCTGTCTCAGAGTATCGATATATCCTTGTCAAATATGAAAAGATCCTATACAACCATGAAATTGGTATGTTTTATCATCACATGTTAATAATATATAATATTTCTCTAGATTTTTATTGAATTCCAATATGGCGACCGTTCTTGTCCGCTTCCTACTTGTATCCATGGAGCGCGTTCCATAGATGGGTTATTTTCGGGACTCAGCGTTCTTTTATTTGGTCATTATTTGGGAGGTTTCGGGGATGGGACAAAAACGGGTATATAGTGGGAATTATTTGGGCGTTTCCCTTTAGGGTTAATTTGGGGCTTTCGCCCACCCCTGGGTATAAAAGGAGCGGTTTTTCTTATGTAAATCACTCTGGTCGCACAACATCATTGGGAGAGTCGTGTGTAGGTTACAGTTTCGGAACTAGATCTATGTTTAAAAGTAAATACAGTTTATCTCTACTAATCATATTAAGTAAAGAAATTGTCTTGTATTTCGTCATTATAGTGCATTAAAAATACGTAACTTTTGTATAAAAGACCAGAGTCATTGCACTTCAAACAATAATGGAGTGTTGCCTAAGTTATAGTACAAACGACGAGGACACTCAAATTTAATGAATGAACTTATTCAAAGTTGACGTTATATGGCAAGTTATGTTGTATTTTTAACGCTATTTTGCGAGTCATTAATTTGACTGGTAATTAAAACGTAAAGCGTTGAACTTCTTGTCTTTGTTTTTAAAGCAACGTAAGGTAAAATAAGTGAACACTGTATTGTACTGTAGATCATGGCAAATAACTCGATTGATAGTGAAGGTGAAAATACAATAAGACCGGGTTATCTGAATGGTCAATTGTCAACTGAAAATGAAGACAACAGAAGTGTTTCTGATGACGAAGCTGATACAGCGAATGAGGCAGATGGGCGTTTCCTTCGCAATCGACCAAACAAGGAGTGCAACACCAACGGGAGTAAGGGTAGCTTGTCACATGAAGTGGCCAGTATTTTACAAACGGTTGTCCAAGAGCTGCGAGAGTTAAATCAGCAAAGTCACGGTACAAACCAAGGACCGCGACAAAGCGTCTCGGGCAATAGCAGAGAAGAACAGGGTAATGGGCTGGCACACGTGCGTTGGCGAGACTGTTACGCTTCAGATGGAGAACGAGATTTTAACAACTGTTACAGAGGTGGTAGGCCAGAAACGGGAAATAGACCCTTCCACCAAGATCAATACAGTTTTTTCGGTGATGGTATCGACAACAGACAAGGATATCGTGTTCGAGCGGGACAGCATGGTAGAAGAAACAACGGACCGCCACCAAAGATTTCTGCCTTTACGGGCAAGGAAGACTGGAATGTTTGGTATTCGAAGTTTGAGGCCATCGCCAGAAGATATGGCTGGGACGAGGAGGACAAGCTCGACCACCTCTTACCGCGACTGGAGGGCCAAGCAAGTGACTTTGTATTTGCAGCTGCCACCAAGAACATTGTCAGACTACGAAGAACTGATAACTGAACTTACAAGCCGCTACAGGGTGATTGAAACACCGCGGTCATTTGCCGCCAAGTTCAGTGGAAGAAGCCAAAGACACGGGGAGACTGCCGAGGACTATGCAGCTGAACTCAAGAGGCTGTATGACAAGGCACATGGATGCAGAGACCGTTTAACAAGAGACGAAGACCTCGTAAGAAGATTTCTAGACGGACTTCTAGATCAAGATGTAAAGTTTACGGTGGAGTTTCACAAAGAACCAAGGGACATAGACGAAGCAGTTTTCCATGTGGTCAACATGATCCAGACAAAGAATGCTTGCAGGTCCGATAGAAACAACAAACATGTGCTAAGAGCAGTAACTGTGACCGCAAGTGAACTTGATGACAGTGACAATGACGACCAAGGACCAACTAACAGAATACCATATAAACAGACAGAGTCGAAGAGCGGTTATCCAACACAGAATACCAGACAACAAACAGTTAAACCAGATAATGCGGAAAACCAGAGTGAGCTTATAGCCAAACTTCGTAAAAGGATTAAGAAGTTAGAAGAAGCACAGCAGACAAAAGACAAGAGAAGACCAACGTTCAAGAGAGAGGTTGAGTGTTTTGCATGTTATGACATAGGACATTATGCCAGAGACTGTCCGAAAAGAAACCAGAGTCAACCAAGAGTGGAGCCACCGGCTTTAAACGTGAAGGGGGCTTCTCTCGAGCCCAGAGGGAGGTCCTGTTAGATGAAGTTACAAGCAAAGTAGAGGGCACTGAACATCAAATTAAGGTCAGCGAGTCAAATCAGATACTCCCTGTCTAGGAGTGAAGGATAGAGAGGTGTTGAGTACTGGCGTTTATATCAGAGGTTGGATTGGTAAAACGCCAGTGACCTTTACTGCCGACACAGGTGCATCTAGAACGATAGTGTCCAGTCGAGTGTACGATCAACTGAGTGCAGAGGACAAGCCGGTCCTGAAAGGGTTAGTTAAGCTGCGTGGCGCTGGTGGTTCACCTATCCGGGAGAGGGGGAAGGGCATATTTAGTATGACTTTAGGCCCTGTGGCGGTGACCAAAGAAGCAGTTGTAGCTGACATCAAGGATGAAGTACTGTTAGGGTTGGACGTACTAGCTGGAGGTAACGGCGAGCAGGCAGATATCTTTCTTAGCAAGAATGTCATCAGTTTGAGAGGGAAGGAGATCCCGTTAGTGAAGGATGGCAAAAGGCTGAGGAAGGTGACCGTAGCGGATGATGTTGTGGTTCCAGCGCTCTCGGAGGCTATGTTGAACGTCATGAGACAGACGACAGCGACCAAGAGGCAAATTATGTCATTGAGCCCACTGAAGGTTTCACACATTGCTACCCACTGATAATGGCAGCTACGTTGGTGAATGTTAACAGAGCTCTGACATGTAAAGTACGAGTACTCAATCCGTTTCCAACTAACGTAAATTTGCGGCATGATGCCGAGATCGGAGCAGCAGAGAGGGTTGATCAATGCGCAGGCGTTGTAGCGGTTAAAGATGACATTGCAGAAGAAGGCAATCTAGCTGCAGTGAGACGGGTTCAGCTAAATACAGTTGGTGAACATAACACATCCGTGGTTTTACCAGTCGCAAATGAAAAACATTGTTTGAAACTTCAACCGTAGGCAAAACCGAAGAAGAAAGAAGTGTGGTTGCTGGTCTTTTGGTGAAATTTTCAGACACTTTTTCAAAAGATGAGTGGGATCTCGGGTTGACACATCTTGCAGAGCATTCAATTAATACAGGCGACGCCGCTCCAATTAAGCAACGCCCAAGGCGTGTCCCTTTAGCGTATGCAGAGGAGGAAAAGAAAGCGTTAGACGATTTACTGCACAAGGGGGTCATACGGAAGAGTACCTCACCGTGGGCGAGCCCAATTGTACTGGTGAAAAAGAAAAATCAGGTGCTATACGTCCATGCGTCGACTATCGTCGTGTAAACGCACTCGTTAAACCAGATGGGTTTCCGTTTCCTAGGATCCAAGATTGCCTTGATGCTGTGTCTGGTTCTTGCTACTTCAGCACGTTTGACCTTACATCGGGCTACTTTCAGATACCGTTAAAAGATGAAGACATTCCTAAAAGTGCTTTTTGCTGTAAGTTTGGTCATTTCGAAATGACAAGAATGCCCTTCGGTCTCAATAATGCGGCAAGCACATTTCAACGCACAATGGAATTGGCTCTTCAAGGTCTTCAATGGCTCACATGTCTGGTCTATATAGATGACATTGTGGTGTTTGGCGCTAATTGCCATCAGCACATGGAAAGGGTTATTGAAGTCATGGAACGTGTACACAAGGCGGGACTGAAGCTGAAACCAGACAAGTGCCATCTCCTTCAGAGCGAGGTGTTGTTCCTAGGTCACATTGTCTCGATAGATGGGGTTCGGCCAGATCCATCAAACGTTGAGAAGACAGTCAACTGGCCACCTCCAAAGAATGCAAAAGAAGTTAAACAGTTCGTTGCAACTGGGTCTTACTATAGAAGATTTATCAGGAACTACGCAAACATTGCCAGACCACTTACAGCTCTCACCAAACTTGCTGCTGCATTCATCTGGGACGAAGTGTGTGAACGGTCTTTCAACTCCATTAAGGCAGCACTCACTAGTCCAGAAGTGATGGGATACCCACTTAATGATGGAGGCACGTTCTTCTTAGATGTGGATGCATCCGGTCATGGCATAGGAGCTGTTTTAGCACAAGTCCAAGAAGACAGGGAGCGTGTTGTGGCCTATGCCAGCAGAGGCCTGAGTAAAGCAGAAAAGAACTACTGTATTACAGAGAAGGAGTTGATTGCAGCTGTCTACTTTATACAGTATTTCCGCCAGTATCTCCTTGGTTGACCCTTCATTGTACGTACAGACCATCAGGCTCTGGTATGGTTATTCAGCTTGAAGGAACCCAGTGGCAAAGTGGCACGGTGGCTCGAAATCTTAGCTGATTATGACTTCAAGATCGAGTACCGTAGAGGAAGTCAACAGCCGCATTGTGATGCCCTGTCCCGGTGCGAAAGCCCACGTGACTGTTGCTGCAGTGAAGTAGACACAAGCGAACCGCTTAAATGTGGTCCTTGTAGGAAATGCCAGCGTAGAGCTGAAATGATGCAACTGAAATGTGAAAAAGTTAATGGAAAACATACAGATGAAATTCCACAAGGAGAACAAGAACCAGAAATAGCCTATGATAAAGACAACATGTTTCAAGACACTACTGCATCAGTAAAAGAGCAAGAAAATACCATTTCGTGCCAAGCTGTCAGAACCATTAACACGCCGTCCGACCAACAACCTGGGACCTCACGGAGCAGTGCACTGGATGTCGCCAATCACCCAGTTAAGCTGTGGGCAAGCATGTTTACGCAGGACGAAATCTGCAAAATGCAATCAGAAGACATTTACATAGGCAAAATATATAAGGCAGTACAAAGAGGAATTAAGCCTAGTGGTAACGAGATGATAGCTGATAGTCTTGAAACAAGGCATTACTGGATTAGTGGGATGAACTCACATTGAAGAATGATGTACTCTATCGAGTTAGTCCAAGTTCTAGTGACATAGATGCTAGTTTTCAAATGATAGTTCCCCATCAGCTTCGCAAATGTGTACTAGTGTACTTTAGGAACGATCCAGGCTGGAGCCCCATGGGACGTACTTGCTATAGATTTCACAGGTCCTTTCCCTTTGACATCTAGAGGTAACCGGTATATTTTGGTGCTAACAGATGTTTTCTCCAAGTATGTCGAAATAGTGCCAGTACCAAGTCAGACTGCTGAGATTTGCGCATCGAAGATAGTAGATGAAATTGTTGCCAGATGGGGTACACCACTGTCTATTCATAGCGATCAAGGAAGAGCGTTCGAAAGCTCATTATTTAAAGAACTTTGCGCATTACTTCGAATTAAGAAAACGAGAAAAAGTGCTAGACACCCATCAGGAAACGGTCAAGTAGAGCATTTCAATCGAACGTTACTCACCATGATACGAGCTTACCTTATCGATGAACAAGAAGATTGGGACCTGCATCTACAGAGTTTAGCGGGAGCCTACCGATCATCAACACATCAGAGCACAAAGCTTTCACCTAATCTGATCGCCCTCGGAAGAGATATAAGGTTACCGGCTGACTTGGTATTTTCACATACAAAAGCCACATCTGGATCTGACAGGCAACGTCAGCCAATACATACAGGAGCTTCAGGCCCGAATGCTGAAGGCACATGAGGTGGCTCGAAGCACTTGAAATCAAACGCTTCTAGAAATAAAGGAATATATGATATAAAATTATCAATTAACCAATATGAAACAGGAGATATTGTCTGGTGTTTGCATGAAACCAGGCAAGTAGGTGTCAACCCAAAGTTGGAGAAAACCTATGATGGGCCATTCGTCGTAAAAGAGAAACGTTCAGATATAAATTTCATAATCCAGTTGAATCGAGAAGGCCAAGTAAGACTTGTTCACCATGATAAACTGAAAAAGTATCGTGGGCGTGAAGTACCCAGGTGGATACAAAGTGTACGAAGAAAGTTAAACAAACAAAAGGAACATTAAAATTCATAAGCTTGAAATACAACTTGCAGTGTTGTTTTTTGTAAAAGTTTTTTTACAAAATAGAACAGTGTTCACACTAACATAATAGTAATATATGGCATATAAGGAACAGTAAATATTACAGACAGTGAATATCACAGAAAGTGAATATCACAGAAAGTAAATATCACAGATGTTGAATATTACATACAGTGAATATCACAGAGAGTAAATATCACAGACAGTAATATCACAGATGTTTAATATCACATACAGTAATTATCACATATGGTGAATATCACATATGGTGAATATCACGTATGGTGAATATCACAGACAGTAAATATCATGACTGTAAATTGAGTTATATCACAGATAGTTATTGAGTATGTTCTATTACAGACGGACAAAATAACTAAAAAGGCATCACGCCACAGGCATTGTGGTGCAGTGACATTGTTTGTGCCATCTTTTGAGGGTTTTGGTGACCATTGTATTTTTCAGAGGGAGAAAATGGAGGCTGACCGACGTAAATCGTGGAGGTGCAGATACTGCGGGAAGGAGGACCGCAAGGGACGCCTGGTTGGTCACATCCTGAAACACCACGTGGCATTCGACAGGGTCCCGTTTAGCTGTAGTCTTTGCAGCTTTCGCTGCAACGACAAGCACACGTTGGTCGGGCACCTAAAGAGTTACAGGCGACATTTGGCGGAGGTTGCAGACAGGCAGGGCCACATTAACCTGGAGAAGGTTCTGCAGCGGTCAGACAACCCTTACTGGGTCAGTGGCCGGGACATGGAACCGGCAACGCAGACCAGCAACAGCTCAATAGCCTTTGAGCAGACACCAGCGAAGCAGGCCGGAGGTCCTGAAGATGATGGTGTGTTTGAGCCTCAGGAAGAGGATGTCCTACCTGAATGGCTCGCGGAAGAGGGGATGCCGATCGGCACTAGTAATCTGGGCATACATTCCACACCGGTCCCAGATAAAGTGTCCACTCTGGGGCAGTTTAGAGTAGCAGCAGTGCAATCCACTCCCCTGAAAACTACACACATAATCCCAGAAGTAGGCTGCCAGACTGTGAGACCAGTGAACCGATCAGGATTTCCTTCCCCGGCCAACATCATAGGACGAGCGGCGGAGATGAGTGGGTTTCTAAACGGGAGGTCGTTCATGGACCTGTTGAACATGCCACTCACAGAGGGCAAACTGACCCCAGTAGTGGCAGCTACTAGTGCTGTCAGTGAGCCAACCCCGTTGTTAGAAGAGGAGGTTCTACCAAACCTGTTACCAGAGGCGGTTAAGGCTGATCCACTGATGCGCGAGGCGGAAGACGAGGAGCATGTTACTACCAAGCGCAGAAGGACGGACGAGACCCTGGTTCCAAACCCAGACTCGGTGATCGTTGACGCCATGAGACAAGCGGCCGAACTGGTATCGGACACCCTCAGTCAGGTGTTGGCTGCCACCAACAAAACCAACATCCTGATGGAACGGCTGGTAGGAATGACCGAAACGATTCAGGGTGACGTGAGGCGGGTTGAGCGTAAGGTTTCAGCAATTGAAAGGCGTTTCACAGATTTCGAGGATGGTCCAACAGTGAAGAGTGTGGTTAAAACTGTAAAAAGAAAATAAACAGACAGTTATACTGTGATGTGAACAGACGCGAACATTTTCATTATGAACTTTTTAAGAAATTATAACAAGTTATTGTTTACAGTTACTCTTCTGAAATTTTAATTAATGATTATTTGTTAAATTAACTTGCACTATGAAAAGACACTGAACATTGGCAACGGAGTGCCAAACTATTCTCAAATGGAGGGAGTAGTGAAGTGCCCTGCATTTTGGTGCTTTATAAGACTGTTATAATTTAATGTACTTACTTGTTGAATTCCATTTGTACATGCACAATAGCTATTGTCCAATTGTGTCTATCCATGCGAGTGTCCACGAATCCGTTATTTTATACATTTTTACCTGATGACCATTTGTTAGTAGTAATCATTCAGGCAAAATGCACTGCAAATTGCTTTTCATTCTCCAATAATTTTATTGTGTCGTGTTGACCTTGTTGTTCAACATAAATTACTCAAGTTGTAGGAATCTTCGGCACTATTTGGTTGGCCGATTTATTAATCTAATGATGATGAACATAATTGCTAAGTATTTAATGACAAACATTTGTACTGTACCCTATTTTTATCCGATTTTATTGTCAGAATATTCATTGTTGCAAACATGTGTTCCACCATGTGTGTCTTGAATTCTGGGACGTAGGTTACATCATACTATAAAGTTGCTGTATCAGAGTATCGATATATCCTTGTCAAATATGAAAAGATCCTATACAACCATCATGGATTTGCCAGTTTGACCATTGCGTTCATAATCGCATGAACGCAACCAAGATTAAATTCAATCCTTAAATAAAAGATTCTCCGCGGTGAATGCCATTGTTAATAGCTGCTTTTTCGTTTTGAATGCCTTTGTAAGTAGTTGCTTTTCCGTTCTGAATGCCATTGTTAATTGTTGCTTTTCCGATTTGAATGCTATTGTTAATAGTTGCTTTTCCGTGTTAATGCCATTGTTAATAGTTGCTTCTCCGCTGTGAATGTCACCGTTAATTGTTGCTTCTCCGCTGTGAATGCCATTATTAATAGTGTCTTTTCCAATTTGAATCCAATGTTATTCGTTGCTTTTCAGTTTTGAATGCCATTGCTAATAGTTTCTTTTCCGTTTTGAATCCAGTGTTAATTGTTGCTTTTCCGATGTGAATACCATTGTCAATAGTTCTTTGCTGCAAAGAATGGCATTGTCAATAGCGGCTTTTGTGCGTTTAATGCCATTAATGTTAATATTGCTAATAGTTGGTTTTGCCCCGTGAATGCTATTATTTATATTTGCTTTTTCACTGAGGATGTCAATGTTAATAGATGCCATTTCGCAGTGAATGCTATTGTTTATAGTTACTTTACGGCTGCGAATTTTTTAACTGTTGCTTTTCCGCTGTTGATGCCATTGTTTATAGTTGTTTGCCGATGCGGATGTTATTGTTTATCATTTCTTTAACGCTGTTGATGTCATTTTTTTTTTTTTTTTAATAGTTGCTTTTCCGAGGCGGCTTACTTTGTTAATAATTGCTTCTTTTCCCTTGATGGTATTGTTTAATACATGCTTTTCCGCTGGGGATGTCATTGTTAAAAACTGCTTTTCCGATGTGAATGACGTTGTCAGTAGTTGCTTTCCCGATGTGTATGACGTTGTTAATAGTTGCTTTTCAACTGTGGATCCCATTACTAATAATTTCTTTTCTGATTGATCTAATGACTTTGTTATTTGTTGCTTTTCCACTTTGAATATCAAGGTTAATATTTGCTTTTCTGACATGGGTGTTTTTAACTGTTGCTTTTCCGCAGTGGAAATAATTGCTAATATTTGCTTTTCTGCTGTAGATGCCATTGTAAATAGTTGCTTTCCGCAATGAATTCTTTTGTAAATCGTTGCTTGCCCGCCTTGTTATTATCAGTTGATTTCCGCTTTTTATGTCCTTGTTAAAACACGTATCTTTGGATACCATAGTAAATAGGTACTCTTCTGTGTGAACCCATTGTTTAAAGACGCCTTTCCGTGTTGAATTGCACAAATAACTATTTTTCGACTGCGAATATCATTGTTAATAGTTTTTTGTTGTTTTTTTCCTTTTTCAAAAGCCATTTGTAATAGTCACTTGACCGTTTTGAATGCCACTATTGATAGTTGCTTTCCACAGTGGATGTCATTGTAAATAGTTGAATTTCCGCGGTGGATGTCATTGTAAATAGTTGCTTTTCCGCTGTGGATGCCATTGTTGATAGATGCTTTTCTGCTGTGTGTGACATTGTTCGTCGTTGTTTTAGCTGCAGACGGCACTAACATTAATTGCTCTCAGTTGTGTATGGTATTGTTATTAGCAGTTTTTCGCTTTGGAGGCCATTGTTATTAGTTGTTATTCCGTTTTGCATTTGTTACTGGGTTTATTCAATTAACATTTGTTTTCTCATTTGTTAATGGAATTATTCCATGAGCATGTGTTTTATCATTTGTTACTGTGTTTATTCCACGAGCATTTGTTTTCTTGTTTGTTACTAAGTTTTTTTCCATGGAGACTTGATTTTCTCATTTGTGATTGTGTCCATTATTCTAACTAGTACATTGATTTTATTTGTGAATGTGTAAGCAATGTAAGTATCATTTATACTTTATATTGAAGTGCCCTGCATTTTGGTGCTTTATAAGACTGTTATAATTTAATGTACTTACTTGTTGAATTCCATTTGTACATGCACAATAGCTATTGTCCAATTGTGTCTATCCATGCGAGTGTCCACGAATCCGTTATTTTGTAGATTTTTCACAATCCCCATATACATTTTTACCTGATGACCATTTGTTAGTAGTAATCATTCAGGCAAAATTGCACTGCAAATTGCTTTTCATTCTCCAATAATTTTATTGTGTCGTGTTGACATTGTTGTTCAACATAAATTACTCAAGTTGTAGGAATCTTCGGCACGATTTGGTTGGCCGATTTATTAATCTAATGATGTTGAACATAATTGCTAAGTATTTAATGTCAAACATTTGTACTGTACCCTATTTTTATCCGATTTTATTGTCAGAATATTCATTGTTGCAAACACGTGTTCCACCATTTGTGTCTTGAATTCTGGGACGTAGGTTACATCATACTATAAAGTTGCTGTCTCAGAGTATCGATATATCCTTGTCAAATATGAAAAGATCCTATACAACCATGAAATTGGTATGTTTTATCATCACATGTTAATAATATATAATATTTCTCTAGATTTTTATTGAATTCCAATATGGCGACCGTTCTTGTCCGCTTCCTACTTGTATCCATGGAGCGCGTTCCATAGATGGGTTATTTTCGGGACTCAGCGTTCTTTTATTTGGTCATTATTTGGGAGGTTTCGGGGATGGGACAAAAACGGGTATATAGTGGGGAATTATTTGGGCGTTTCCCTTTAGGGTTAATTTGGGGCTTTCGCCCACCCCTGGGTATAAAAGGAGCGGTTTTTCTTATGTAAATCACTCTGGTCGCACAACATCATTGGGAGAGTCGTGTGTTGGTTAAAGTTTCGGAACTAGATCTATGTTTAAAAGTAAATACAGTTTATCTCTACTAATCATATTAAGTAAAGAAATTGTCTTGTATTTCGTCATTATAGTGCATTAAAATACGTAACTTTTGCATAAAAGACCAGAGTCATTGCACTTCAAACAATAATGGAGTGTTGCCTAAGTTATAGTACAAACGACGAGGACACTCAAATTTAATGAATGAACTTATTCAAAGTTGACGTTATATGGCAAGTTATGTTGTATTTTTAACGCTATTTTGCGAGTCATTAATTTGACTGGTAATTAAAACGTAAAGCGTTGAACTTCTTGTCTTTGTTTTTAAAGCAACGTAAGGTAAAATAAGTGAACACTGTATTGTACTGTAGATCATGGCAAATAACTCGATTGATAGTGAAGGTGAAAATACAATAAGACCGGGTTATCTGAATGGTCAATTGTCAACTGAAAATGAAGACAACAGAAGTGTTTCTGATGACGAAGCTGATACAGCGAATGAGGCAGATGGGCGTTTCCTTCGCAATCGACCAAACAAGGAGTGCAACACCAACGGGAGTAAGGGTAGCTTGTCACATGAAGTGGCCAGTATTTTACAAACGGTTGTCCAAGAGCTGCGAGAGTTAAATCAGCAAAGTCACGGTACAAACCAAGGACCGCGACAAAGCGTCTCGGGCAATAGCAGAGAAGAACAGGGTAATGGGCTGGCACACGTGCGTTGGCGAGACTGTTACGCTTCAGATGGAGAACGAGATTTTAACAACTGTTACAGAGGTGGTAGGCCAGAAACGGGAAATAGACCCTTCCACCAAGATCAATACAGTTTTTTCGGTGATGGTATCGACAACAGACAAGGATATCGTGTTCGAGCGGGACAGCATGGTAGAAGAAACAACGGACCGCCACCAAAGATTTCTGCCTTTACGGGCAAGGAAGACTGGAATGTTTGGTATTCGAAGTTTGAGGCCATCGCCAGAAGATATGGCTGGGACGAGGAGGACAAGCTCGACCACCTCTTACCGCGACTGGAGGGCCAAGCAAGTGACTTTGTAATTTGCAGCTGCCACCAAGAACATTGTCAGACTACGAAGAACTGATAACTGAACTTACAAGCCGCTACAGGGTGATTGAAACGCCGCGGTCATTTGCCGCCAAGTTCAGTGGAAGAAGCCAAAGACACGGGGAGACTGCCGAGGACTATGCAGCTGAACTCAAGAGGCTGTATGACAAGGCACATGGATGCAGAGACCGTTTAACAAGAGACGAAGACCTCGTAAGAAGATTTCTAGACGGACTTCTAGATCAAGATGTAAAGTTTACGGTGGAGTTTCACAAAGAACCAAGGGACATAGACGAAGCAGTTTTCCATGTGGTCAACATGATCCAGACAAAGAATGCTTGCAGGTCCGATAGAAACAACAAACATGTGCTAAGAGCAGTAACTGTGACCGCAAGTGAACTTGATGACAGTGACAATGACGACCAAGGACCAACTAACAGAATACCATATAAACAGACAGAGTCGAAGAGCGGTTATCCAACACAGAATACCAGACAACAAACAGTTAAACCAGATAATGCGGAAAACCAGAGTGAGCTTATAGCCAAACTTCGTAAAAGGATTAAGAAGTTAGAAGAAGCACAGCAGACAAAAGACAAGAGAAGACCAACGTTCAAGAGAGAGGTTGAGTGTTTTGCATGTTATGACATAGGACATTATGCCAGAGACTGTCCGAAAAGAAACCAGAGTCAACCAAGAGTGGAGCCACCGGCTTTAAACGTGAAGGGGGCTTCTCTCGAGCCCAGAGGGAGGTCCTGTTAGATGAAGTTACAAGCAAAGTAGAGGGCACTGAACATCAAATTAAGGTCAGCGAGTCAAATCAGATACTCCCTGTCTAGGAGTGAAGGATAGAGAGGTGTTGAGTACTGGCGTTTATATCAGAGGTTGGATTGGTAAAACGCCAGTGACCTTTACTGCCGACACAGGTGCATCTAGAACGATAGTGTCCAGTCGAGTGTACGATCAACTGAGTGCAGAGGACAAGCCGGTCCTGAAAGGGTCAGTTAAGCTGCGTGGCGCTGGTGGTTCACCTATCCGGGAGAGGGGGAAGGGCATATTTAGTATGACTTTAGGCCCTGTGGCGGTGACCAAAGAAGCAGTTGTAGCTGACATCAAGGATGAAGTACTGTTAGGGTTGGACGTACTAGCTGGAGGTAACGGCGAGCAGGCAGATATCTTTCTTAGCAAGAATGTCATCAGTTTGAGAGGGAAGGAGATCCCGTTAGTGAAGGATGGCAAAAGGCTGAGGAAGGTGACCGTAGCGGATGATGTGGTGGTTCCAGCGCTCTCGGAGGCTATGTTGAACGTCATGAGACAGACGACAGCGACCAAGAGGCAAATTATGTCATTGAGCCCACTGAAGGTTTCACACATTGCTACCCACTGATAATGGCAGCTACGTTGGTGAATATTAACAGAGCTCTGACATGTAAAGTACGAGTACTCAATCCGTTTCCAACTAACGTAAATTTGCGGCATGATGCCGAGATCGGAGCAGCAGAGAGGGTTGATCAATGCGCAGGCGTTGTAGCGGTTGAAGAGGACATTGCAGAAGAAGGCAATCTAGCTGCAGTGAGACGGGTTCAGCTAAATACAGTTGGTGAACATAACACATCCGTGGTTTTACCAGTCGCAAATGAAAAACATTGTTTGAAACTTCAACCGTAGGCAAAACCGAAGAAGAAAGAAGTGTGGTTGCTGGTCTTTTGGTGAAATTTTCAGACACTTTTTCAAAAGATGAGTGGGATCTCGGGTTGACACATCTTGCAGAGCATTCAATTAATACAGGCGACGCCGCTCCAATTAAGCAACGCCCAAGGCGAGTCCCTTTAGCGTATGCAGAGGAGGAAAAGAAAGCGTTAGACGATTTACTGCACAAGGGGGTCATACGGAAGAGTACCTCACCGTGGGCGAGCCCAATTGTACTGGTGAAAAAGAAAAATCAGGTGCTATACGTCCATGCGTCGACTATCGTCGTGTAAACGCACTCGTTAAACCAGATGGGTTTCCGTTTCCTAGGATCCAAGATTGCCTTGATGCTGTGTCTGGTTCTTGCTACTTCAGCACGTTTGACCTTACATCGGGCTACTTTCAGATACCGTTAAAAGATGAAGACATTCCTAAAAGTGCTTTCTGCTGTAAGTTTGGTCATTTCGAAATGACAAGAATGCCCTTCGGTCTCAATAATGCGGCAAGCACATTTCAACGCACAATGGAATTGGCTCTTCAAGGTCTTCAATGGCTCACATGTCTGGTCTATATAGATGACATTGTGGTGTTTGGCGCTAATTGCCATCAGCACATGGAAAGGGTTATTGAAGTCATGGAACGTGTACACAAGGCGGGACTGAAGCTGAAACCAGACAAGTGCCATCTCCTTCAGAGCGAGGTGTTGTTCCTAGGTCACATTGTCTCGATAGATGGGGTTCGGCCAGATCCATCAAACGTTGAGAAGACAGTCAACTGGCCACCTCCAAAGAATGCAAAAGAAGTTAAACAGTTCGTTGCAACTGGGTCTTACTATAGAAGATTTATCAGGAACTACGCAAACATTGCCAGACCACTTACAGCTCTCACCAAACTTGCTGCTGCATTCATCTGGGACGAAGTGTGTGAACGGTCTTTCAACTCCATTAAGGCAGCACTCACTAGTCCAGAAGTGATGGGATACCCACTTAATGATGGAGGCACGTTCTTCTTAGATGTGGATGCATCCGGTCATGGCATAGGAGCTGTTTTAGCACAAGTCCAAGAAGACAGGGAGCGTGTTGTGGCCTATGCCAGCAGAGGCCTGAGTAAAGCAGAAAAGAACTACTGTATTACAGAGAAGGAGTTGATTGCAGCTGTCTACTTTATACAGTATTTCCGCCAGTATCTCCTTGGTTGACCCTTCATTGTACGTACAGACCATCAGGCTCTGGTATGGTTATTCAGCTTGAAGGAACCCAGTGGCAAAGTGGCACGGTGGCTCGAAATCTTAGCTGATTATGACTTCAAGATCGAGTACCGTAGAGGAAGTCAACAGCCGCATTGTGATGCCCTGTCCCGGTGCGAAAGCCCACGTGACTGTTGCTGCAGTGAAGTAGACACAAGCGAACCGCTTAAATGTGGTCCTTGTAGGAAATGCCAGCGTAGAGCTGAAATGATGCAACTGAAATGTGAAAAAGTTAATGGAAAACATACAGATGAAATTCCACAAGGAGAACAAGAACCAGAAATAGCCTATGATAAAGACAACATGTTTCAAGACACTACTGCATCAGTAAAAGAGCAAGAAAATACCATTTCGTGCCAAGCTGTCAGAACCATTAACACGCCGTCCGACCAACAACCTGGGACCTCACGGAGCAGTGCACTGGATGTCGCCAATCACCCAGTTAAGCTGTGGGCAAGCATGTTTACGCAGGACGAAATCTGCAAAATGCAATCAGAAGACATTTACATAGGCAAAATATATAAGGCAGTACAAAGAGGAATTAAGCCTAGTGGTAACGAGATGATAGCTGATAGTCTTGAAACAAGGCATTACTGGATTAGTGGGATGAACTCACATTGAAGTATGATGTACTCTATCGAGTTAGTCCAAGTTCTAGTGACATAGATGCTAGTTTTCAAATGATAGTTCCCCATCAGCTTCGCAAATGTGTACTAGTGTACTTTAGGAACGATCCAGGCTGGAGCCCCATGGGACGTACTTGCTATAGATTTCACAGGTCCTTTCCCTTTGACACCTAGAGGTAACCGGTATATTTTGGTGCTAACAGATGTTTTCTCCAAGTATGTCGAAATAGTGCCAGTACCAAGTCAGACTGCTGAGATTTGCGCATCGAAGATAGTAGATGAAATTGTTGCCAGATGGGGTACACCACTGTCTATTCATAGCGATCAAGGAAGAGCGTTCGAAAGCTCATTATTTAAAGAACTTTGCGCATTACTTCGAATTAAGAAAACGAGAAAAAGTGCTAGACACCCATCAGGAAACGGTCAAGTAGAGCATTTCAATCGAACGTTACTCACCATGATACGAGCTTACCTTATCGATGAACAAGAAGATTGGGACCTGCATCTACAGAGTTTAGCGGGAGCCTACCGATCATCAACACATCAGAGCACAAAGCTTTCACCTAATCTGATCGCCCTCGGAAGAGATATAAGGTTACCGGCTGACTTGGTATTTTCACATACAAAAGCCACATCTGGATCTGACAGGCAACGTCAGCCAATACATACAGGAGCTTCAGGCCCGAATGCTGAAGGCACATGAGGTGGCTCGAAGCACTTGAAATCAAACGCTTCTAGAAATAAAGGAATATATGATATAAAATTATCAATTAACCAATATGAAACAGGAGATATTGTCTGGTGTTTGCATGAAACCAGGCAAGTAGGTGTCAACCCAAAGTTGGAGAAAACCTATGATGGGCCATTCGTCGTAAAAGAGAAACGTTCAGATATAAATTTCATAATCCAGTTGAATCGAGAAGGCCAAGTAAGACTTGTTCACCATGATAAACTGAAAAAGTATCGTGGGCGTGAAGTACCCAGGTGGATACAAAGTGTACGAAGAAAGTTAAACAAACAAAAGGAACATTAAAATTCATAAGCTTGAAATACAACTTGCAGTGTTGTTTTTTGTAAAAAAAATTTTTAAAAATAGAACAGTGTTCACACTAACATAATAGTAATATATGGCATATAACGAACAGTAAATATTACAGACAGTGAATATCACAGAAAGTGAATATCACAGAAAGTAAATATCACAGATGTTGAATATTACATACAGTGAATATCACAGAGAGTAAATATCACAGACAGTAATATCACATATGTTTAATATCACATACAGTAATTATCACATATGGTGAATATCACATATGGTGAATATCACGTATGGTGAATATCACAGACAGTAAATATCATGACTGTAAATTGAGTTATATCACAGATAGTTATTGAGTATGTTCTACAGACGGACAAAATAACTAAAAAGGCATCACGCCACAGGCATTATGAGGTGCAGTGACACTGTTTGTGCCATCTTTTGAGGGTTTTGGTGACCATTGTATTTTTCAGAGGGAGAAAATGGAGGCTGACCGACGTAAATCGTGGAGGTGCAGATACTGCGGGAAGGAGGACCGCAAGGGACGCCTGGTTGGTCACATCCTGAAACACCACGTGGCATTCGACAGGGTCCCGTTTAGCTGTAGTCTTTGCAGCTTTCGCTGCAACGACAAGCACACGTTGGTCGGGCACCTAAAGAGTTACAGGCGACATTTGGCGGAGGTTGCAGACAGGCAGGGCCACATTAACCTGGAGAAGGTTCTGCAGCGGTCAGACAACCCTTACTGGGTCAGTGGCCGGGACATGGAACCGGCAACGCAGACCAGCAACAGCTCAATAGCCTTTGAGCAGACACCAGCGAAGCAGGCCGGAGGTCCTGAAGATGATGGTGTGTTTGAGCCTCAGGAAGAGGATGTCCTACCTGAATGGCTCGCGGAAGAGGGGATGCCGATCGGCACTAGTAATCTGGGCATACATTCCACACCGGTCCCAGATAAAGTGTCCACTCTGGGGCAGTTTAGAGTAGCAGCAGTGCAATCCACTCCCCTGAAAACTACACACATAATCCCAGAAGTAGGCTGCCAGACTGTGAGACCAGTGAACCGATCAGGATTTCCTTCCCCGGCCAACATCATAGGACGAGCGGCGGAGATGAGTGGGTTTCTAAACGGGAGGTCGTTCATGGACCTGTTGAACATGCCACTCACAGAGGGCAAACTGACCCCAGTAGTGGCAGCTACTAGTGCTGTCAGTGAGCCAACCCCGTTGTTAGACGAGGAGGTTCTACCAAACCTGTTACCAGAGGCGGTTAAGGCTGATCCACTGATGCGCGAGGCGGAAGAAGAGGAGCATGTTGCTACCAAGCGCAGAAGGACGGACGAGACCCTGGTTCCAAACCCAGACTCGGTGATCGTTGACGCCATGAGACAAGCGGCCGAACTGGTATCGGACACCCTCAGTCAGGTGTTGGCTGCCACCAACAAAACCAACATCCTGATGGAACGGCTGGTAGGAATGACCGAAACGATTCAGGGTGACGTGAGGCGGGTTGAGCGTAAGATTTCAGCAATTGAAAGGCGTTTCACAGATTTCGAGGATGGTCCAACAGTGAACAGTGTGGTTAAAACTTTAAAAAGAAAATAAACAGACAGTTATACTGTGATGTGAACAGACGCGAACATTTTCATTATGAACTTTTTAAGAAATTATAACAAGTTATTGTTTACAGTTACTCTTCTGAAATTTTAATTAATGATTATTTGTTAAATTAACTTGCACTATGAAAAGACACTGAACATTGGCAACGGAGTGCCAAACTATTCTCAAATGGAGGGAGTAGTGAAGTGCCCTGCATTTTGGTGCTTTATAAGACTGTTATAATTTAATGTACTTACTTGTTGAATTCCATTTGTACATGCACAATAGCTATTGTCCAATTGTGTCTATCCATGCGAGTGTCCACGAATCCGTTATTTTATACATTTTTACCTGATGACCATTTGTTAGTAGTAATCATTCAGGCAAAATGCACTGCAAATTGCTTTTCATTCTCCAATAATTTTATTGTGTCGTGTTGACCTTGTTGTTCAACATAAATTACTCAAGTTGTAGGAATCTTCGGCACTATTTGGTTGGCCGATTTATTAATCTAATGATGATGAACATAATTGCTAAGTATTTAATGACAAACATTTGTACTGTACCCTATTTTTATCCGATTTTATTGTCAGAATATTCATTGTTGCAAACATGTGTTCCACCATGTGTGTCTTGAATTCTGGGACGTAGGTTACATCATACTATAAAGTTGCTGTATCAGAGTATCGATATATCCTTGTCAAATATGAAAAGATCCTATACAACCATCATGGATTTGCCAGTTTGACCATTGCGTTCATAATCGCATGAACGCAACCAAGATTAAATTCAATCCTTAAATAAAAGATTCTCCGCGGTGAATGCCATTGTTAATAGCTGCTTTTTCGTTTTGAATGCCTTTGTAAGTAGTTGCTTTTCCGTTCTGAATGCCATTGTTAATTGTTGCTTTTCCGATTTGAATGCTATTGTTAATAGTTGCTTTTCCGTGTTAATGCCATTGTTAATAGTTGCTTCTCCGCTGTGAATGTCACCGTTAATTGTTGCTTCTCCGCTGTGAATGCCATTATTAATAGTGTCTTTTCCAATTTGAATCCAATGTTATTCGTTGCTTTTCCTTTTTGAATGCCATTGTTAATAGGTGCTTTTCAGTTTTGAATGCCATTATTAATTGTTGCTTTTCAGTTTTGAATGCCATTGCTAATAGTTTCTTTTCCGTTTTGAATCCAGTGTTAATTGTTGCTTTTCCGATGTGAATACCATTGTCAATAGTTCTTTGCTGCAAAGAATGGCATTGTCAATAGCGGCTTTTGTGCGTTTAATGCCATTAATGTTAATATTGCTAATAGTTGGTTTTGCCCCGTGAATGCTATTATTTATATTTGCTTTTTCACTGAGGATGTCAATGTTAATAGATGCCATTTCGCAGTGAATGCTATTGTTTATAGTTACTTTACGGCTGCGAATTTTTTAACTGTTGCTTTTCCGCTGTTGATGCCATTGTTTATAGTTGTTTGCCGATGCGGATGTTATTGTTTATCATTTCTTTAACGCTGTTGATGTCATTGTTAATAGTTGCTTTTCCGATGCGGCTTGCTTTGTTAATAATTGCTTCTTTTCCCTTGATGGTATTGTTTAATACATGCTTTTCCGCTGGGGATGTCATTGTTAAAAACTGCTTTTCCGATGTGAATGACGTTGTCAGTAGTTGCTTTCCCGATGTGTATGACGTTGTTAATAGTTGCTTTTCAACTGTGGATCCCATTACTAATAATTTCTTTTCTGATTGATCTAATGACTTTGTTATTTGTTGCTTTTCCACTTTGAATATCAAGGTTAATATTTGCTTTTCTGACATGGGTGTTTTTAACTGTTGCTTTTCCGCAGTGGAAATAATTGCTAATATTTGCTTTTCTGCTGTAGATGCCATTGTAAATAGTTGCTTTCCGCAATGAATTCTTTTGTAAATCGTTGCTTGCCCGCCTTGTTATTATCAGTTGATTTCCGCTTTTTATGTCCTTGTTAAAACACGTATCTTTGGATACCATAGTAAATAGGTACTCTTCTGTGTGAACCCATTGTTTAAAGACGCCTTTCCGTGTTGAATTGCACAAATAACTGCTTTTCCGCTGCGAATATCATTGCTAATAGTTTTTTGTTGTTTTTTTCCTTTTTCAAAAGCCATTTGTAATAGTCACTTGACCGTTTTGAATGCCACTATTGATAGTTGCTTTCCACAGTGGATGTCATTGTAAATAGTTGAATTTCCGCGGTGGATGTCATTGTAAATAGTTGCTTTTCCGCTGTGGATGCCATTGTTGATAGATGCTTTTCTGCTGTGTGTGACATTGTTCGTCGTTGTTTTAGCTGCAGACGGCACTAACATTAATTGCTCTCAGTTGTGTATGGTATTGTTATTAGCAGTTTTTCGCTTTGGAGGCCATTGTTATTAGTTGTTATTCCGTTTTGCATTTGTTACTGGGTTTATTCAATTAACATTTGTTTTCTCATTTGTTAATGGAATTATTCCATGAGCATGTGTTTTATCATTTGTTACTGTGTTTATTCCACGAGCATTTGTTTTCTTGTTTGTTACTAAGTTTTTTTCCATGGAGACTTGATTTTCTCATTTGTGATTGTGTCCATTATTCTAACTAGTACATTGATTTTATTTGTGAATGTGTAAGCAATGTAAGTATCATTTATACTTTATATTGAAGTGCCCTGCATTTTGGTGCTTTATAAGACTGTTATAATTTAATGTACTTACTTGTTGAATTCCATTTGTACATGCACAATAGCTATTGTCCAATTGTGTCTATCCATGCGAGTGTCCACGAATCCGTTATTTTGTAGATTTTTCACAATTCCCATATACATTTTTACCTGATGACCATTTGTTAGTAGTAATCATTCAGGCAAAATTGCACTGCAAATTGCTTTTCATTCTCCAATAATTTTATTGTGTCGTGTTGACATTGTTGTTCAACATAAATTACTCAAGTTGTAGGAATCTTCGGCACGATTTGGTTGGCCGATTTATTAATCTAATGATGTTGAACATAATTGCTAAGTATTTAATGTCAAACATTTGTACTGTACCCTATTTTTATCCGATTTTATTGTCAGAATATTCATTGTTGCAAACACGTGTTCCACCATTTGTGTCTTGAATTCTGGGACGTAGGTTACATCATACTATAAAGTTGCTGTCTCAGAGTATCGATATATCCTTGTCAAATATGAAAAGATCCTATACAACCATGAAATTGGTATGTTTTATCATCACATGTTAATAATATATAATATTTCTCTAGATTTTTATTGAATTCCAATATGGCGACCGTTCTTGTCCGCTTCCTACTTGTATCCATGGAGCGCGTTCCATAGATGGGTTATTTTCGGGACTCAGCGTTCTTTTATTTGGTCATTATTTGGGAGGTTTCGGGGATGGGACAAAAACGGGTATATAGTGGGGAATTATTTGGGCGTTTCCCTTTAGGGTTAATTTGGGGCTTTCGCCCACCCCTGGGTATAAAAGGAGCGGTTTTTCTTATGTAAATCACTCTGGTCGCACAACATCATTGGGAGAGTCGTGTGTTGGTTAAAGTTTCGGAACTAGATCTATGTTTAAAAGTAAATACAGTTTATCTCTACTAATCATATTAAGTAAAGAAATTGTCTTGTATTTCGTCATTATAGTGCATTAAAATACGTAACTTTTGTATAAAAGACCAGAGTCATTGCACTTCAAACAATAATGGAGTGTTGCCTAAGTTATAGTACAAACGACGAGGACACTCAAATTTAATGAATGAACTTATTCAAAGTTGACGTTATATGGCAAGTTATGTTGTATTTTTAACGCTATTTTGCGAGTCATTAATTTGACTGGTAATTAAAACGTAAAGCGTTGAACTTCTTGTCTTTATCTTATATCGACGTTTAAGAGGAAAAACAGAAGCCCCATATGCTGGGCACAACATTATGGTGTCAGAAGTGGGATCTTTATAAATAATAAAAATTCAGCGATCTGAGCCTACATACTATTGTCACTAGTGACTGTAAAATAAACATTCAAAGACATTTTTAACACTTGGCGTAATTTAACTTTGACATTTGACTAAAGCAGAACTTTTTTTTAAAGCAACGTAAAGTAAAATAAGTGAACACTGTACTGTACTGTAAATCATGGCAAATAACTCGATTGATAGTGAAGGTGAAATTACAATAAGACCGGGTTATCTGAATGGTCAATTGTCAACTGAAAATGAAGACAACAGAAGTGTTTCTGATGACGAAGCTGATACAGCGAATGAGGCAGATGGGCGTTTCCTTCGCAATCGACCAAACAAGGAGTGCAACAAAAACTGGAGTAACCCTAGCTTGTCACATGTAGTGGCCAGTATTTTACAAACGGTTGTCCAAGAGCTGCGAGAGTTAAATCAGCAAAGTCATGGTACAAACCAAGGACCGCGACAAAGCGTCTCGGGCAATAGCAGAGAAGAACAGGGTGATGGGCTGGCACACGTGCGTTGGCGAGACTGTTACGCTTCAGATGGAGAACGAGATTTTAACAACTGTTACAGAGGTGGTAGGCCAGAAACGGGAAATAGACCCTTCCACCAAGATCAATACAGTTTTTTCGGTGATGGTATCGACAACAGACAAGGATATCGTGTTCGAGCGGGACAGCATGGTAGAAGAAACAACGGACCGCCACCAAAGATTCCTGCCTTTACGGGCAAGGAAGACTGGAATGTTTGGTATTCGAAGTTTGAGGCCATCGCCAGAAGATATGGCTGGGACGAGGAGGACAAGCTCGACCACCTCTTACCGCGATTGGAGGGCCAAGCAAGTGACTTTGTATTTGCAGCTGCCACCAAGAACATTGTCAGACTACGAAGAACTGATAACTGAACTTACAAGCCGCTACAGGGTGATTGAAACACCGCGGTCATTTGCCGCCAAGTTCAGTGGAAGAAGCCAAAGACACGGGGAGACTGCCGAGGACTATGCAGCTGAACTCAAGAGGCTGTATGACAAGGCACATGGATACAGAGACCGTTTAACAAGAGACGAAGACCTCGTAAGAAGATTTCTAGACGGACTTCTAGATCAAGATGTAAAGTTTACGGTGGAGTTTCACAAAGAACCCAGGGACATAGACGAAGCAGTTTTCCATGTGGTCAACATGATCCAGACAAAGAATGCTTGCAGGTCCGATAGAAACAACAAACATGTGCTAAGAGCAGTAACTGTGACCGCAAGTGAACTTGATGACAGTGACAATGACGACCAAGGACCAACTAACAGAATACCATATAAACAGACAGAGTCGAAGAGCGGTTATCCAACACAGAATACCAGACAACAAACAGTTAAACCAGATAATGCGGAAAACCAGAGTGAGCTTATAGCCAAACTTCGTAAAAGGATTAAGAAGTTAGAAGAAGCACAGCAGACAAAAGACAAGAGAAGACCAACGTTCAAGAGAGAGGTTGAGTGTTTTGCATGTCATGACATAGGACATTATGCCAGAGACTGTCCGAAAAGAAACCAGAGTCAACCAAGAGTGGAGCCACCGGCTTTAAACGTGAAGGGGGCTTCTCTCGAGCCCAGAGGGAGGTCCTGTTAGATGAAGTTACAAGCAAAGTAGAGGGCACTGAACATCAAATTAAGGTCAGCGAGTCAAATCAGATACTCCCTGTCTAGGAGTGAAGGATAGAGAGGTGTTGAGTACTGGCGTTTACATCAGAGGTTGGATTGGTAAAACGCCAGTGACCTTTACTGCCGACACAGGTGCATCTAGAACGATAGTGTCCAGTCGAGTGTACGATCAACTGAGTGCAGAGGACAAGCCGGTCCTGAAAGGGTCAGTTAAGCTGCGTGGCGCTGGTGGTTCACCTATCCGGGAGAGGGGGAAGGGCATATTTAGTATGACTTTAGGCCCTGTGGCGGTGACCAAAGAAGCAGTTGTAGCTGACATCAAGGATGAAGTACTGTTAGGGTTGGACGTACTAGCTGGAGGTAACGGCGAGCAGGCAGATATCTTTCTTAGCAAGAATGTCATCAGTTTGAGAGGGAAGGAGATCCCGTTAGTGAAGGATGGCAAAAGGCTGAGGAAGGTGACCGTAGCGGATGATGTTGTGGTTCCAGCGCTCTCGGAGGCTATGTTGAACGTCATGAGACAGACGACAGCGACCAAGAGGCAAATTATGTCATTGAGCCCACTGAAGGTTTCACACATTGCTACCCACTGATAATGGCAGCTACGTTGGTGAATGTTAACAGAGCTCTGACATGTAAAGTACGAGTACTCAATCCGTTTTCAACTAACGTAAAATTGCGGCATGATGCCGAGATCGGAGCAGCAGAGAGGGTTGATCAATGCGCAGGCGTTGTAGCGGTTGAAGAGGACATTGCAGAAGAAGGCAATCTAGCTGCAGTGAGACGGGTTCAGCTAAATACAGTTGGTGAACATAGCACATCCGTGGTTTTACCAGTCGCAAATGAAAAAGATGTTCCAACTCACTTGAAGTCATTGTTTGAAACTTCAACCGTAGGCAAAACCGAAGAAGAAAGAAGTGTGGTTGCTGTTTTTTTGATGAAATTTTCAGACACTTTTTCAAAAGATGAGTGGGATCTCGGGTTGACACATCTTGCAGAGCATTCAATTAATACAGGCGACGCCGCTCCAATTAAGCAACGCCCAAGGCGAGTCCCTTTAGCGTATGCAGAGGAGGAAAAGAAAGCGTTAGACGATTTACTGCACAAGGGGGTCATACGGAAGAGTACCTCACCGTGGGCGAGCCCAATTGGCTCTTCAAGGTCTTCAATGGCTCACATGTCTGGTCTATATAGATGACATTGTGGTGTTTGGCGCTAATTTCCATCAGCACATGGAAAGGGTTATTCAAGTCATGGAACGTGTACACAAGGCGGGACTGAAGCTGAAACCAGACAAGTGCCATCTCCTTCAGAGCGAGGTGTTGTTCCTAGGTCACATTGTCTCGATAGATGGGGTTCGGCCAGATCCATCAAACGTTGAGAAGACAGTCAACTGGCCACCTCCAAAGAATGCAAAAGAAGTTAAACAGTTCGTTGCAACTGGGTCTTACTATAGAAGATTTATCAGGAACTACGCAAACATTGCCAGACCACTTACAGCTCTCACCAAACTTGCTGCTGCATTCATCTGGGACGAAGTGTGTGAACGGTCTTTCAACTCCATTAAGGCAGCACTCACTAGTCCAGAAGTGATGGGATACCCACTTAATGATGGAGGCACGTTCTTCTTAGATGTGGATGCATCCGGTCATGGCATAGGAGCTGTTTTAGCACAAGTCCAAGAAGACAGGGAGCGTGTTATGGCCTATGCCAGCAGAGGCCTGAGTAAAGCAGAAAAGAACTACTGTATTACAGAGAAGGAGTTGATTGCAGCTGTCTACTTTATACAGTATTTCCGCCAGTATCTCCTTGGTTGACCCTTCATTGTACGTACAGACCATCAGGCTCTGGTATGGTTATTCAGCTTGAAGGAACCCAGTGGCAAAGTGGCACGGTGGCTCGAAATCTTAGCTGATTATGACATCAAGATCGAGTACCGTAGAGGAAGTCAACAGCCGCATTGTGATGCCCTGTCCCGGTGCGAAAGCCCACGTGACTGTTGCTGCAGTGAAGTAGACACAAGCGAACCGCTTAAATGTGGTCCTTGTAGGAAATGCCAGCGTAGAGCTGAAATGATGCAACTGAAATGTGAAAAAGTTAATGGAAAACATACAGATGAAATTCCACAAGGAGAACAAGAACCAGAAATAGCCTATGATAAAGACAACATGTTTCAAGACACTACTGCATCAGTAAAAGAGCAAGAAAATACCATTTCGTGCCAAGCTGTCAGAACCATTAACACGCCGTCCGACCAACAACCTGGGACCTCACGGAGCAGTGCACTGGATGTCGCCAATCACCCAGTTAAGCTGTGGGCAAGCATGTTTACGCAGGACGAAATCTGCAAAATGCAATCAGAAGACATTTACATAGGCAAAATATATAAGGCAGTACAAAGAGGAATTAAGCCTAGTGGTAACGAGATGATAGCTGATAGTCTTGAAACAAGGCATTACTGGATTATGTGGGATGAACTCACATTGAAGAATGATGTACTCTATCGAGTTAGTCCAAGTTCTAGTGACATAGATGCTAGTTTTCAAATGATAGTTCCCCATCAGCTTCGCAAATGTGTACTAGTGCACATGCACGATGACCCAACTTCAGGACACTTAGGAATGAAAAGGACAAGGTCAAGGTTGGCAAAGAGCTTTTACTGGTATAATGTCAAGGCAGAGGTTAACTTGTATGTGGAAGGTTGTGACGTTTGTGATGCAGATAAAATACCACAAAGGAAACCAAAATCGCCTTTAGGAACGATCCAGGCTGGAGCCCCATGGGACGTACTTGCTATAGATTTCACAGGTCCTTTCCCTTTGACACCTAGAGGTAACCGGTATATTTTGGTGCTAACAGATGTTTTCTCCAAGTATGTCGAAATAGTGCCAGTATCCAGTCAGACTGCTGAGATTTGCGCATCGAAGATAGTAGATGAAATTGTTGCCAGATGGGGTACACCACTGTCTATTCATAGCGATCAAGGAAGAGCGTTCGAAAGCTCATTATTTAAAGAACTTTGCGCATTGCTTCGAATTAAGAAAACGAGAAAAAGTGCTAGACACCCATCAGGAAACGGTCAAGTAGAGCATTTCAATCGAACGTTACTCACCATGATACGAGCTCGATGAACAAGAAGATTGGGACCTTCATCTACAGAGTTTAGCGGGAGTCTACCGATCATCAACACATCAGAGCACAAAGCTTTCACCTAATCTGATCGCCCTCGGAAGAGATATAAGGTTACCGGCTGACTTGGTGTTTTCACATACAAAAGCCACAACTGGTCAGACAGGCAACGTCAGCCAATACATACAGGAGCTTCAGGCCCGAATGCTGAAGGCACTTGAAATCAAACGCTTCTAGAAATAAAGGAATATATGATATAAAATTATCAATTAACCAATATGAAACAGGAGATATTGTCTGGTGTTTGCATGAAACCAGGCAAGTAGGTGTCAACCCAAAGTTGGAGAAAACCTATGATGGGCCATTCGTCGTAAAAGAGAAACGTTCAGATATAAATTTCATAATCCAGTTGAATCGAGAAGGCCAAGTAAGACTTGTTCACCATGATAAACTGAAAAAGTATCGTGGGCGTGAAGTACCCAGGTGGATACAAAGTGTACGAAGAAAGTTAAACAAACAAAAGGAACATTAAAATTCATAAGCTTGAAATACAGGCTTGCAGTGTTGTTTTTTGTAAAAGTTTTTTTACAAAATAGAACAGTGTTCACACTAACATAATAGTAAAATATGGCATTTAACGAACAGTAAATATTACAGACAGTGAATATCACAGAAAGTGAATATCACAGAAAGTAAATATCACAGATGTTGAATATTACATACAGTGAATATCACAGAGAGTAAATATCACAGACAGTAATATCACAGATGTTTAATATCACATACAGTAATTATCACATATGGTGAATATCACATATGGTGAATATCACGTATGGTGAATATCACAGACAGTAAATATCATGACTGTAAATTGAGTTATATCACAGATAGTTATTGAGTATGTTCTATTACTGACGGACAAAATAACTAAAAAGGCATCACGCCACAGGCATTGAGGTGCAGTGACACTGTTTGTGCCATCTTTTGAGGGTTTTGGTGACCATTGTATTTTTCAGAGGGAGAAAATGGAGGCTGACCGACGTAAATCGTGGAGGTGCAGATACTGCGGGAAGGAGGACCGCAAGGGACGCCTGGTTGGTCACATCCTGAAACACCACGTGGCATTCGACAGGGTCCCGTTTAGCTGTAGTCTTTGCAGCTTTCGCTGCAACGACAAGCACACGTTGGTCGGGCACCTAAAGAGTTACAGGCGACATTTGGCGGAGGTTGCAGACAGGCAGGGCCACATTAACCTGGAGAAGGTTCTGCAGCGGTCAGACAACCCTTACTGGGTCAGTGGCCGGGACATGGAACCGGCAACGCAGACCAGCAACAGCTCAATAGCCTTTGAGCAGACACCAGCGAAGCAGGCCGGAGGTCCTGAAGATGATGGTGTGTTTGAGCCTCAGGAAGAGGATGTCCTACCTGAATGGCTCGCGGAAGAGGGGATGCCTATCGGCACTAGTAATCTGGGCATACATTCCACACCGTCCCAAATAAAGTGTCCACTCTGGGGCAGTTTAGAGTAGCAGCAGTGCAATCCACTCCCCTGAAAACTACACACATAATCCCAGAAGTAGGCTGCCAGACTGTGAGACCAGTGAACCGATCCGGATTTCCTTCCCCGGCCAACATCATAGGACGAGCGGCGGAGATGAGTGGGTTTCTAAACGGGAGGTCGTTCATGGACCTATTGAACATGCCACTCACAGAGGGCAAACTGACCCCAGTAGTGGCAGCTACTAGTGCTGTCAGTGAGCCAACCCCGTTGTTAGACGAGGAGGTTCTACCAAACCTGTTACCAGAGGCGGTTAAGGCTGATCCACTGATGCGCGAGGCGGAAGACGAGGAGCATGTTGCTATCAAGCGCAGAAGGACGGACGAGACCCTGGTTCCAAACCCAGACTCGGTGATCGTTGACGCCATGAGACAAGCGGCCGAACTGGTATCGGACACCCTCAGTCAGGTGTTGGCTGCCACCAACAAAACCAACATCCTGATGGAACGGCTGGTAGGAATGACCGAAACGATTCAGTGTGACGTGAGGCGGGTTGAGCGTAAGGTTTCAGCAATGGAAAGGCGTTTCACAGATTTCGAGGATGGTCCAACAGTGAACAGTGTGGTTAAAACTGTAAAAAGAAAATAAACCGACAGTTATACTGTGATGTGAACAGACGCGAACATTTTCATTATGAACTTTTTAAGAAATTATAACAAGTTATTGTTTACAGTTACTCTTCTGAAATTTTAATTAATGATTATTTGTTAAATTAACTTGCACTATGAAAAGACACTGAACATTGGCAACGGAGTGCCAAACTATTCTCAAATGGAGGGAGTAGTGAAGTGCCCTGCATTTTGGTGCTTTATAAGACTGTTATAATTTAATGTACTTACTTGTTGAATTCCATTTGTACATGCACAATAGCTATTGTCCAATTGTGTCTATCCATGCGAGTGTCCACGAATCCGTTATTTTGTAGATTTTTCACAATTCCCATATAAATTTTTACCTGATGACCATTTGTTAGTAGTAATCATTCAGGCAAAATGCACTGCAAATTGCTTTTCATTCTCCAATAATTTTATTGTGTCGTGTTGACATTGTTGTTCAACATAAATTACTCAAGTTGTAGGAATCTTCGGCACTATTTGGTTGGCCGATTTATTAATCTAATGATGATGAACATAATTGCTAAGTATTTAATGACAAACATTTGTACTGTACCCTATTTTTATCCGATTTTATTGTCAGAATATTCATTGTTGCAAACATGTGTTCCACCATTTGTGTCTTGAATTCTGGGACGTAGGTTACATCATACTATAAAGTTGCTGTATCAGAGTATCGATATATCCTTGTCAAATATGAAAAGATCTTATACAACCATCATGGATTTGCCAGTTTGACCATTGCGTTCATAATCGCATGAACGCAACCAAGATTAAATTCAATCCTTAAATAAAAGCTTCTCCGCGGTGAATGCCATTGTTAATAGCTGCTTTTTCGTTTTGAATGTCTTTGTAAGTAGTTGCTTTTCCGTTTTGAATGCCATTGTTAATTGTTGCTTTTCCGATTTGAATGCTATTGTTAATAGTTGCTTTTCCGTGTTAATGCCATTGTTAATAGTTGCTTCTCCGCTGTGAATGTCACCGTTAATTGTTGCTTCTCCGCTGTGAATGCCATTATTAATAGTGTCTTTTCCAATTTGAATCCAATGTTATTCGTTGCTTTTCCTTTTTGAATGCCATTGTTAATAGGTGCTTTTCAGTTTTGAATGCCATTATTAATTGTTGCTTTTCAGTTTTGAATGCCATTGCTAATAGTTTCTTTTCCGTTTTGAATCCAGTGTTAATTGTTGCTTTTCCGATGTGAATACCATTGTCAATAGTTCTTTGCTGCAAAGAATGGCATTGTCAATAGCGGCTTTTGTGCGTTTAATGCCATTAATGTTAATATTGCTAATAGTTGGTTTTGCCCCGTGAATGCTATTATTTATATTTGCTTTTTCACTGTGGATGTCAATGTTAATAGATGCCATTTCGCAGTGAATGCTATTGTTTATAGTTACTTTACGGCTGCGAATTTTTTAACTGTTGCTTTTCCGCTGTTGATGCCATTGTTTATAGTTGTTTTCCGATGCGGATGTTATTGTTTATCATTGCTTTAACGCTGTTGATGTCATTGTTAATAGTTGCTTTTCCGATGCGGCTTGCTTTGTTAATAATTGCTTCTTTTCCCTTGATGGTATTGTTTAATACATGCTTTTCCGCTGGGGATGTCATTGTTAAAAGTTGCTTTTCCGATGTGAATGACGTTGTTAGCAGTTGCTTTCCCGATGTGAATAACGTTGTTAATAGTTGCTTTTCAACTGTGGATCCCATTGCTAATAATTTCTTTTCTGATTGATCTAATGACTTTGTTATTTGTTGCTTTTCCACTTTGAATGTCAAGGTTAATATTTGCTTTTCTGACATGGGTGTTTTTAACTGTTGCTTTTCCGCAGTGGAAACAATTGCTAATATTTGCTTTTCTGCTGTAGATGCCATTGTAAATAGTTGCTTTCCGCAATGAATTCTTTTGTAAATCTTTGCTTGCCCGCCTTGTTATTATCAGTTGATTTTCGCTTTTTATGTCCTTGTTAAAAAACGTATCTTTGGATACCATAGTAAATAGGTACTCTTCTGTGTGAACCCATTGTTTAAAGACGCCTTTCCGTGTTGAATTGCACAAATAACTATTTTTCCGCTGCGAATATCATTGTTAATAGGTTTTTTTTTTTTTCGTTTTTCAAAAGCCATTTGTAATAGTCACTTTACCGTTTTGAATGCCACTATTGATAGTTGCTTTCCACAGTGGATGTCATTGTAAATAGTTGAATTTCCGCGGTGGATGTCATTGTAAATAGTTGCTTTTCCGCTGTGGATGCCATTGTTGAAAGATGCTTTGTTTCGTTTTGTTTCGTTTTGAATGCCAGTATTTATAGTTGTTTTTCCGTTTTGAATGCCACTATTTGTACTTGCCTTTCCGTTTTGAATGCCATCGTCAATAGTTGGTTTTCCGCTCTGTATACTATTGCTTATATTTGATTTTCCTTTTTCAATGTCATTGTTAATACTTGCTTGTCCGTTTTCAGTGCCCTTGCGAAAAGCTGCTTGGCTGTTGTGAATGTCATTGTTAACACTAGTTTTTTCCGCTGAGAAAGCGTTTTTAAATAGTTTATTTTCCGTTTTTAATGTCATTGTTACTATTTTCTTTTCCGCTGTGGATTCATGTTTACAATTGCTTTCTCGCTGTGAATAATTGTTAAAAGTTCCCATCACGCTTTGAATGCCATTGTTATTATTAGTTATTCCTCTATCTAGGCAATGTTCATTTATGCTCATTCGCCATAGATGACATGGGAAAAAGATGCTTTTCCGTCATTGTAAATAGCTTTTCTGCTGTGTGCGACATTGTTCGTCGTTGTTTTAGCTGCAGACGGCACTAACATTAATTGCTCTCAGTTGTGTATGCTATTGTTATTAGCAGTTTTTCGCTTTGGAGGCCATTGTTATTAGTTGTTATTCCGTTTTGCAGTGGAGATCATTATTACAGTCTTCTCTGCTGATGATGTCATTGTTAAAAGTTGATTTTCTGCGGTGTATACTATCCTTAAATAGTATTAGTAGAAGCAGTAGTACTTAGTTCTACAAGTAGTAGTAAAAGTAGTAGTAGAAGTAGTAGTAGTAGTAGCAGTAGTAGAAGAAGTAGTAGTAGTAGTAGTAGTAGTAGTAGGAGTAGTAGTAGTAGTAGTAATAGTAGATGTAGTAGAAGTAGTAGTAGTAGTAGTAGTAGTAGAAGTAGTAGTAGTAGTATTAGTACTAGTAGTAATAGTAGTAGTAGCAATGGTAGCATCAGCAGCACCAGCAGCATCAGCAGCACCAAAAGTAGCAGCAGCAGCAACAGCAGCAGTAGCAGCAGCAGAAGCAGCAGCAGCAGTAGTAGTGGTAGTAGTAGTAGTAGTAGTAGTCGTAGTAGTAGCAGTAGTAGTAGTAGTGCTAGTAGTAGTAGTAGTAGAAGTAGTAGTAGTAGTAGTAGTAGTAGCTGTAGTAATAGTAGTAGTAGTAGTAGTGGTAGTAGTAGTAGTAGTGGTAGTAGTAGTAGTAGTAGTAGTAGTAGTTGTAGTAGTAGTAGTAGTAGTAGTAGTAGTAGTAGTAGTAGTAGAAGAAGTAGTAGTAGTGGTAGTAGTAGTGGTAGTAGTAGTAGTAGTAGTAGTAGTAGTAGTAGTAGTTGTTGTTGTAGTAGTAGTAGTAGTAGTAGTAGTAGTAGTAGTAGTAGTGTAGTAGTAGTAGTAGCAGTAGTTATAGTAGTAGTAGTAGTAGTAGTAGTAGTGGTAGTAGTAGTAGTAGTGGTAGTAGTAGTAGTAGTAGTAGTAGTAGTAGTAGTAGTAGTAGTAGTAGTAGTAGTAGTAGTTGTTGTTGTTGTTGTTGTACTAGTAGTAGTGGCCGTATCAGCAACAGCATGAGCAACAGTAGCAGTAACATAAGTCGATGTTCTTGTACTACAATGAAATCTAACAAGGCACCACACACAGAAAGTATTGCCCATAAACATTTAATTAAAGTGTAAAGCACATTGGCCGATGTTCGCCACTTGACCTTTCCGTGAACCCAGTTTTGCGATCTCATTGACACAGTAACATGCTGAGTGGCAAGTGTTCGCGAATGAATGTGCATGCATCGTGAATGAAACGATATTCAGCGTGCTGCTACAGAGTATTGCCATGCATTGTATGAGTCCTTCCCTTATTTCTAACTGCTTTTGAGGTCGTTGAATGCTTGTTCATAGTTTCCTGAGCATTTTTTATTAATTTATTTCTAGCTTCTTTTAGTTGTCGTTAAATGCTACAGAATGCTAAAGTAGTGTATTGCTGTCATGGACTTGATTAGAACCCCGTTGTTCGCGTCTTCATCGATTCAGCATTCTATGTTTTATTTACAATACGCTAATTCATGACAATATATATTTTCTTTCATTGTCTTCGGTTTGACAACATGACCCGTAACATTTATCGATATTGCTTCGGTTTGGAATAATTAGCATCATTATCATATTGCAAGTAGATCTCAAACAATAATAGTGTAATATAGTCCAGCAAAACAATTTAATAGTTAATTCGTTTCTGTATGATATTACTTTATCTTCCATTCATTAATTTGTTTTAATGTACCACACGTCACGGTTTTGTAGCGTTCATTCTCGGTTTAGTAATGAATTCCTTAATGTCTGTCACACGATATTCTGTATCAATTATTGGTCAGATTGTCGACCTCAGTTGACCCCGTTGTATGGGGTCAATGCGGGAACTGAAATTCCGAATGGCATTTTTAATGAATGAAATCCTTAGAAGGATGAATGGCAAGAAATGGTACTACAATGTACAATACAAGCATTGGCTTTTTGAATGGAATTATGGGAATGTAGTTTAGACAATACGTGCTTCTAACTGAATAATAATGTAAATAGTAAAAATTAAATATGCATACATGTATTAACAATGACATTATGTTAAAATGAAAACGTACATATTAAAATAAGAAAATACATATCAAGAATACGAATAAACATATTAAGAATAAGAATACATGTATACCTTTTAACAACAACATACATGTCCAATCAAATAGTAGAACACTTACACGAGTACATGCTATCTAAGCTCACTGGTGACCCATCGCATAAAGCCCCTCTCGGATACAATCTACAATCCAGTGCTCGTGCAATAAAGTACGATGAAAACAATAATTAACGCATCCGGGAATCTGAAAATGTGAGCCTCGCACGGAAATAGAACACGCCGGCGGTTGCTATAGTGACCATACAGGACTGCCCGATTGTAGCTACTAGGGGGACGTTTCCTTTCATCTAACGCCTGGACTAAATCTTCATGGGTCATGTTAAGGTTACAAGCACGCTGTAGCCATGGTAACAAAGTGAATTACTTTACTTCTTTACATGGAATAGCATTGATGATGTCATGCTAGTCGAACCGTTTTCTTGTTATAAATTATATTCATTCATTAAGGAATTCCATACAGCGTACTGTGACCGCTTACTAATTACTGTCAGCCGTCTACTGTGTACCATGTACTGCCTAAGGGGGCACTATACAGTTTATCGGGCTTCGGACTCGGCCTGGTGGGGTCTGGGTTCGAGCCGTTTTGCACACACTGATAATGACAACACCTGAAAACAAACCAAACATCATTTCAATATTGTTGTGGCTGTGGCTTCACAAAAATGTAGGGAAAAGATTTATGCACACAGTTCCGCTATAATTTTAACATTTATGATTAGCCAAATATGGGGTTCAAATGTCACCAGTTTTCGCGACCATTTCAGTGAGTTTCAACATCAATTTGCAACTTTCCTGCGAATGCTAGCACCTCAAACACTGCATGCCTGTCTGCGTAACTTACCAGGTACTTGATTGCAACTGAGCAAACTGGGGGTCAACCATTCAGATTGTCCAATAAATTCCAATGTACGTACGCCCTTTTAAATATCCTGCCAAAATGGCGTTCAGAGCTAGGAATCCTCATTTACGAATTTTTTGTGCAATGTGGCTCAACACATACACTGGCTTTACATAGGTCATATTTTCGAATTCACTAAGCATGCAATTACAAACTCCAGCCCTTAAATCTGATACTTATAACTTATAAAACACTCAAAATGCTGCTCAGTTTCACTGTATCCGTATTTATTAGAATTTTCTCCCCTGCCAATTCGAATTTTTGGCTGAAACTGTAAAGTGCCACCTAAACAGCTTACTTTTTATAGCTTGCTGTTACCTGCGTACTGCTTCCCGTTTGTTGTTGCCTGCTACTAAATTCCAACTGTGTACAGCATAATGCGTACTCAGTGTTTAACTTCAAATGCGGGTCAAAACGACCCAAAAATCAAAACGCTGACAGCGTAGAAAGACTTTTGGCGAGAAAAGAAACTAAGAGCAAATGAATTATGATATTATTTTTATCGTAAAGAACATTTATTGAAGTAAGTCACCTGTTTATTATATCATTTCTACACAAAAAAAATCTCCAAACTCATAACTATACACTCGACTTAAAATAAATTGGTGTAAGCTTGTATTTGACCTAAATGAAGTTGGAGATCCAGGCCACCGTTTTTTTTTAAATATAGCGCGCGTCTAATTCTATGCTATTTGTCTTCGACATTTTCATCCTTATTTTTTGTAATTCGTGGGAGGCAAATATTTGTGTGCAAACTATTTAAAAAGCACACAGAGTTATATGCATACAAGTCAATCTACAACGGGTAAAAATAGTCGATTAACCGTATATGTTCAAATCAATATTCAGTGTTTTTTAATCACAAGCGCTATGTCCGGTAAATTCCAATTTAAATAAACATAAGTGGATTTTGTAAAATACATTCAAAACTCTCTTTAGAAGTCCAATGTTTTTCTATAATACTTGAATTGAAAATACAAGCATTTATTTGTACAGTATATGATGACACAATACCAAAAGCTGTACAAGGAATATAGTATATGATGACAAAATACGAAAAGCGGTATAAGGAAACATGAATATTTGAACACGTCCGGAAAATAATACTGTCCGACATACACTCGCTACTTTTCACATAATGCAAACAGAAACTTCTACAAAGAAAATATAATGCCTGAAAATAGTCCATCTTTACTTCCAAGTATGGCTGTAATATAATGCCTGAAAATAGTCTATCTTTACTTCCAAGTGTGGCTGTAATATAATGCCTAAAAATAGTCCATCTTTTCTTCCAAGTGTGGCTGTAATATAATGCCTGAAAATAGTCCATCTTTACTTCCAAGTATGGCTGTAATATAATGCCTGAAAATAGTCCATCTTTACTTCCAAGTATGGCTGTAATCACTATTACACTTTAGTTCATGCTCCAGTATTTCTGCAGCAAATGGTCTGCATGCCCATTCATCTTCGTCAAGTCAGTACACTCCATGCTGATGATCCGGCATTATCCAGTTAATAGTTCGCATTGTGCGGTCTATCGTACGCATTGTGCAGTTAACAGTTCACATTGTGCAGTAAACATTACGCATTTATAACAGTAAGTATTATGCAGTGGATTGTAAGCGGTTGGCTGTGGGCAGTTTACAGTACGCAGTCAACAGTACACAGTTAACAGCAAGCTCTAACAAATAAGCTGTTTAGGCAGTACATGGTACACAGTAGACGGTTGACAGTAAGCAGTAGGCGGTTACAGTACGCTGTCGTATAGAAGACAACTTACAGTTTTGATATCGCGAACAAAAAACCAATTCTACATCATTATTAAAAAATGCATGCAAAATTTCAGACCGATCCACAAAGTAGAAATGCTTCAAAACGCATTTGAGAATGATGCCTGATAAGCAATCTGGCTTGCGTTTTCAGTGCTTTGATTATATGAGGTGCCTGAGTCAAATTGTGTACTTAATTCATAGAAATCAGTCAAAATACCAGCATATGTTTACATACTTTAATGCAATAGAGATAAATATTGTATAAACGTGTTCATTCTTTGGTTTTAGCATGATTAAGTGAGCTGCAAGATGCACAAGACGGGTTTCCGTACTTTTTTTCTTTTTTTTTACCTGAAAAAGCGGTTTTCGCTGTAAAAATCGTAATGCACATTAAAATCATGATATTTATCGCATGTTTTCCAAGAAACTTATTACAGCCGATAAAACCACACAGTAACATGGTGATTTTATGTACACATTGGCCCTTTCGTGCCGTTCCCTGTTTTGTGTTTAGGTTAGGCTATACTAATTCCAATCCTTATGTTATTTCATGTAAAAGCGATAACTTTAACCAAAAATAAATGCAACATTTTGCACATAGGGACCCTCATAACCATACATTTTCTTAAAGAGCATTCAAAGTATGTCATGTGTTATGTAAGAAAGAACTCGACACTAAACAAAGTTGACTGTTTTATCACCATCTTTTTAGCGGCTACTTTCTAGTTGAATGTAACCCGCCTCAGCGCAAGTGTCATACTGTAGTCTCCAATCTTAAAACATATCAGTGATTTATTTGTGCATACCAATGCTTACCCTACCAACATCTCCAAAAAAGAATATCAAAGCAAGTTTCTAAACCTAAAGACATGTCTTCGAGTTAAACTTGTCGATTTATTTAGAGAGTACAGCCCTACATCACTTATTTATTTAGTGTATTGGAACCTATATGGAATTCCGTAATTCATAGTGTGGATTATTCTTGTTAATTGAGTCCAGTATTGATTTAAATGTACGTTACGTGCATCATGATATTCATTACTGCAATTGTTACAGTTCCACGTGGCTTCAAACATTGGTTTCAAATATGTGATAAATAATTATTTATTTCAATATACACAGTTCATTGTATAAATTGACATTGTGGTAACACAATAATGTAATGAAATTCGATCAAATGGTAAAATGTTTTCTGCACATAGTCTTCATTCATATATAACAATATGCGCCAACAGAGTTCTCAAAGCAATTGGGTCAATTACTGAATGGACAGTTAATAATCCGTTGATAGCCATATTGATTCTTAAAGTGACCAGACACAATTCCCATATCAAACGCAAATGTCATTATGCCGCCAACGGGCAAGGGTCAAAAGTTCAAAGTTCGTTCGAAGGACGTCTATTTTGTCCATTCAACGAGCATTCGAGTAGGAAATATGACTTGTCATTAACTAGTAGTTTCCTCAGTTGCGTTTAGTTAGGATTATTGGATTCCACAGTGTTCTTTAAAGTCAATAACCTTCATTTTTCGGAGTAGCTGTCTAAGATCACTTTTGACCTAGATGTCTTGCGATAATTTTATGCAGCGGGAAAACTGAATGCCAATAAAATTGGGCAAATTTTCTAATTTTAGCGAATGCAAACTTACAACAATGGTTTGATGTCTACCAATAACTGTTGCATATTTTTGGGGGGATTAAAATTTACATAATTGTTAATATAAGCGGTTAAAATAAAGTTATAAACATATCTTCGACATACACTCGAGAACTGAACATAATTATCAACAATTTTACTCATTGTATGTCATGAACAGAATGTAATATTCATTCACATAATGAAATAATTATTTTGTTTAGCCTACATCAGCGGCACGCTCTATAAATAGCAATTACAATGATCCCATTGGTTGACCGATATCTGTGCTCTGAAACATACGTAGTTATTAATTCGGCAAAGATTGGTATGAAATGGTCTATTCTAGCGTATTCGACACACTCCAGTAAACAGGGGTCGCAGGTTCGAGGCCCCGCTACACCATAACCTACTAACTCGTCTTTCGCATGAGACGTTAAACCGAGGTGCAGTGTACTAGGTGCTTCACACCGGGCACTAAAAGACCCAGGGTCGCCTCTGGAACGGGGCGTCTCCTGTATCTTGCACTATTCCCCGTAACCCAACTAACAAGTCTTCTGGGGGCGATGGCCATATGGGAGAAAAACCCGGTGCACTCGATAAATATGTACTACACACACGCGCTGTGCTAATACACAGTAATCAATTAGCGTCCGGAGAATCATAAACCCGAGAATTTCAATCGATGGGGAATTTATATTTATCAACTTACTGTGCATGGTATTTTATATTTGAATTGCGGTTGCGTTTTATTAAGAATTATTTATAATTGCACCTTTCTATTAACTTCTTCAGTAGATGTTATTCAATCTCTAAAACTAGTTAACATAAGTCTCGTATTACGTCGAAATGCTGTTCAAGTTATTTTTACTTCATTTGCATCGCATGAATACACTATTTGCAAAACTATTTTGTTACATTTGCCTGACAAATTAATGTAACAGTTATAGTAAATTACTAGCATTTATTTTATGCATTTATCACCGGTGAAAACATAGAAGGATTAATCGGTTTATTCACGGTATACATATGAATAATGTTTGAGCTTATCTCAAATTACTTTTGGGTCCGATAAGTTTTCTTATGGTGTCCGAAAAATCTACAGTCTGAGAAGTCTCGTTATTGGGGACCAAACAAGCTGGGGTCCGAGAAGTCACGTAACCTTTGTATTATGTTTCGGGTTAAAAATGACATCTCGATATTAATTTCAACGACGATTGTCTTTTTTAAAGACATTTCTTGTTTCTTAATTTATTGTTATTGTATGCCATTAAACGTCGTAACTGATTAAAGCATCTAAATTAAAGAGTTCAAGTACTCTTCCAAAAACGCATTTAAAAAAATAAAGGAAAAAAACGTTGCTTCCATCGGTATTCGAACCTTAGACCTCCTGATCAAAAGTCTAACGCGCTACCTCTCGGCCATTCCTTTGTATTGCTCGCGTATTTTTTTTTACCTTATGCAAATGATATTCGTGCTTTTCACAATTTAAACGAAAACATCCGAAATGCAGCCGCTTTATAATTTTATCCATTGGAACTGATGTTTACGCACGTAAACGAAATGGTTTTACAGTATATTTCTACGTTAGAAGTGTTATTTCGCTCCTTTTATACACTATTCTTTTATTTCTTGAATATGTGACATAAAGTTTGAAAATTGTCAAAGCTTTAATCTGTTAACAGGTCCGTTTAATGTACGCAACATACGGATCTAGAACCAATTAACATGCAGGTACTTTAACAAAGTCTTCCATTTCTACTGATTATATTATAATTTTACATACGTTTTGTATGTTATACCACCTCGACATTTACAAATACCACCGATGAGGCTGTAATTGGTGCTGCTGCTCAGATGGTGCTTTTATCAGCGGTTTTGTCGGCTAAGATGTTAACCTTGATTCCGATGAAGCCAATGATCTTTCGGTAATTTTGGTAATTAAAAAAAAACATTAGCGTATATAGGCTCTATATATTTAAATAGTTACATTGGCAGCAATTTTATGTATAAATTTAGTTAATAGTTAAGTATAAACCACTTCGGTTTCCATTTACATTAATACCAGTCTGATCAGCTTCTTAAATATGCCTGCACATTAGAGAGATCGAGCGCAGGGCACGGCTAGCTCAGACGGTAGAGCGCTAGACTGTCAATCCGGGGATCGTGAGTTCGAACCCCAGCCCGGCCACATACCTTGTGTGGGGATTGGTCATGAAATTATTTCTACGGCCATTCTCCCCCTACCTCTGATTCAAGTAGGGCAGTTGTCAGTTACTGACATAAGTATGTGCGCGGTACTGGCAAACCGCTTAGATCGGCTAAGCTTGCCCAGGAAAGGTGTAAGTAGGTTAACTGACCGCCGTGATATGATTGAAATACTGTTACTAACGGCGAAAAATCCAATCAAGCAAACAAACAGAAAGATCGCGCTCTTTACTGACATAGGCGGTTTTGAGGACCGGGGGGGGGGGGGGGGGGGGGGCGGAAATTTGTCCAACATTCGAAAGTTTAAACCTCAAAATAACTTAAACATATACCTTTCGTTGCCAATGACGTGGTTTTTTTTTTTCCATCAATCTATTGCAATAATCAAACCTGTTGTGGTATTTTCAATAAGTTGTTCCTTTTGTCGATATTGCACCTTTTAGATATATATCCAACATTGTAAGAGTAACTAAACTCAGTTTGTTGGCAGCTATACTGAATGTTTCCGCCTCCTCTAACTCAAAATCCTGCACTCGCGCCTGTTATAGATTGCAGTACTTTACAACATAGTTCAGTCTCCATGCTACCGCACGACAATGCGGTAAGCCACGATTGTCTCAGACTCGTGTCACCGGAATGCCTCGGAGTTTATCGATTGCAACACATTCTGCCCGGTTCAAGGGTTCAAGGACGGGTCATGTGATCTCCGCGAGTGACACCAAACGTGTCTTATTTGGGCCTGTGCTCAGTCAGCGCATTTTTTTCATTGACACTTTACTGCTGTCACGTGACAGACATGTGACCGACACAAGTGAAGACATCCGAGAGCAATGTGTGAGTCTAAATACGGCTTGTATATTTTTTTGTATAATTGACTATAATGCATATGCGCGTTAGGAGTAAAATTTCGTGTTACCCGACCTACACTTAAATATTTTTATTGTCTTTATCATATATTTTTTTCTTTCATTTACTTTCTTCCAACAATTAAATGTTGTTGTTTTTTTATAAATACATGTTTTGTTTTGATAGTTTTGATAGCATACATTTCAAAACAATGTTTAATGATATATCTAACATATTTTGAATATTCATTCAGTTTTAGAATCTTCAAGTTGACCAGTTACCTCTCCAAAAAACACAAAAACCCCCTAACTACCTACCCTAATTGTTTGGGGCATGTAACCTGAAACAAACATATTTTTACGCCGTATTTTATTTTATTTGCTCGTATAACTGAAACTTGTGCAAGGCCATTCAATGTAGGACTGGACACAATTTTTATTTAATACTGCTTATTAAGAGACCTTAACATTAATGAACATTAATGAAAATCAACTGTCATGCTAACGTCGATTGTGATAATGATCATGATGATGGTAGTGGTGGTGGTGGTGATGATGATGATAATGATGATGGTGATGATGATGATGATGATGATGATGATGATGATGATGATGATGATGATGATGTAGACTATCAGTATTAGTATTAGTATTGACTTATTGACCTTACTGCACTGGATGGAAAGAACACATACACAATGATGATTATAGGAATGGTGTTTTTGCTAAAAGTAAATACAATTTCGCACATACATTGATTGACCATATACCTTTAAGTCAAGGCATACAATGTTGATTCATTTCCCTTTTTCCCCGTTTCTATACAAATTGCGTGAAACAGTTTGTCGATGTTTATTATCATTATGTCAGAACAACCATTAGTTTACTGGAAGCACCGAGACGGCTGTGAACCCATCCATCGAGCATGAAGTAGGGGACGTAACGCAAAGGAATAATCGTGATTAATGTAAACCGAGTATTGTCGCTTGTATATTTTGATATACACTCAAACACGTTCAAAGTTTGTTTTCTTATACTTTTATTAAAAAATATATGTCTAAAACAATATGTTTGTTTTACAGTGAGGAAATAATAGAAAAGTTCGATGTAAATACATTTCTACAGAAAAGGTGTAAGGTTACTTTTCGTTAATTCGTGGCTACTTGTTGGTTTGGATATCTAGCTTGAGGGCAGGGTCGTCAATCGTGTTTCCATTGGTTATGCTTGATCCAAGATTGTTAATGAAGGTGATGTCATTATTTCCATTGTTTATGGATCCACTTTTGTTATCCCATCCGTCGTTGTTCATACTGCTGCTGTTTTCCCACCCGTTGTTGTTATTCCAACCGTTGTTATTTATTCCGCTGTTATTATCCCAGCCGTTGTTATTGTTCAACCCGTTATTGTTGTCCCAACCGTTGGTGTTGTTGGTGTTGTTGACTTCGTTGTTGTTATTCCAACCGTTGTTGTTCATTCTGTTGTTGTTATTCCAACTGTTGTTGTTATCCCAACCGTTGTTGTTGTTCACTCTGTTGTTGTTATTCCAACCGTTGTTGTTGTTCACTCCGTTGTTGTTATTCCAACCGTTGTTGTTGTTCACTCCGTTGTTGTTATCCCAACCGTTGTTGTTGTTCACTCCGTTGTTGTTATTCCAACCGTTGTTGTTAATTCCGTTGTTGTTATCCCAACCGTTGTTGTTGTTCCCCCTGTTGTTGTTATCCAAACCGCTGTTGTTGTTCACTCCGTTGTTGTTATCCCATCCATTGTTGTAAATTCCGTTGTTGTTATTCCATCCATTGTTGTTCATTTCATTGTTGTTATTCCATAAATTGCTGTTCATTCCGTTGTTATCCCAACCGTTGTTGTTCACGCCGTTGTTGTTATCCCAGCCGTTGTTGTTGTTCATTACGATGTTGTTATCCAATCGACTGCTGCCCATTCCGTTGTTGTTTTCCCATCCGTTGTTATTCCAACCATTATTGATTATACCAGAGTTTTCGCCAAAGCCGTTGTTATTCATCTCCATAATTGTGTCAGGCATTTGGGAGCCCATCCGGTCTATCACGGCATTATCGTGCAGGGAATCCATACTGAAAGGTATAATGAACATAATAATAATAATAATAATAATTATAATAACAATAATAATAATAATAATAGCAATACTGTTGCTGACGATGACGATGATGATGATGAAAATGCTGGCGATGATTACGATAAATGATGATTTCGATAATGATGATGATGAACAGGAGGAGGAGGAGGAGCAGGCGGAGGTGGCGGAGGGCTACTACGACGACGACGACGATCCTGATGATGACGATGACGTTCCTAATGATGATGGGGAGGAGGAGGAGGAAGTGGATTCTGTCATAAAATTGGGTGTTTAATTAAAAACTTACTTATCGTAGTGCCCGTATGGACCGAACAGGCCCAGGTTTTGGAACCGCTGGCTACCCGCGAATCCGATGTCGATGCCTGAATCGAATCCTCCCGGAAGCGGAAATAGGGAGCTCCCAAACCCCTTGACCGGGGCAAAAGGATCAGACATTCCGAAGCCTTTTACAGCCAACGTTGGAGCCCCTACAACGTTGCCTCCCAGGAGTGACATAGGGCTCCCTAGGCCAGCGTGGCTCATTTTCATATCGTTGTTGATATCATGGGCGTTGATTCCCATATCGTGGGTTTGAAGGCTAGCATCAAAACCTTTGGTCCCCATCGGCGTAGAAGCTCCACCAAAAGTCATGGGTCCATATAGAGTCTTAAGGCCATAGTACGATGATGGACCATACGCCGTCTTTCCCATCTTGGGTGCCCAGTATCGATGGTAACCATGCTTCTTACAGTTGTATCCACCTAAATCAGACAAGACAGAAAGGATATATACTACTCAGTCAACACGTTATCATATAAAACTACGGTTGTTTTTTGCGAAGAAGGGGACCGTCGTCGAGTCTTTGAAAAACGAAAAGTGGACATTTAACGGCGATTAGTAGGATTTAGATGAAAACTTTAATTATTTTGGTAGATCTACAGTGTTTAATTACATGGGTTTCCTTTTCACTCAATGTTGAGTCACTAATGCACAGGCAAAGGTCTCAAAGTCATAAATATTGAATATCTACAAAAGTCAAAATATAAAGCCCAGCATTGTATGCTGACACTTTTGTGTTCTTAAACTGCGGATGCGAAATATGGGGTTTTGATAATTTAATGAAAACGAACACATACATCTCAAATTTTGTACAAAAAAACGTGTATACCAAATCATCGATTAGCTATATTGGAGTCTACTGAAAGCTAGGAGAATTTCCACTTTATGTAAACAGATATGTACGCATAATGAAGTTACTATATCAAAGTTATATATCTGTTTAACTAAATCGGAATTTTAACTACAGTTTAACTACATTTGCTAAATAAACATATAGTTTTGTATTTTGTTACTATTTTGAAAGGTAATTTTTAAAGTTTAGAGCAACTCGACTCAGCTCTAGTTTTTTGTATATTACACCATACCTCTTATGTTTAAATTTGGCTGTGGACCCATATTGATGATGTCACCAAAACAGAGCGCCAGGGAACAGGACAGTGTTAACAGAAGTCTCTTCGTCATCGTATTGTTAAACATAAATGAAACTCTGAAATAAATATCATTAAAAAGTTTATTCGGTTACTGCAGACGCAAACAGAACACACTTAATACGTATGTTTACGTTTTCGCAAATAGGCAGTATGAAAAACATGTGTTTGTCTCTTTATGTGTGTTTTTCTATTATTCGTAGTCAGCACTAACAAATTATATAATTTTCATTTCTCTCACAGCATTCAAATGGAACAAATGCATTTGAATTGTACTTAATTTAAATTGCGTTTAACATTGAAATTAACATTTGAAATATCCAGCAGATCAAGTAAAAAGAATACGTTCAGGTACGTAAATAATAAATCATAATATTTAATTGTTAAAGGTAGTTTAAAAAAAAAAAAAAATAACTCGTCTTCGTTGAAACAAACACACTATTGTGTTTCGAAAAAAATCTTATGTTGAATTAAACATGTCCGTACACATTTACAGCAATATGATGTTAATTTGAAAACATTCACCAGAATTATTTTGTTATTTTCAAAAGATATAATCGAATAATGAAATACCTTAAATAAACCACTTACATGTTTTATGTTGTATCCAAATGTTAAATTCACGAATCTCGACCTACATTCAGTTATAAATTGTAATCGTTCCCTTCTGTCACTACCCGTATATTAGTATACCCGGAAGAGAATGTTAGTAATTTTGCCTTACTTATCGGCTGACGTAAAAACACGTAACGCTTGCCTAACGTTTCATTTGACACAAGGAACGAAGTCAGTTTATTTGATTGGTCACTGATTTTTTTTTAAAGATGTCATGTTGACAAGTTTTAAAATGATTCAAGTATACGTATACGTATTGATCAATACACGTAGGTAATTATGTAATTTGTGATTTATTTTTTTTATTAATAAGAATGTACATGCATCATCATTCTGTTATGAAGGTATGTGGTTATTGAAAACATCGAAGATGCATTATGCTGTATGAATTTAAAGGGACTTGTTAACAGATTTTCGAATTTAAAAAAAAATCAATTATGTCTTAACTGCAATATACTAAAGCAGCTGGAATAACCAAAAACAATATTAAATAAAGAAAACAATAAATACTTTAAAATTGCATTCGCCTGGATTCGAACCACGTCCGCCGGGATCAGGGCACGGATTCACCAACACATTCTTAGGCTTAAGAATAAATAATAGACTTAAACTAAAAAATAAATAATTGTTCTTTTGCAAATAATCTGGGTACCAATGTCACTTAAGTCGTTAATAAATCTTTCTAAATGAAGAATGCTTGGAATACCAAGAAAAATGCAAATAAACAGCGTTTTTAGAATGCAATAGTTTCAATAATATTCTTTATTTTAAAGTCTTAAGTGATAGAATAGCTTCATGACTACGGGCCCAGAAGTCTGTCGCGCTAACCACACAGCCCTTCAGAATGACAACCATGGTGGTGAATTGAACGCTATGTAAATGTTACTTTAAGTGATACATGTGTTTTCCACCCCCAAAATACGACGAAAAGCGTTACAAAAGGTTTATAAGTTATACATTTCATTTGATGATTTTGCATAAAAGTCACTGTATTTCCTATGTATGTCTTTATCAGTAGTGTTTTTTCGCTTGATTATATATAATGCATTTTACTTCTTGGGATCTATCACACACATTTTGAAAATTGTCAATTTGCCAATCTGTGAACAGGTTCCTTTAAGTATAGTTTAACGGAATGTTTGTGTGAACCAGTTCGAAATATGCTGAAAAAGTGCACGTAATAATATTGAAAATACATAAATATATTAAAGAAAACATAAAAATATATATAAATTTATAAATATAAGAATTAATAAGTAAATAAATAAATAAATAAATAAATTAACAAAATAAATAAATAGAAATACTGCAACAAACTCGTAGACGTATATACGTCTGCATAGGCGAGGCGTATTTAGAGGGAGGAGGGGGGGGGGGGAGGATCGGCGTACCCCTTTCTCTAAATTTGACCAATATTATGGGTTTAAAACCTCACAATATCTTTAAACACAAGTATTTCGTTGCAATGACGTATTCTTCAATCAATTTATTGTAACCCCGTTCTATCATTGGTATGTTCGTTACATTGTTCTTTTTGGCGATAACGCACAATTTCGATATCTATCCCAACATGTAAGACGGACCAAATTTCACTGAATATTTTCGCCCCCTTTAACTCTAAATCTTGTAACCGCGTCTGAGTCTGTGCTTTCAGCGATAAAGTAACCGTACTTACAATAAACTTCTATATCTATTTAAATGGAAGGGAAATTACGAAGAACCATTGTTATAAAACGCATACCTGGCTAATTTTAATCATAAAAAAAAGTTTCCGACTTACAGCCGAAAACTCCCAATACATGTATATACGCTTAGGCGGCACTATACAGTTTCAGCCAAAAATTCGAATTGGCAGGGGAGAAAATTATAATAAATAGGGATACAGTGAAACTGAGCAACATTTGAGTGCTTTAGAAGTTGTAAGTATCAGATTTAAGGACTGGAGTTTTTAATTGCATGCTTAGTGAATTCGAAAATATGACCTATGTAAAGCCAGTGTATGTGTTGAGCCACCTTGCACATAAAATTCGTAAATGAGGATTCCTAGCTCTGAACGCCATTTTGGCAGGATATTTAAAAGGGCGTACATACATTGGAATTTATTGGAAAATCTGAATGGTTGACCCCCAGTTTGCTCAGTTGCAATCAAGTACCTGGTAAGTTACGCAGACAGGCATGCAGTGTTTGATGTGCTCGCATTCGCAGGAAAGTTGCAAATTGATGTTGAAAATCACCGAAATGGTCGCGAAAACTGGTGACATTTGAACCCCAAAATTGGCTGATCATGCATGTTAAAATTATAGTGGAACTGTGTGCATAATTCGTTTCCCTACATTTTTGTGAAGCCACAGCCACAACAATATATTTAAATGATGTTTGTTTTGTTTTCAGGTGTTGACATTATCAGTGTGTGCAAGACGGCTCGAACCCAGACCCCACCAGGCCGAGTCCGAAGCCCGAGAAACTGTATAGTGCCCCCTTACTTTACATTGTTAACGGTTACACAACAGTAATAAACGAAGTAACAGTCGATAAACGTGCATGTGTATTAATTCGACACTTTTGTGTTTTCCTTCGTAATATTTTATGTTTTTATATCTGATTCCAAGACAGGTGATAATTAAATGAGTCGTGTCGTGGGAAACCGGGCTTCATGCATGTGTGTAACGTGTTGTCCCGGATTAACCTGTGCAGTCCGCAGAGGCTAATCCGGGACAGCACTTTCCGCCTACAGTGGATTTATGTTTAGAAGAGACTTCCTTGAACAGAAAATACCATAAAAGCGGAAAGTGTCGTCCCGGATGAGCCTGTGCGGACTGCACAGGCTCATCCGGGTCGACACTTTATGCACATGCATTAATTAAGTCCGGGTTTCCCAAGACACGCCCCATTTAATGTTCTGTATATTATTCTTAACTATTAATTAAATTGTATTGTTGACATGTCAAAGACTATGTATGATGAAAGTTTTAATGTGATTGCTAGCATAATGTTACAACGGATACAAACACGTGCACAGCCAACGCCTATTTCCAATAATGAAGTCAAGTTAAATGTAAAGGTTAAAAACTAATTCGATCAGAACAATTTCCAAAACCGCGATACACTTTACAGGAACTTACAAAAATATCAGCAGTTTGTTATAATAGTCTCTTGGCCAAAATACAACCTTGAACAAACAAGACTTGCCATCATAAGAAGCCTCGAAAAATGTAAAAACTTTTAACCTCCAGAACAGTTTCGTAACCACAATAACATATACAACACACAAGTTTGATATGTCATAAGATACGATTTTAATGCATCTCTTTCAATGTCATATGATTCCAGAAAAAATAGAAACAACCAAATCTACGATGTATCCTACTATTTCACGGCTTAACAAATGATACCAACTGAGACAAATCTGCCGTCAACAAACATCTTTAACAAAATAACACGGTAACGCCTCATATGCACGTTGCCGCAAATACGCCGGCAAACGCGTGTATGCGGTGCCTTTCAACGCAAAAACCTGACGACGCTTGCTTGAGTTTTGCGGTGACGAGCATTAACGGCGTTACATTACACAATAAAGTCCTAGGAACTTTCAAACACAAGGGTTTGCAGTCATCCAAATGTACACTGGGCAATTGGCCAGAGGCCCCGAAGCGAGATACATATGGCACGGGCCTGTAGGATCATATTGTTTCACAAATCATATTTTTCATACGGCTGTGAAGAATAGGGTCGCATTTTTCACATTTTTAAGTCTGAAGAATGTGATTGGCCCAAAACGGAGCGTGCGTGAGGATCACAGAAAAATATGACTTCATTGCATATCAAAAACTGGATTCGATGACAAACTTCGCAGAAAATGTGAAGAATAAGACTGCGATGTGTGAAGAATAAGATCTCAATGTTCACACCTGTGAAGAATAAAATCTTAGCTTTCACAGATGTGAACAATATTATTTGTGGAAGAAATGGCCCTACATGGGTCAAAGGAAGTCACGATATAGGCATTCTACAGCCATATTTCATAACCAATATATTCAAACACCTAACTTCTGACCAGTGAACCCATGCACTGTATTTATATTACTATTAGTCCAATATTGCCACATAACGTTATTTTCTTCTCGTTGACACCTTGCCGCTGGATGTTTTCTTGCCGGCCTGTCGTGAGGTGGAGTAGCGGCCAGCCGGACTGGGCGACTTTCCGGTTCGAGACTTGGACTTTAGCGGCTTCTGCACTTCCGCTGATCGGATACTGAAGTTCGGGAACAAGTCCTCGTATTTTTCTAGGAGGGGTTTGTAGTTGTACTGCGGCGGAAGCGGCGTGGTGGCGCGCTGTTCGAACGTGTCCTCGCGCGCGATCTCCTTGGAAACGAGGATGTAGGTGGCGTGTGAGTCCAGATGCTTGTTTCCGGTGTCGAACTTGTGGTTGTCCAACTCCTTTACGAGTCCTGAAATAAATAGTTAATAACATGGTCGTCGATGTAAGACAATATTATGTTTCTCCTTTTACCAAAGCATTAGTCATGCATTAATAATAACTAGGCCAAAAAAATAATGTTTGTGTTTCGGGCAACCCGACCGAAAAAAAATCCGACCCTAAAGTTTTTAGCGACGATTTTTTCCATGTAATACGTATTCGTCAGATTTGAAATAATTTTCAATGCTTTTTCACCGAAATGTGTCATTAAACAAAACAGTAAAACAAACTCAATCCCGACCCTAACTAACTCTTTTGAGACCGTTGCCCAAAACACACACTTTGATTTTGTTGGACAAAGCAGCAGTGAAGCTTTTTTCGAGTAAAATTAAAATTAGCCCTTTTTAATTTTAACCCGTTCTTTTTATAGACGTGAATGGGCGAAATCGTGGATTGAATAAAAGCAGCCACTCTTTTGAATGAAAACTAATGTTGTTGTTGTAAGTGGTGGTGATGGTGGTGCCGGTGAGATGGCTACATTTTGGCGTAAGTAGTGTTTGCATATGGGTTTGCGGCTAGATGTATGTGTTTTCCCGTTACAGACATTCACTATTTTGACTATGTTTTGTCGATTATTAACTTAATACCTGAGTACAAATTTCTCGCCGACGATGGGCCTTGAAAGGGACTTGTTCACATAATTTTCGTATAAAAAAAAAATGTCATAAAATGTCTTTACTGCAAAAACTACAGCATCTGATATACTCGAAAAGAAAATTTATATAAAGAAAAAAAGGTAATTTAAAAGATTGCCTTCGCCGGGATTCGAACCCGGGACCATTGAGATAAAAAATCTCTTGCGCTAACCTCTAGGCCACTGGGACATTTAGTAATTTATTTTAACGCAATGTAAATGACACGCATGTTTACAAAAATAACGATGAAAAGATGTTACAACGCTTTATAATTTTAACCATTTTTATTAATGATTATCCATAAACGAAACGGTATTTCCAATATATATCTTAGTCATGCGTGTTATTGTGTTAGTTTGTACATACTGTATAATCTCTTTTTGGAATCTCTGACAAAATTTTTGCAAATTGTTTTTGCCAGTCTGTGAACAGGTCCCTTTAATGCGTCTTGTTTACCCTTGATACACTTCAGAGTTGTTCGCTATTTATTAGATACACGACACTCGAAATGCGAGCACAGGTTAACCGTGTGTTCAATAAATATTTATTAAATTAAATCACGGATTCAATACCACTCGAAACATGTGAAACCTGCCGTTATATAATCTTATCTCCCGGGGTTTTACCGCTTTGAAATGATCTCGAGCGGCGTTATCAATTTCTATTAACCGCAGATGGGATGAGACACGGTCTTGAGATTAGTCTAGTCTAAGCCATGTACATGTATATGTACCTATTTATCGATTGCGAGATTTCAACTGAAGGTTCCTCTTGGATTTTTTTGTGAGATAAAAGTAAACAGCGTTGCCAAGGTTGGTCAGGTACATTGGTTTGCCTATAAGTTTAAAAGATGAATTTTGGTTTTGAAAGGAACATCGTTCTCTAGATTGTCACTTGTCAGGTTCAAGACGAAATATGGGTTTGAAAGTCGAACAATATTTCCTGGGTTCGTCAGTAGTGTATGCGACTGGGTTTCCAACGTAGAACGTTTGCCCAGTTTGAAATTTTTGCTGAGTCTAGATCGATGTACTCCTGTTTAGGGATCTGGTAAAACGTTTGCTTTGCTTGACAGGTCTTAAATGGGTCTAGTTTTGGCAGGTAACACAACTACTGGGTTTAGAAGGTTGAACATGGGTCTAGTTTTGGAAGGTAACACAGCTACTGGGTTTAGAAGGTTACACATGAGTCTAGTTTTGGAAGGTAACACAGCTACTGAGTTTACAAGGTTACACATGGGTCTAGTTTTGGAAGCTAACACAGCTACTGGGTTTAGAAGGTTGAACATGGGTCTAGTTTTGGAAGGTAACACAGCTACTGGGTGTAGAAGGTTTAACATGGGTTTAGTTTTGGAAGGTAACACGGCTACTGGGTTTAGAAGGTTGAACACGGGTCTAGTTTTGGAAGGTAACACAACTACTGGGTTTAGAAGGTTAAACATGGGCCTAGTTTTGGAAGGTAACACAGCTACTGGGTTTTGTAGGTTTATCATGGGTCTAGTTTTGAAAGTAACACAGCTACTGAATTTAGAAGGTTTAACATGGATGAGTTTGACAGGGTACATATTTACTGAGTTTAGAAGGTTTAACATTGGTTTGGGTTAGACAAGTTACACATAGATTTGGTTAAGAAGTTCTAATATTGGTTTGGATAGATCTAATATTGGTTGACCGATGAACAAAAAGCAGAGGGTTGACAGGTTAAACAGAAGTCTCGGTTTAATAGTTACAGACGTTTACTGGGATTAGCAGTTTTAACATCGTTCTAGATCTGAAAATTAACGCATCGATTAGGCTAAGACGGTTTTACATGCACTTGGGTCAGATAACATAGTTATTGAATAAAGAATGTTTAATATTGGATAGAATTTGATAAGTTTGGCAGAGGTCAAGGTTTGACAAGTGAAGCGTCTTCCGCATTAGCACCGTTGAAAAACAACAACAGCAACAACAGTTATTTCAGCAATTGTTGTTGTTGTTATTGTTGTAGCAACGTTAAACGTGGATCGGCGTTTGACACGTAACATGGTAACATGGTTTGGCAGGTTTAACAGAGGCCAGATTTTGACAGATGAAACCCTTTTGGGGCTTTGTTGGACCATATTTTCACAAATCATATTTTTCACATCTGTGAAAAATAGGATCTTATTCTTCATAGGTGTGAAAATTTAGATCTTATTCTTCACACATCACAGTCTTATTCTTCACATAATCTGTGAAGTTTGTGATTGCATCCAGGTTTTGATACGCAATGAAATAATATGAGGCGCGTCGTGGGAAAACCGGGCTTAATGCATGTGCGTAAAGTGTCGTCCCGGATTAACCTGTGCAGTCCGCGCAGGCTAATCCGGGACGGCACTTTCCGCTTTTATGGTATTTTCTGTTTCAATGAAGTGTCTTCTGACCATAAATCCACTTTAGGCGGAAAGTGTCGTCCCGGATTAGCCTGTGCGGACTGCACAGGCTAATCCGGGATGACACTTAACGCACATGCATGAAGCCCGGTTTTCCCACGACGCGCCTCATATGTTTCTGTGATCCTCACGCATACCCCGTTTGAGGCCAATCACATTCTTTACACTTAAAATGTGATAAATGAAATCCTATTCTTCACAGGTGTGTGAAAATATGATTTGTGAAAAATATGATCCTACAGGGCTTGGTAAGCTTAAATGAAGTCTGGTTATGAGAGTTGAGGCGTAATCTGCATGGGTTTGAAATGATAAACAGAAGAATACACGTGTGTTTGTTTTTTGTCAGCTCAAAACAAAATCTGGATTTGACATTTTTGTGATCCTCACGCATACCCCGTTTGATGCAAATCCCAATTTTTACACTTAAAAATGTGACAAATGAAATCCTATTTTTCACAGGTGTGTGAAAAATAAGATTCGTGAAAAATATGATCCTACAGGGCTTGGTTAAGTCTGGTTGTGAGAGTTGAGACGTAATCTGTATGGGTTTGAAATGATAAACAGAATAATACACATTTTTTTTTTGTCAGCTCAAGACAAAATCTGGATTAGACGTTTTAAGGGACATGTTCACAGAATGGCAAATTAACAATTTACAAAATGTTGTCACAGATTCCAAAAATAAAAGAAAACTGCATATAAAGGAGCGAAATAGCACTACTGACTTTCACGGTTCGATCCCCAGGGTCGGCACATTTTTTCTTTTTTTTTGATATTTTTTTCTTGTTATAATACGTTAGTTCTTTAGTTCAGATGCTTTTTCCGGTTTATACATTTAATGGCATATTTTAAAAATATACAAAATTATGTGAACGAGTCCCTTTAAAATATCAAATGTATTGTTTTCGTGAAGATAACAAAGAACAAAAAGTCATATGCGAAATAAATAAAACTGCACGAAACAGGAATGTATACGAGAAAGTGAAGTTGAAAGTGATGAATACGAGGATACAGGACCGGTATTCATAAGCTACTCAGGCAAATCTTAACTTAAGTTCTACTTAAGTGAAAATTTCATTTCAAATTTTGCTTGTGAAATTCAATGATCTCTGTTTACAAAAGGTTAAACTATGAAACATCTATTAAGCAGTATTAACTAGTGTGAAACATTTTTATGTAAAATGACCAATATATGAAACAACTACAAACTGAAAGAATTTCATGAATTTAAGAAATGCACCCACGTTTTCCTTTAGGGGCTTTGTGATTACGGTCCAGATCTCTAATTATCTGATTTAGTGTAGATTCGTGTTTTCTTATCAGATCTATGAATACACAACTACTAAAGCCGTACCGGTCTCGTCTGCTATGTCAACAATGACGTCTGTATTGCCGTACCCGGACCTGCGTTTGATACTCGTGAGCAGGTTGACAACCGTGCAGCTCGGGTTGCATAGCAACGTCTCGTTGTTCCCGTACTTCACGAGAATAAACATGGTGACGTCGTCAATCAGGAAACAACACACTATATGAAGGGATGCGTTAATTCGAACACAACCGTATAATAAAATGTATACCCTTTTCTTAAATGTACACTGTTGGTTATATGTATAAAACACAGCCTTATCAAAAATGTGGAGCTCTCTTCAAGATTTTACTCTTAATTATATGTTTAATTCGATTCTTCGGTTGATACCTATATTCAACTATTCCAATGTATATTTTCACATTTTGTTTGTAACTTTCGGTTAAAATCCCTTAGCAACATAATTGTATTTACATTCGTCTTCTTATGAGGCCTCACTGACTTTCTTAAGAAAATGTGTTCTCTGAATGGACCATTGCTTTAATTTTTACACAAACATATAAGTAAAACAACCAGTGCTGACAAATGCCCACACATTAACGTCATATCATTATAACTGATTAAGCTATTAATCCATTTAGGTATTCAAACATATATGCAATCCACAGCGATTACGTGACGATAAGCTGCTAAAGTTAAAATCCGGTCCGGTTCGTATATATCTGGAGCGATAATTTTATGTAAATTGGTTTCACGAATACTTTGTCCAAAATCTTTACTTACTTCGTCCAAATTACCACCACTGATACGTCGATAATTGGTTGCTTTAAATAGCTAGAGCTGGTATTTATTTAGAGCGTGCGCGTCGTTAAGAAAATAATTATTAACAATTTCCAATGCTACCTTACACTTTAAGGAATGTCTTAAATCTTCGTCTATTACATACCGCCACTAGTTATGACGGATATGTAGACAATTTTGAATCAGAACGGTGTTTAAATACACTGACTGGTTTTCTTTAAATAAATACGACCTTTGTCTATCTTTGAGATAAGCGATGACTCGTGGATGGCCGTTCTGTGTAGGTTTTATTCATTATTTTCAATGGGAGTAGGGTATTTGATTGAATCGCTTGGTTTTATTCATTATTTTCTATGGGAGAAGGGTATTTGATTGAAACGCGTCGGATATCAAGTGATAAATTACCCGCCTTTGTGGATATAAATGTTCAATAACATGAACGATCAATCCTCAAGCTTCTGTGTATCTGAACGGTTTAAACTGGTATTGGTATAAGTGAATTACCGCAGAGTATAACCGTTAATTTATGGTCAATACATTATTACAAATGTCTTATAAAATAAATTTTTAGAAGTGAACATGTTTGTGCATATAATGCATATTATGTAACTGTTATTTTTTCAAATGTTTGTATATACATATTGACTATGTTTTCTTGATTATTTGAATTATTTAAGTACATGATATAATATATTAAATAATTAAAACGTCTTTAACCAAATGACGACTCTCTTTATCCTACACTCAATGGAAAGCGTTTTAGAGCGTCTTAGATTAAGTCTTAAGGGTGGACTCAAGAACGCTAGGTTTTTAGAACCACAACTTATAACTTGTTATCGACGTGATGGAAAACCGGTTATCAGTCATTTGCACTTACTAAGAAAGTGTGATGACACATTGCTTTGGGGTCCAAATAAACACTATTTTATAAGGAAAAAAATTATAAAATTGTAGCTAGCCTGTGTCAGGAGTAGAGTAGCCCAGACTTAAAGAACAAAAGCAAGGAATACGGGGTTTAAACCGTTTAAGGTTTGAGCCAGACATCGTGCTCTTTTTGTTTCTACTAAATATCCTTGCTTCGAAATATGTTGACATTTGGTATCTGCCATGTTAAAAATGAATTTCATCCAAAAGTGTTTTTCTTCCTATTTGGGTGTATTTAGTTTAAATTCTTATTAAGTGATAGATGAATAGTGTATATGTATAATGTACATCCTTAATAAATAATGATTATAAACTGGGAAGACTCGACATCAAATGTTATAAAAGCTTGTTACCCAACTTTGTTTGCATGTCGAACATAAACTGAAAATATAAACCTATTTTTGTCTAATGCACAAATGCTATCGTTGTTTAACTGTCAATGTATGTTCACATCTGACAAGCAATAAAACACTATTAAAATACTCGTAGCATTCCTTCAAAAACATTGTATGCTATAAGTTCCTTGGTCAATGCTATACATACGCCTTTAAAATATTTAAACTTGATCCAGTCCCTTGAAGTATTGATTGCACTCCCGAAATAGAGGTTCCTTTTATCTGTTTGTTTTGCCTACATTTGTATGGCTGTGTAAACGTACTTGAGAAGGTCCGGGATCATTGTCAACTGATCATCAATAATCAATGGGGCCAAATCATAATATTTCCGTGTTTAAATTTGAACTATTTATGACCGAACTGATTTTAAAATTATAAAATATAATGAAATTACAATGTAATAATGTGAACATTTAACATGTTTTAAACTTGTTCCGATGAAGCAAAATTAACAATCAACACTATAGAAATAAGATAAAAGAGATCAATCATTTTTGCAGTGAGGCTTACAATCCGACTTTTTTAAATGTTTTTATTACTGCATTGGACTGTACATCCAATATTACTACGGGAATAAGTATTTCGCACAATAGTAATTGTTTTTCATCAACTGTTTTTGTATCTGTCTGGCTATTAACTCGTATATTGTTGGGGTTTTTTGCAACCATTATCTTTTATTATTATAATATCGCATATTCCCCTGGATAAACTTAAAACAATCTGAATGTCATTGGTTTTGAGCATATTTATACCTTGTGATTATTTTGGCTAAATTCTGATACTACTACTCGAAACGCAACGAATGTGGAGAAAACTACATCAGTGGAATTCATACTGGGTTTAATCATGCAAAATGTCGCAATGTTCAGCTTTCGAAACACTCAAGTGGATCAAATGAGTATACTGTGAACATGGCTCAAAACCAATTACCAGAACATATTCTGCGTGACCTCGCTTTTCAAATAAAATCTTTCATAGCAGTCAGCAGATACGGATATTCGTGCGTGCATGCTGGTACTCCATAGTCGTCCAACGAAAACGAGTAAAGTCCAAAAATAATAAATCTATACATGTTTCTTAGCTGTTACTTAAGAAATAAATTTATATTTATCGTTGTTTATTGGCCAGTAAACAATGATTTGGAGTTATGATGCGTAGGAATTAAACCACGAGGGCGTTAGCCCGAGTGGTTTAATAGCAACGAATCAGAACGACATAGAGTTGTTAATTTTCCGATAAACAACGAGAATACGAAAATTATTTCGCTTCTAACATGATTTGACATATAATTTTGCAATTGTAATTAGAACTACATTTAACTATGTTCCGCTCAGAATCGGGGCTACTTTTTGTGTTGTTTATTGGGTAGCTTAACAACGATTATCTTGCTCTTTGTCTGTAGAAACATTAGCGAGTATCATGTTTAGAATTAAGGTTTCAAATCATTATACAAGTACAAAACTGGAAAGCACTCGAAGCATGCCGACCTGCGCCAATATATGTAACTGCAGTTGTAATCGTTAATAGCTCGGACACATCAACCTGACACTGTACTTCGTGCATGAATATAAATACCATGAATATATTAGTTTCCATACTCACCAATTGACCAAGTTGCAAAATCATGGATCATAGATTGCTCCGCCTTTATGTGTGTCTAAGGTTGTTTGTCTAAATATTTGAAGGAAATTGATTGGATTATGCAACCTTGTGCTATTATTTACCACTGAAATATAAACCCATGATTGGTCAACTCAGTCCTTGAATGACAAGTCGCAACTGGTAAATTTCCAACATTTCCAGATAATTTAATCCTAATCCGTTTATAACTTTTTGCGTGAAGATGCTAACAGACATACACACAGGTAGATGGGCATATAAACAAACCAATGTTTACAAAACATTCGCTCTCATTTAATCGTAACAGAAAAAGAAATGATCATATTACGTCAGTGGCACCGTTAACGCACTGTGTACTTCAAAACATTCGCTTATATATTTTAGGAAAGAGCACTCTTACTTCAAACCCCGCTAAATTTATCAACTGTTGTCTTTCTGTTTCATATGTATGAACCTCGGCGCTGAGGTTTGCCTGGCTCCGAGATTAGCTCAAATCAAATCACTTCCAGCAACAAGTTCCACGTGACCATAGTCAGATTACATGGTGTAATGGTAAATGGTAGACACGCAGAAGAAAACAACGTGGGCACCGTGAAATTCTCGCGTTGTTATTTAAACCTTTTTACTTAAGTTTTATTTTTAACTCTCCACTGTCATGTATCTGGAACAAACAATGCAATATTTATTTGATCGGCACTAACCTGTCTGCTAGTGCTGGAAGCAAAAGGCAGTACTGCAAGACATAAGAGACTGCAACATTGTCACATTGTACATATACAAGAACAAATGTGCTTGCAGTAATAGTAACTAGAGTTATTACTATTTGTGAGTTGTTTTGCCAAGCTATTTACTAGTATCCTAAACGAACGCTTACAAAATTGGGCTACCGCAAATGAAATTTTAACTGACGCGCAGTTCGGTTTCAAACCGGGCTATAGTACAGTCGACGCAATATTTGTCCTCCAATCATTGATTGAAAGTCATATAAATAATAAACAAAAACTATTTTGCTGTTTTGTCGATTATTTAAAGGCGTATGACTTGACGGATCGTATGTATCTCTGGTATAAGCTCATTCAGTCTGGTATCGATGGCAAATTATTGTCCGTATTTCGATCTTTATATAATCAGATTAAATTGGGTGTTAAACATATGAATAGTACCTCCGATTTTTTTGAATCCGAGATCGGTTTATTACAAGGAGAGATATGTTCGCCGATTATGTTTTCATTATTCTTAAACGACATTGAGTTGCACTTACAAGCTGATATAAATGCGGGCATTACTATTGATCAGTTATCAATTTACCTTCTATTATTCGCCGACGACGCAGTATTAATCTCCGAATCCGCAGAGGGATTACAATCTTCACTGAACAATTTGCAAGAGTATTGCAACAAGTGGAATATAACCGTAAATATCGACAAGACAAAAATTGTTATCTTTCATAAAGGCAGATTACAAAATGGATATAGTTGGGTGTATAACAATAATCCAATTGAAATCGTGAAAACTTTTAATTATCTAGGAGTAGTAATGTCAAGCAGCGGCGCTTATATACAAGCCACAAATACTTTATCAGCCAAAGCGCTAAGGGCGATGAACTCCTTATTTACTGTTACGAAATCTTTGAATGTGCCTGTTAAAATCATGTTTAATCTGTTTGATGCCTATGTTGCCTCGATTCTTAATTATGGAAGCGAGGCGTGGGGATTTAGTAAGGCGGAAAATATTGAGCGAGTGCAACGCAAATTTTGTAAATGGCTTTTAAATGTGAAAGCGTCTACAAACTCAAATGCTTTGTATGCCGAAGTAGGTAGATACCCGATGTATATATGTCGATATTTACGAATAGTTAAATATTTCGTAAAATTGTTTAATGAAAAATCGTCCAACTGTATTTTAAGCAATATTATTCGTAGACAGTGTAAAGAGGCATGTGATAACCCTCACTCCAAGTCATGGGCATCAAACGTTCGGAAACTTTTGCAAGAATCAGGTTTTAATGATGTTTGGTTATATCCTGAATCTGTTAATGTTAACAATTTTATTACAATTTTTCGCAATAGATTACAAGATGTGTTCATTTCAAAATGGCGAAGTTATGCAAATGAAAGTTCATCATTATTTCTTTATAAGGAATTGAAACCCATTTTCGAAAGATCCATGTATTTAGATAAAATGGAAAATTCAAAATTTAGAAACATAATAGCAAAATTGAGATTGTCCTCGCATGTTCTTTTCATAGAAACTGGTAGGCACCAACACATTCCAAGACATGAGAGAATATGTAAATTGTGTACTCTGAATGAAATTGAAGACGAGTACCATTTTGTTCTAATATGTCCTTTATATGTCAATTTGAGAAATACACTTATACCTGACGTTTACAAAAGAAGACCAAGTATGTTTAAATTTTTACAATTACTGAATGAGACCAGAAAATCTGTATTGATACGTCTTGCAAATTTCTGTATTAAAGCCTTTAAACTTAGATCCGATAATATATAGATTTATGAGAGTATACTTTTTGTTCCCAAATTGACTGTTTGTATAAATATCTTCAAGCATAAAATTTTTCCAATCAATTTTCAGATTTTAAAAACATTCACTAAACTTTGTTAAAACAGAGCGAGCCCTCTCATAAAATCCTGGCATTCTCACGCAGTCATATATTTGTAAAAAAGTCATAAATTGTAATTGCATGTTTGTACTTTCACATGTTCTGTTTTGTTATTATGACGCATGCGCAATTATGTTTGCCTAATGGCGTGTATGTATTTGACGATGAGCTGTATATGCTTTAGTCATAAATAAACTTTCTGTTCTTTCTGTTCTGTATAAAGGTAATACCCCACATACCGCTTTGGCTCAGGTGTAGAGCTTTGACACAGATGTACAGCTTTGACTCAAAACAATGTATTGACTCACAAAATGGGCTTGAAATGCAGAATGAAGAGTGCAAGCGGGAACGATTCACACATATTTGACACTGAAATTGGACCTTGACCTTTGACTGATAAGCATGAGACATGTGCGTGACACATTGTCCAGTCATTTGGAGTAACACTTTGGAGTAATATTAAAATCCTTCCAGGCATTTAGATGTTACGGAGAGGAACAAAATGCACATATTAAACCTTCGACCTTAATTGTGACCTTGACCCTTAACGCGACACATCATCTGGTCATGAGGAAAGTTATATTAAAATCCTACTAGGCATTTTGAAGTTATGGAATGGAAATGAATTACAAGCATTTGAATTTTGACCTTGAATTGTGACCTTGACATTTGATAACGCATGGACCTTGTGCGCGACACATCGTCTGGTCAATGGGAATTATAATCTGAAGTTATATTATTTTTTTTCCAGGCAGTAGGAAGTTATGGAGCGGAAACGAAATATGGGATGTTTCGACGTACCGACGTACAAACCAACACGCGTGATTCCTATATAGGAATAATAATAATAATAATATAAGGATAATAACTACAGAGGTATCTAACTGCTGATCTTCTTAGATAGGGTGATCTTTATCACCTCCAGTAGCTTGCTGACAGAGTATATCTAGAATCTCATTGCAACTTTAGGTCCAACGATCCACAGTTTACACGATTCGTTCACTACAAAAACTACATAGAACTGAACTAGTTACTTCATGTCGCCTTCGTCGACTTAACCAAGTTGTTCGATTTTCCAAGCCCCGATGATCCGTTCAATGTTCTTGCAAGGCTTGGATGTCTGAGTAGGCTCTTCAGCATTACACAGTCAACATTGGCATGAACGGTTCATCGTTATCGCCATTCGATGTAAAGAGTGGAGTAATAAAGCAAGGTTGCGTGCTCGCTGCTACTGTTTTTGCTATCTACTTTGCCTTCATTCTCAGGCAGGCCTTTGGAACTTCCATTTAGGGGATCTTTTTCCAGATGGCAAGTTGACCCCACTACTACGAACATTTCCAGATGGCAAGTTGACCCCACTACTACGAACATTTCCAGATGGCAGGTTTACCCCACTACTACCAACATTTCCAGATGGCAGTTGACCCCACTACTACGAACATTTCCAGATGGCAAGTTGACCCCACTACTACAAACATTTCTAGATGGCAAGTTGACCCTACTACTACGAACATTTCCAGATGGCAAGTTGACCCCACTATGGCAATGTACCCCACTACTACGAACATTTCCAGACGGCAAGTTGACCCCACTACTACGAACATTTCCAGATGGCAAGTTGACCCCACTACTACGAACATTTCCAGACGGCAAGTTGACCCCACTACTACGAACATTTCCAGATGGCAAGTTGACCCCACTACTACGAACATTTCCGGATGGCAAGTTGACCCCACTGCTACGAACATTTTAAAGCTTAATTGTCTTAAGCTTCAATATTAAACCATGGAAATAAATCTCAACGGTTACAAGCATTCTCTTTGGTCAGTGGTTTAAATCAAGACTAAGTTTGAGATTAAGAAATTTCGTAGGTGTAGGTTCTGTTCAAAGTATTCAGGCAAGAGGCTACAACAACCAAATTCTCATCTGAGAAATGCTGTTTGCGGACGACGCTGCATTGACAGTTCAACGGGTAGACCATCGTCAAAATTTCATGCACCAAATCTTTACGGGTTGTGAGGCCAGAACCCCCCACCCCCATCAACAACTACCAACTTGCTGTAGTTAAAAAGCTTAGATACAATGGCTTACCTGTAATCGACATTCAAGACATGTATTGCAGTAAGTCATGGGCATTTTAATCGCGACAAGAAATGCCTCATATATATAACAACTTAAGGTGAATCCTGAGAATAAAACGGTCTGATCGAATCGTCAATAACGAATTCGTCAAACTTTTTGATGTTTCTTAGCATGTACACCATCCTACGGCTTCGTCGCCTTTTGCTGGCTCGGACACGTCTGCATATTGTAAATTGACAGGATTCCCAAAGATCTGCTATACGGAGATATTAGAGATATAAGAAAGCAAGGCGCCGTCTGCTGCTCCGCATCAAGGATGTATGCGGGAAAAACATAAATGCTCTTGACATGTAAAATAACGGATGGAAAGTCTTCGAGATAAAATAGACCACACTGGAAACAGGAGTTACTCGAAATCTTTTCACTGGAGAGAAAAAGCTACGTCAGGCCTCGGAAGAACAAATAGCCAAGCGCAAAAACAGCCAACAAAACACGTTCTTATCTTCCGCATCGGCCTGCACTCACACAACAGGCATTGCTCTATCAGTAAACACAGGTTACCAACTTACACCTGTTTATTATTACATACTATTGTAATATTTTACACGTCCAGTGTCAATATAAAATTTCTCAATATCAAATTTCTCAATTTCTAACCAACCAGCATGGCTGTGGTGGTTTTGTTTGTTTGTTTGGATTATTCGCGGTTTTTAACAGTATTTCAGTCATATCACGGCGGTCAGTTAACCTACTCACACTTTTCCTGGGCAAGCTTAGCCGATCTAAGCGGTTTACCAGCACTACGTGCGCATACCTATGACAGTAACTGACAACTGCCCTACTTGAATCAGAGGTAGGTGGAGAATGGCTGTAGAAATAATTTCATGACCAATCCCCGCACAAGTTATGTGACCGGGCTGGGGTTCGAACTCACGATCCCCGGATTGACCGCTCTACCTCTCTACCAACTGAGCTAGCCGGGTCCGGGCTGTGGAGGTTTGAAACATCTCTGTTTGTATATATATATATATATATATATATATATATATATATATATATATATATATATATATATATATATATATATATATATATATATATATATATATATATATATATATATATATATATATATATATATATATATATATATATATATATATATATATATATATATATATATATATATATATATATATATATATATATATATATATATATATATACTTTTTCCGTTATTTTTCGAGAAAAATGCTACCTGGTAGACATACCCTGGTCAGTTTTTACATTAAAAGGCTTAATAAATATAAAAATAATTTTGTTTGGCTTCCAAAACAGCATAACAGACAAGAAGTTTTGATATTTTCTACAAAGTCCTGTTTTAAAATTCCATTTAGAGAAATGTTTTTTTTTTTCAACCCCAAACTGTGTAACTGTCCTTTAATATTAACACGCATAGCTTTCAACAATTCAAACAATTCAATTTAAACAATTCAAAAGCACTTTCAAACATGACACATTTTAACAACGTTTTTTTCTATGACAATGATGCATGTCATTTGAGTTATAACAAACAAGAACACGTTTATTGTCCCGATCAAAGGGTGTAAACAAATAAGAACACGTTTATTGTCCCTATCTAACGCAGCAGTTGCATTCCGCAAACTAAAACGATGTTATCTGTGTAAGAATGTCGGTGGTGGAAAAGAACAGTAAACGCAATCACCACGAGCCATAAACGGTTATAATTTATTACAAAGATTAAGATTTGGACAAAGAGGGGATTTCCTGGGGCTTAGTATGAAAAAAAAAGATCCTTGATGGCAGAAAGATTTTGTGTTCTAACAGGTCCTTAACTTTAACGAAAAGACTCTTGACATTAAGGTGATAGTTTCAATAACGAAATAACCCATGTTTGGTTACAGATAAAAATCCCATTTTGTTTCATTGCATTCTATCAACATGCATTCTGCACAACAGGCTATAAATATTGTTTGCATAGATACTGGGTAAACGAAAAACATTATATAAAGTACCACTGTCTTAAAGATGTGTCTACTCCTACACAAGTTTTTGCGGAATATTTGTCTAAACAGATTTATACCCTACTTAATCGTTTGTACTCTTGAAATGCAGCGCACAAGTAATTATTTGCAAAACATTATGCGACGCTTTAATCCAATAGGATGTTCTCATCACAAAGAGATTTTGAAACCGAAACTTTCCATGACTCTGACCCTAGTTATGTAGTTATATGGGTTTCGATTTATGATTTATTGAGTTACTGGTACTTGTATATTTGCTTCTACGTCATCCTAGCCAATGTCAGATGCTCAACTAGTTATATTTCTTTTAAATTTCCGTGACCACAAATGTCAATTGAAGTCATATCTAATGTTTAAACCAATCATTGAACTTGGATATCACGTGTTTAACTGTTAACCTAATTTATACCAAAGAGCACATGGTAAAGCATGTGAAGAGCGTGCGAAGATTGCTGAATTGAAATTAATCCTTGAACAAAAGGTTTGGAAAAAGTTTAAATGTAAGAGGCAAAATCTGGAAAGGTTTTCTTTATAGTCCGCAGTTACGTACACATGAGAATGGCAGTATTACTCTTCCGTTTAATGTACTTGCAGTATGCAATGGTAATACAAAATACACTTGTAATGAAATTACTTTCTTGAGTACTAGTAACACAAATCACAGTGCAGTACTTGTTTATAAGCCAATCTCATATCGAGTGAGTTACAACATTGTTTTGCTTGTGCAACATTCGCATGTCTCAAGCGGGTTTTGCTTCTAATTACTCCATAATGTTTAAGATAAAATATCATTTGACAGAGAGACTATTTGGGAAGGGTCTTGACTTTGAACTGTTCTGACTGGTAATTTAAATACTTTAGACAGTTAAATGCGTTATTGCAACGAAAAAGTTACCTCATACAGTAATGTGGGAGATATTTAAAAATCGTCTAAATCGTCGAAACAAAATGAAGTATTATTAATAAGTTAACCATAACAAAGCAACAAAAGTGTTTAAAATGAAATCCAATGGAGCAAACAACAAAATAATGACATAATTATCATTTAAAATAAGCAGATTTGTTTAAATAAAATGTACGTAGCATTTATATGTTATGTGCTTATTGAAATGGTATTGCAAGTTAACATAATAACCATTTAAAGGATTTACAACGTTAGATCTGTAGTTAACTAAACGTTATTAAATGTTTGAACTATTTTGTTTAACTGTATTGTTGTGTTGTTGTTTTTTTTTACTTGAAATGTGTACTCATTGCAATTTCCAATTCAGATGACAACGCTGCTGAGCCTTACTTTACTGGTCACAGCTTAAACTCGGTATATTGTGGCACATGCAAAGGTTTTAGCTTAAAAATTCTACTAATCCCATTGTGCATATATGGTTTCCTTAAATACGATAACATACACAAGTAGTTTTATACAAAGCTATCTTCAATAGCAAACCATATTTCGATGAATGCTATAAGCCTTTTTTTGCGAAATGACTGTCAGCGAATCGTATAAAACGATCTCATGTTATTGGTAAATTGACATCATAATACGATAAAAGTATCAACATGAGTTGATAATTTAAATCAATACGTTTTTTAAATGTTTGATGTTTCCTCGGCTATTAACTTGGTAAATATTCTATACTCATAAATACTCAGACCATAACGAGTAATTACGAAATGTATAGAGTATTTCAGAGATTCATGGTTGCTTATGTGATACGTTGAAAACTTTATTTGCGAACTTAGCAAGACATTAATGGTGCATGTCACATTTTGTTATCAACAATGTTGCATCCTGAAAGAAGACATGCGATACGTTTATCTGATTTCCCATCAAGGATGTGAGTAAATAACGTAAAAAGGGACACTTGGTCGATTTAAATGCGCCACTTATCAACATAATAGTATATAATATTAACAAGAACTGTCTTTAATAAAAGACAATAGGCGTTGAAATTAATATTGAAATGTCAGTACCTAAACATAACAGAGGGCCACGATGATCGGTTACGTGACTTCTCAAACCCCAGATTTTTTAGTACCCACCTATATAAGGAGGCTTATTGGACCCCAGAATTTTCGGACACCATAAGAAAACTTCTCGGACCCAAAAGTTAATTTGATATGCATACATTAATTTAAAATTAAATAAAATTATTGTTAATATCTGTACCGTAAATAAACCGATCATACAGCTCCATGTTTCCACCAGTGGTATATGAATAAATAAAATAATTTACGTTTACATAATTTATATCTGAATTTGTCAAGCCAATTTAACAAATTAACAATGTCAGAAAATAATTTCGTTAATGAATTAAAATTATTATGTATTAAACGAGTCTATATAATTATTGAAAGTACCGGTAATATACCATACATTCTTCTTAGAAGTTATCTAATATATACACGATTGGAAGTCAACTAAGCATTTATACTGTATATGCCAATAAATCAATATTCAGAGAACATTCAGCGATTTTTGAAATGTTAAGACTTTATATTTGATAACACAATTATTAAAATTCATTAAACTATGACGATTTGAAATTATATTCCATAGGGATATGATATATCACAGGTTCCTATGTATAATTAGTATTGCAAATCGTGTATTCATGCTACGCGAATAACAATTCGACGTATTCCGAATCTTCTTTCATAACATTTTATCTATAGAAACATGTAGCATCTTTTGACAGATTGAATAACATTGAAGTTGATAGAAAGGTGCAATTATAAATAATTCTTAATATATCGTAACCACAATTTAAATTCAAATTAACAGTAAGTTTATAAATATAAGTTCCCATTTATTGACATTTTTTAGGTTTATTATTCTCTGAACGCTAATTGATACATATACGAGTATATTAACACAGCTATACAACGGCTGCTAGCAACGTGCGCTATTTTTAGAATGACAGTACTACTTTTGGAATGTGTTGAACTCGCTAGAATCAATGGGCTACATGGAACGGCAACTTTGTGAATGAGATTTTTGAATGAGAACATTGAACAATTGCTATTTATAGAGCGTATCGCTTATATAAATGTAGGCTAAACACATTAGTTAATTCGTTACGTGAATGAATACAGCATTCTATTTATGGCATACAATGAGAAAATACGTTCACAATTAGCCTCGGTTCTAGAGTGCATTCGAGGATATGTTTATAACTTTACTTTAACCGCTTATGTAAACAATTATGTAAATTTTAATACCCAAAAGTATGCAACAATAATTAAACGATTGTTGTAAGTTTGCATTACCTAAAATTGGAAAATTTGCCCAATTCTATTGGCATTCCATTTTCCCGCGGCATAATTATTGCAAGAAATCTAGGTCAAAAGTGAAAAAGTGAATATTATACAATAATGAAACAATAAAAATAATTTTCATGTAACACCATATAACGTAAACCACGTATAAAATACTTCAGTGCTGAATAAGTGTGTGCTCGATTCACCCATTCGTGTTCGAAAGGTCACATTAGGGTCAAATTCACTTCGCGGTCTATCAAGCAGATGCTACTCGGCGAACACATTTGAATTGGAAATAATGGATGTTGTTCTATTTACTTCCGCATTTTCACATCACCTACAGTATAGGAAGTCTTTCTGACGGCCATATCAGCATAGGACTAAGTTATCTTAAAACTTAGACATAGTGTACGCATCAGCATGTCTCGGTTAAGAACTCATATGCTGCCAGTGACATTGTTTGGATATATGTGTGTATTCTTTGTGGAAAATGAAGTACTAGTAGCTTACGGTAAGAAAATACATATTTTAATACATATGATAAAATACTATATTATTTAATAATTTCAAAGTCTTTTTCTCTGGAAACAGTGGATATAGGCTGATCTGATAGCTGTGCATTATTTTATCGTTTTTCTTGCTTCGTTTACTTGCAATAGGTGACATAAACAATATGGTATTTTTACATGAAATATTTATGTGTTACATGTATTGTAACAAATAGCACACAATTCTGTAAGATAATATTTTGGCATTATATAAATAATCGTTTTACAGCGTGCAACAAATTGTAAAGATTTTGTAACACAACACGAATTTCTTTTTTTTTTACTTCTCTTTTTTTTTTACTTCTCATCTAAGAACCCTACTTACATAAAAAGATGATTTTTCCAAGATATAATATTAAACATATTTGGAATATAAAATTTCGTAGCTGGTAATAGATTGAGCCCTAGAACTACACATGTTTTCAGACTTTATACGTTTCTACTTCAGAAAGGTAATTACTTATATAATATATTATAGTGAGATTCACATTTACCACTACTATATACAATGTATGAATATAAAACTTAATTAATTGAACACTAATAATAATATTACAGTGGCCATCGCAACGTACCGTGTTCTGTTTGATATCAAATTTCTTTAACTATCGGTCGCCTTACAACGAACTGCCAAACCTAATATATTTGTTAAGTGCGCATCTGCCCACACGGATTACTTATCAAATGTGACAACAAAGAACAGAATAGTTTCAGTCGATAGAGTGACATGACAACAAACGAACGCAACCACTTGATTCAGTTGTAAAACATTTGGACTTTTCCTTTGAAGTGAATAAATCATTTTCGATAGGGCTTGCAGTGATAACGGTCACATTTAATCTTATTTGCATCATTGGTATTTATAAATAGATATAATTATATTTAAGAAGAATAAAAAAGGTATTATGCAACAAGATACCAAACTTGTCATAGACAGTCATAGCAGTTCTTTTCGAAAGTCCCCTATAGATCAAGATGGCGTTGGTCATATACATGTAATACTAAACCGTTATGTGGTAATTTAAGAATTAACGCGGACCTACATGTACACAAGGTTGTTCCGGACATGCTACAAATAACCTTTTCAGGCCTTGCCACCACGAACATTTTAAACTCGTCCCAAACTATTGTGATGTACCACTGACATTTATTTCAATGAGTATGTCTGTACAATTTCATCTATAATACGTGTCTTAAGCCCGCAAGCAATGAAGCGAACTAAAGTAAAGATAAATTGCATGTTAAGTTGCTTCGTCTCACTATATATATAGTACTTATTTACATACGCCAAATTACAATGTCTTTGTACAATTATATTTATGTATATGTGTCTTGCCCATAATTTAACGTATTGTAAATGACCAAAGTCAAATGTGCCGATTAGCCAATAAACTCTGAACTGTTAAATTACTTACCATTAATCGACATTCACAATCTTATCACAAGCTGTTGTTAACGGATTAATTAACCATTGATCGAACATCACAAAGTCATCACAAACTATTGTTAACGGAATACTGAAACCATTCATCGAACATCACAATCTCATCACAAGCTATTGTTAACGGATTACTTAACTATTGATCGAACATCACAAACTCATCACAAGCTATTGTTAACGGATTACTTAACCATTGATTGAACATCACAAACTCATCACAAACTATTATTAACGGATTACTTAACAATTGATCGAACATCTCTAATTCATCACAAACTATTGTAAACGGATTTCTTAACCAATGATCGAACATCACAAACTCATCACAAACTATTGTTAACGGATTACTTAACCATTGATTGAACATCAAAAACTCATCAGAAACTATTGTTAACGGATTACTTAACCATTGATCGAACATCACAAACTTATCACAAGCTATTGTTTACGGATAACTTAACCATTGATCGAAGATCACAAACGCATCACAAGCCCTTGTTAACGGATTACTTAACCATTGATCGAACATCAAATGAAGAAACGGTCGGGATAATATATTTCTAGTAATATGCCCTTTTTCAGCAATGTTAGTAATATGCCGCGCGGCTTTTCTTTTTGCAACGGAGTTATGGTAACAATAGGTGGGATAATTTAAATGCTTGCTTATCTACCACCAGTAACTTAGCCACTTGTCCAAAGATGATTTTCAATGATCTGTAGTTTGAAACAGGAAGAGGCTGAGAGTTATTTAATATGAAAGTATAATGTGCAACAACTGCTTTACAGTATGAAAGAACGAATGTATAAAACCTGCTGTATTGTAAGCGCACAAGTATTCAATTACTGTCGCCCTTGTGACAATAGATCTTTTATGTTTTCCACTAGTAATTTAATATCTTCTACTAGTACTTTAAACCTATCCTAAGCCCTTTAAGAGGATTAATGACTAAAATGCGTGCTAATCTACCCGTTACCGTAAACGTTTGTTTTAGTCCAAGGATGATTCTTATTGGTCTGTAGTTTGAAACAGGAAGAAACTAAAAAAAGGGCAGTGAATTATCAGCAATTATTCTTTGTGAAAGTAAATGTACAGCAACTGCTTATTGTAAGAATGAAAGCATAAATTTGTATTTTAGGCGGACTTAAATTTGAACTAGAATTACTGTTGCCCATGTCAAAATAGACCTGTCAAGTATTTGCTACCAGTAATTCAAACCCCTCCTAAGCTTTTATAGAGGATACATGAGTTTTGATCGCGTGCTAATCTACCACCATAAACTTCGCTACTTGTCCAAGAATTATTTTTATTGGTCTGTAGTTTGAAAAAGTAAGGTAAAAAGAAACAAAGATTCTGCAGAGAATTGTCAGCAATTATTCTTTATGAAAGAAACATGTGCAACAGCTGCTTTACAGTAAGAATGAATGCATCAAACTTGCTGTATTTTAAGCACACTTGTATTTCAATCTAGAAATAATGTCGTCCATGTCACAATAGACGTTTCAAGTATTTGCTACACGTAATTTAACCCCCCCCCCCCCCGCATAGCTTCATTAGAGGATAAATGAGTTTTACTCGCGTGCTGATCCACCAACGTAAATTTCGCTACTTGTCCAAGGATGATTCGTATTGGTATGTATTTTGAAAGCGGAAGGTACTAAAAACAAAGAAGAGAATTGTCATGATTTATTCTTGACGAAAGTACAATGTGCAACAGCTGCTTTACAGTAAGAATGAATGCATAAAACTTGTATTTTAAGCGCACTTGAATTTCAATCTAGAATTATTGTTTTCCATGTCAAAGTGTTTGCTACTAGTAATTTAAGGCCCTCCTAAGCGGGTTTACAATATTAATTGCAGTTTATTACAACGGGAAGTACTTCACATCACCAGCATGTCACATGATTCTTTGTGTTAAGTAGTGTAGTAAGTAATCAGATGATTAACACGTGCACTGATTAGATAACGGACTACATTTAAGGAACACAAACCACACAATGTTTCGGGTTACAAATACAATGTGGTCAACTCGGTGTCGCTATGTCATATTTTCTTTAGGTTTCATTGTTTCGCATGGCCATCATTACTGTCGAACATGGTCGACAGATCTAAGGGTTCTCTAACGTATATGTCACTTTTCGCAAATTTAATACTCGGAATTCAATCACAAAGTTCAACGCTTTACTATTCATTTTCTTGTCAAAACTATATTTAATTTCCTAATAATTAAATGGAGGAGCTTTGATTCATATGTTTGATGGAGTATTCGTTTGGCGTTTCAAAAATGATAGATAAAAGATAAATCATTAACAAAGGCCTTTTAACTATTGCGTGACATCATGCGTAGACTCCAGAGATGTTTACCGTAAAAGCCCTATGTTTTCGGACACTATACATTTTCGGACATCCTCTCTTTTAGCCAAAATAATAATTTTTGGTCACTATATATTTTCGGACATCTGATTTTAAACCATAAATAATGAATCTTAATTTTTGGACATTGTATATGACAGTGGTATTTTAGCAGAATTTTAACCTGTCTGCGTTAATCCGATGACACATCGCACATGTATTTTTACAACCGAATGATTTAAGGTCTGCATGTATCACATAACATTGAATCTAGATTTAAACCATTGTGTACGTTATGCATATCGTGCACAAAGAGGTTTAGTCTGTGGTTTCTGTCACATCATTTTGAACATATATTTGTATAGATTTAGATCGTTCAAATTATATCTAACTGAAGATCTCTTAGTTTTGCACTTCTACAGCATATAGTCAATAGTGACTACTTGACTAAACATTTGTCGTGTTTGAGGTCAAACAAATATTTGTATACCTTTTAATTGGTATTATTTGAATCATATTTTACAGGACATTGTTAGTAAACGTGTTGTTAGTGACTTACTTTGACAGTATATATACCTTGCTTTTATTATCTGTTATAGTGAAAAATAAAAACAGAAACACATATTATTCAGAATTGTTTGCCTTGACCACGTTGCAAATGCTTATAACTTAAACCTATTAAAACTCGTAACAACTTGTACACTTAATGCAACATAAACCAATGTTGTGCTTTAGCCAACATTAAGTCGACGCTGTTAAATGAGTGTGCATTTGTAATAAGTCGTCACACAACCACGATAAGTTTGTATTTCTCAAATTTAAAAATATTTTAGTGTATTTTAAGAAAGTATCAAATTTACTCCTCGTAACAACACATACCATGTTACGTTGTTCACCGAAATTATAAACAGCCACGAATTAAAAGTTTAACAATATGCCCTTTATCACCGTGGGTAGTATACACGCAAAATACGCATTTTTAGTCAAAATATTGATTGGGTTTTAAATACACCGGTTATTTCTTAGTTCTAACAAAATGATGAGTCTCCCCTTTCTGTTTTGAATATTTTATATGTTTAACTTCAGCATGTAAATATTGACGTTGCTGACTTATGTACGATAAAAATGTATTTAAAGGTATGCACGGTTATAAAATATTTTTAAAATGATGCTTCATAAGCCTTTATCGTAAAAATAAAACGTAATCCTATAATGTATTGACATACATGTAATATCTAAACCACTGTATATATGTAAAATTCTGTTCCAGTTAACAGTATATGCCGAATCATTTCGTGTCATATACAACCGCCAAAAGTTTCACTATTTTTGCTATGTTGTAACAAATCGTGTGTCTTATAAAATTAAAATTAAATTATGAAAGCATACATGTACACCGACATAAGTATTGGACATTTTCTCGTATTTGCTACCAGTCACATTCAGGTAAAGTTTCAGAAATAAGCGAAACTTGGTGAAGCCGGAAGAGCTGGTTATTGTTAACTATGACAGGCTAATTCACTTCGCAGTCTGTCAAGTAGATCGCTACACATTTGGCGAACACATTTGGAAATAATGGTTCGGTATAATTGTAATTTTACTTCCCTATGTTCAAATCAACTAAACTATAGTACGTGTTTCCGAAGGCTATTTCAACATAGGATTAAGTGATCTGAAAATAGTTTACCCATTAGCATGTGTCGGATACGAATTCAAATGTTGCGGAGGACACTTTTTGGAATTGTGTGTGTAATGTTTCTGGAAAACGAGGTTTCTAACGGTAAGGAAATGCCATATCGTAAATTAATAATTCATAAGTTTTAAACAACATTTCATCGTGCCTCAGAAAGTTGCAGTTCTGTTACTCTGGTGAACATTTAACCATTTAGAATTTATATTGTAATTCAATTGAATTAATACTCTCTTTTATTACTATTTAATTTGAATTTCAATGCTGTGAGGTTACATTTTATTTACAAGTGTGTGTATTTTGATTAATTATGGGCTAAGTATGAGGTTCGGCATGCGTTTAAACCGATTTACCCCCCCCCAATGCTCTGCATTGACCGTGTCAAGGCGGTGACCCCATTTTTAATATGTTTATGTTTTATGGTATGTTGTGCGTATTGTCTGTATTGTAAATGTATAGGCAATTGGCCACTGTCCTCAAATTAATGACCAGCATGTGTAAATCTCTGGAGTTTCGTTATTCTTATATTTATATTTAAAAGTCTCTTTTCTTTAATCATTAGATATAAACTGCTATGTCAGTTATCTTTTGTTTGCATCGTTTCTTAGTCATGGGTTCCATTTACGAAGTGTTAATTCTTAATAGAATATGCATGTTTTATATGTATTGTTATAAACAAAACGCAGTTCTAAAATTTTACTTGTATTATATTTAATATTTCTTAACACATTATTTGAAAGTACTCTGAAACACAAGAACCATTTTATGTGTATACTCGTAGCTGAGTAGTTAACTGTGTAGCGAGGTAAAAAAGTGTATGGCATTGTCAGATTTGACAGGTTTGACAATATATAAAGTAAAAAAAAGAAATGTGTTCAACAAGTTTGTTATGTGTAAGACATACTAGTTCTGCCTATATACCATATTTAACACGTAAAAATCACGAAACAAGCCAACAACATCTATAGTTCACTGAATAACGCACGGCCATAGACACCTTTATGATATGCAAAGTTAACAATAAAAGATGTTGTGTCAAATTACATAAAAATGCCACTTTTAAAAACGAATGCCACAAATGTACGAAATATAATCTCCGCAAAAGAATCTTTCTCTTTATAGCTTTTATTTGATTCAGTCACATATGAAACGAAAAGAACGCAACTATTTGATGTGGTCTATAAATATTTACAATCAGAACATTTTTTGACGTGAATATTGTCGAGAGGACTTGAATGTTGACTGTTTGCTTCAATCCTACGTGAATCATCGAATATTGAACTAGAGATATAATAAGATATAAGAAAACGGTAGTATTTTATCCGAATAAAATCATAATAAGTAGTTAACGCTTTTCAAGTCCGTATAGAACAAGACAGCGGTATTTAGCATACCATTAGTTTGTCCTTAAAGGGGCATATCGACGATATTGTCAATTAATACAGACAAGTATACATATTCCATTTTTTTCCCGAATACATATTTTTAGAGCAATACAATTTGGATGGAATCGTTTAGAAAAAAATATATGCAATGCCAATTTTGTTTTGATACACGGTTCCAGCCGGATTCGAACTCAAGCCTACAATATCGCGAACTTCAATGGAACCTTTCCCACGCTAGGTTATACTTCTCAATAGTGCGCATGCGCGTAGCAGGGCTTCATGTACATTTCATTCATATCGATTATACTACTACTACTTTTCCCGCGCCCGTGAAAAGTGTCACGGTTACAACTGTTTTTATAATTATAAAAATATCTTATTTTTGAAAATATTATACCGTACAAGCCGTCGATACACCTCTTTAACAAATTGACGAGGACCTAAATCGTGTTTAAACAGAGTTCCGATGTTGTTGATGTTTGCCTAAACCTAAAATATTAAAATGATTTTATTGAAATCGCGTTTGAGTGTTCATAAATTGACGAATTGAAAATTTCCAATTTTGTGGAACGGATTCCTGAAATAAAAGAATGTTGTATAGAACGGAACACAATTTCACTGAATACTATACTATATTGGAAATAACGTTTTGTTAATGAGTAATCATCGTGGCTAAAATTCTAAAGCAAATATAACGCGTAACGATTGAATAATTTGGTGTATTTTTGTTGAAATTGTTGAAAACGCGTGAATAACTTAAATAAAGTATAAAATAGACGGACATGTATATTAATCAAACTGGCAGAGTTGTTAGCACTTCAGATTTTTGAACAGGATGTCGTAGGTTCGAGCCCCGGTCGAGGAACCATTTGCTTTTTAATACTTTTTTTTTGTTATAATCCCCGAGCTCTTTAGTTCAGACGCCTAATTTTTTTTTCCATTTTACACGTTTAATGACGTATTTCGAAAATACAAAAAGCTTTGTACAAGTACCTGTATTCGATCCAGACACAAACCAAATCATCGTCTTAAGATGTGTTCTAAGATTTTATTAAGATAATAGTGTTAGATCTAGTCGAGATAATATTGAAAAATTTAATGAAGATAAATTGTAATATTTAATTCAGACAAAACGTAAGATAATAGAGATATTGTTTATTAGTCTAAATTAAAATGCATTCTTATTCAAAATTGTTGTAACATCACATACATTTTTCAACTTTCAATTTCAATGCGCAAATACGTACACGTAACAGTCAACGCTATGTTCACGTTTTATGTGAGAGAACATATTACAAAAACGTTTACAACGAGTATTATAATATGCTTTGCTCTCTAGGGTTTGAAGACTATTTAAAAACTAAATTGTGAACATTCCGCCATCACATACATGTAGTACAACTAAAATGCTGGGCGCATGGTATCCTAAATTTGGACATCGATGACCTTAGATTGTATGATAGAAAAGGTATCCATATTGGCAACTCAATAATGTTATGCCACATTTCAAACACAGAGGGCAGGCCAAACATTTATCCATTTGGAAGTACAATTACCATCTAACGAAGAAGGATGTAAAACTTATCATGCGCTTTTTGTGGTTGTGGAATTTTGATATTCCTATCGCCATTGATATCACAACTATAATTCATTGTTTAAAAAAAAAACAAATTCGACAGAACTTGTTTTAGAACTCCAGCAATGTCATGCAATTGTGCTTTCAACATTTCAAATACAACACATAAGTTACGCATTCAGCCAGTGCTTTGCATCGGGCTTTATTAATGTGTTATGTGTTTGTATTTATTATTCAAAGTGCTGATGTACGATCTTTCATATCATTTGTTTTTCAAAATAAGCAGATGAAAGTGACAATATAACTTGAAAGCAGACAAATAAACATAAATATTTCGAAGAAAACACTAGAATATATCCACAACTTTTAACCTAAAACAACTGTCGAGCCAATGTATCGGAGTTTACGGCTTTACAGCCGAAAACTAGTTTGTAGCCAATAACAACAATGTTTCTTATTACCGTAAATTTTCTTCCATTTTATATCAAAGTATATGGCAATTAACTTTATCAGGTTGTATTAATGTCGCTATGTCTTTTGTAAGATCGTACATACTCTCTTTCAAATCTACGTATTGATTTCCAATGTTTTTGTTTGATAACCGTTTATTTTTAACATACATGTTATTTAAAATCTTCCAGTTAATTTAACGTTCAGAATCATAAATTGCATACATAATAATGCTCTGTCTACATATTTGAGTGACTGAAATATATTTATAATAACTGTCAGCAAGAAAATGAAGAATATCTAGAAATGGACTGCGAACACGTTAGTATATTTTGGGTTATCAAGCAATTTTTCACTATTTTTTCATTACGTTGATGAATTACCATCATAAGATTCGTCATTTGGTGACAGTGTTTTAACACTCTGTACCGTATTTAAAATATCTTACTGTTAGTATTTACAATATTAACGTGTTGACTAATTTTCTTATAACCAAATAGCTTTTAACATTACATGATCATGCAACCAATATTCTATTTTTTGTGACAATTGTAACATTCAGTTGATGGATTTCGATCACCATATAATTCACATGCAAATATCTTATATTAAAAATATGTTGCTTTAATTATTTTATAATGGAGCACGAATGACATTAAAACCAGTACCCGGTTGAAAAATGGTTACCAGTTATTATACTGTTGTTATTTTTTCAAGCGTATTCGATTATGTAATATTCGCTTATGGCATTGCACGGGGTCATGTTTACAAAAGGGTGGAAGTATTTTGGGAATGTAATGAGCTACACAATCTAATTGTAATTGATAATCTACTACCGTAAACTTCATTGCTCGTCCCATGGTAATTCTAAATGTACCGTAGATTGATGTTATTAACATAAACATATTATTGACATTATTATTGATACTGGAAGAGGCTAAGAGTCGCAGAACTTAACTGTCAGCAAGTATTGAATATGAAAGTACAATGTTTAACCACTGTATAAGTATATAAAAATTAATGTATGTACAACAGTCATTGCGCTTGTAAAGGCACTTGTTTTCAAATCTAGAATTACGGTCGCCCATGTGACAATAGACGCTTCAAGTGTTGGCTACTAGTAATTCAAAGCGTTGTTAGAGGATTCATTTCCTTTCTTTGCTTAAACGAGTGCAGCACACGTAGATAGCTAGGAATGAATTATAAAGTAAACAAGTGCATAGGTTAAAAACTGTTTGAATTTATGTAAGATTGACATTTGAGGAACACAAAACAACACAATGCTTGGTGTTACTGATGAAATTTGATCAACTCGGTACCGATATATCTTAACAAATTTAAAACATTTCAAAACAGTTATACCAGTTCAATACCATGATCTTTCTAAAAAAGTACCATTAAAAGGAAAAACGCCCATAAAAAATAGAAGTAAGGATTACTTAAATGACAATATCTTTACTCAACCGGACCACCTCGGAAGCCACCACCAGACATTTTAGTAACACCAAATGAGGTGATCCGGTGAGTCACCTAACCGTGATTGAGACCGGAAACATTTCAAGTGATTACAATCTGCTTAAGTGTCTTGAATAGTTAAAAACTTCGGTTTATTTAGGAAGTAAAAAACAACAACTTCCAAACAATGAGGACAACGACTTTATATAAATGTGAAGTATTGAATCAATTATAAGCGATTTCCTTTCTCATTAGACCATGAGTTTGAAATTATAGCGCCGACAAGGAAACAACAAAAATTCTTATTCGTGATAGAAAACAGATACCACCAGTTAACGGCAGTCGGTCGCTATAAATTCACGAACTCCTTGTGTATCTATGATTTTGTCAACTGTTAATGAAATGCAAGATTAAAATACAAATTGTGTGTTAATGTGAAATTAATTATCATGTCCATTGACCTTACATTGCTACTGTCCTAAGCGTGCATGAACACTATTCTGTTTCATATTTGTTCATTGCTAGTACTATATATAGACTATATAGAACCACTTTCAAATATTCACTGTGACTATGGGCTGAAAAGAAATTGAACAACAATTGCACAACACAACACGAAACAAAAATATAATTAAAATTGAGGTCAACGCCTTGGAACGATCAATGCAAAGCATTGGGAGTTTTAACCGGTTTTAAGGCATGCCAAAACGCACACTTAGCCCATAATTAATCAACATACACACACTTGTAAATAAAATTTTACCTCAAAGCATTGCGATTCTATTTAATCGTAATACAAGATTATATTAATTCAATTGAATTACTCAATGGTTTAAAGTTCAGCAGGGCATCAGAATCGCAACTTTCTGAGGCACGATGAAATGAAGTAAATACAAGTATCAGCTAAATTTCTGCTTGTTCCCAAGATTTCAAGATCTAATATCATATAGTACACATTACAGATAATCGCCATGCATTTAAAGTCTCATATAGTTTAAGAACATTATATCATTAACACTTCCCGTGATTAATCATAGAGGATTAAATTCATATCATAAAGGATTAAAGGAATAAACCGTACAAATGTTTTCAACAGCAAAACTAGTTATAAAGATGTCTCGTGTCGCCTAGGTGAGGAGTATATACAAACACATTCATTTTGAAACTTTCTTTACGACTACTGGTATTTAAATGTAAATGTAGTTCTAATCCCGTTGAGTTCATTATTCAATCGACCAGAGTTTACAGGGCTTGTATAAAAACCGACTACACTGACCCAAATAGTTCTTCAACTGACAATCAACTGTACAACAAACTATTTGGCTTTATCTCATTTGCTCTATAGCAATATCTTGGACCAACCAAGGACTACCGGTACACTGGTTCGTAGATTTTGTACATGCTTGTGACAGGCATAAGAGAAACTAGTCAGATATATAAAGTTTTCCATTCACTGGTATTTTAAAAACCAGCTCTTTTTTAAGTGTTACCGTGTATAAATTGTATATGTTAACAAACCCATTAAGGCCACAACAGTGTGTGCTTGCCATACATGATTTTTAACTATTTCAAATCGAAAAGAGAACGACACTGATTTAGAAAGTGTGTATTTTGAGTTAAATTTAAAGTTACATATCATTACATTACATGGCAGTCGTTCTAGTTCACAAACCTGCCAAATATCTACACGGGAATGCTAATAATACCTGACATGGGGAGGTCGTTGTTTATAATTAATTATGTTCAATCATTTAGGACTGCATTTATCACATACCTTGGATGGAGATGTAAACCGGTACATACGTTATGCATATCGTTCACATCGTAGCTTTCAACAGAGGTTTAGATCGCATAAATTATTCCTAAAGTGAGATTTGGTATGTTACAATTTGGAGTAAATAGTCAAAAATGAAGTTGTGATTAAACAATAAATACGAGTGTTGTCAAATATATTTTGATACATATTCATGGATATTTTTGGAATCATAAATGGTTTTATGAGAAGATACGTAAACCCATTTACGGAAAATTGTTAATTATCGTGTTTTTGTTAGTTACGTTGATAATTGACCAGCTGCAACTTATCAATCAATGATTGAGTTGATCAATTAGAAAGTGTATATTTTAGTGGTAAAATAGCACATGGTTGCATAATCCAATCAGTTTACTTCAAATCTTTGCACAAACAACCTTAGACAAACAGAAAGGCGGAGCGATCTATGTTTTTTCAATTGGTCAATTATATACGCTGCTTACATTATCATTAACTGTGCAACTGTATCAATGCAATTATTTATTCTATATTGAAACCTACACAGGTAATAAATAATTAACCTCGCCCAAACATCAATGCTTATGATTTTAATATATTTATGTAATTTTAATAACTGCCATACTATAACATAATTATGACAGTTTCATGCCATGTCCAACATTAAGTTGACGCTGTTAAAGGAATGTGTACTTGCAATAAGTCGTCACACTACAACGAGCTCTCGATCTTTAGTGTTCAGTTAATAAAAACAGCAACGAATTACAGGTTTAATAGCAATACGCAACTTATTAGCGTGGTTAATATTAATGCAAAATAACCATGAATATAAACAATTGACTATTAAGTTAAATAATTAATGGTGGTGTAGATACCACAGCTTCTCTTAGGTCGATCAATATGTCGGGCCTACCTTTCCTGTTTTAACGACGTGTTTAACATTAACTTGCAAATATTAACGTAGGTGGATATAAGATCTACTTAAACGCCTCAGTGTATTCCCCTACCTGTACGGTCCAGTATTTGAATTTTATCTATAATGTATAACGTAGAGGAAAGGTATCTTTTTTACATAAGAAAACAATGCTATTCATGTATTTATTCTGTCGTACTGACATAAACGAAAAGTCCATTTTGATACATGTAACTTCACCGAATTTTATTCTCAATTAATAGCCAAGTCAGATGAACACATTGGTTGTCTATTTAAACTGCTATCGTGTATGTCATGACCACTCGACAATACAACTAACATATACACAGGTTTTCAGATAGCTGATAAAAATGATAACACATCATAATTCCACATATACATCAAAGCATACCGGTAATAAAAAAGAGTTTCATTTCAAAATTGACGGAAGATTAATAGTTTAATAGTCTGTTTTAGAGACATCGCATCTCTTTAGTATGTGCATTCCATTCCGGAGTAATACCGTTGCTTAGGCATGCAATTTGAACAGTTGTGACAGTACAAGATTGTAAAGGTTGTATTATTAAAAATAAACCACGAGTCAGTTATCTACAGAATCCTCATACTTTATAATGTTGGATACACATGAGGACGTTTACTTATGATACGGATGCTGACAACAGAAATGTTTAATATTTTGTTTATATATTCATACACGAAAATAAACTGCACATTTGAACATATTTTTCTGCTAATGTGTTTCTGAATATTAAAGGATGTGTCCAAAAATACATTAATAGTCTTAACTATTACGTTTTGAATAAGTCGAGACCATTGTGGATACGTGTGGTTCTGTTTCGGTTTACATTGTGTGTTGAATCAAGTCATATAATACACCACCGCTTATGATGTCATTTCAATTGTTTCGTTCCAGTACAATATATATTAGTAAAGTAACACTGTTTTAAAAGCATAGAACAGAACAGAAAGTTTATTGATATAACTTGAACAAGTACAGTTCATCGTTACACAGTTAAAATAATAATAAATAGGCACATGCATAGCAATGCGGAAGTGAACATTACACATAAAAACATAGGTGAAGATATTTTCTTTTATTTGCTAACAGTCACACTTATGTTAGCTTTCAGAAGTAGGTGAAACGGAATAATGTATCTTGAAAGAAAGGCAGAGATATATATTTCACATCCACTTCATACATATATTTTTCCTTCTTCTATATCATGTATTTGAGAACATCGGTGTAAATTTGTACTTTGTAATTTGAAATACAATCTTTAAATATTATAATTTCTGCATAAAAGTGTATTTTATATATTAAAATACAAGCAGAGAACTATATTTTTCATTTAATTGTATTTTGTATGTCGAAATACAGTTTATGAATTCAAGAATATCAGTAGATGATGTATTATGTATTTAATATACAATTCTTCATTTACCATATTTGCATTTCTTATTGTTTAGTGTATTATTCATTTCAATACATAAACAATGGTTTATTCACACGAATGATTTATAATTTAACTTCTGTACATTTGTAAATTTTGAGCTCCGATCACAAAATAATTATCTGTATAACGCAATACTATATTCTAGATCTACATTATATTAGCAAGATTTGAAGGTTTGCATTAATGGTCTTAGAATCAAGTTTTGACTAAATGTTGCCTTGAAACATCTGATAAAGAGAATTTAATAAAATTCTAAAATTGAACATAAATACTCAATATATTTATATATCTTATTTCTTCATGTAATTGTTGTTTGCACTACCGTGTATACATTGCAGATCTCATTTGTTAATCCTTCTCAGATTATTCCATGTTTTCCATACTTTTCACACCAATTTTGTATAATAGGCTATAAGTATGCATTGTGCTATTTTATGCCACATACTAAAGATTATGTTATGTTATGAATAAAGAGGTGGTGTACTAAATATTTATAGAAACAAGATGTGATATACACATTGTTAGAAGAAGGAAGTGTTAATTATAACACAAAAGGCGTAATTAATATTGTCAAAAGTAGATGGTCAAAAGCAGAAGGAGTTATATTGTTAGAAGCAGGGTGAGCTTTGAATATTGATAGAAACAGAAGGTTTTAGACATAGTGTTACAAACAAGATGTGATATACTCATTGTTAGAAAAAGGAAGTCTTGATTGTAATACAAAAGGCGTTATTAACATTGTCCAAAGCAGATTGGGTTATACATATTGTCAAAAGCAGAATGCGTTAATTATCTTGTTAAAAGAATGGTGAGCTATACATAGAAACAGAAGGTTTTAGACATAGTGTTCGAAACAGAAAACGTTTTTTTTTATATGTATGAAGAGATAAATGTTACGCCTGTAACAGGCAGAACATGTTATGTAAACGCAAAAGGTCATCTATGAGTTACCATGTTGAACATTCCAATATAAGAATAATGAAACTCCACAGACATCACCAGGATATATAGAGAATATTAGGTTAGTGTCATTGTGTACTTGAATTTATCCGACGAGTTAAAGAAAGGTTTACACGGCGAGGCTTGCCGAGCCGTGTAATCCTTTCGGAGACGAGTCGGATAAATTCAATTACACAAAGACACTAACCTAATATTCTATTTATCGTTCCATATTTTTATTTATTTATTTATGTTTAACAAACACACTATTAACGTTTAATTATTTGAAACAATACTCAAAAACGCATTAAATTTAATGAATCTAACCTTGCGTAGTAATATGGAATATATTCATAATGTTTCCGCCACTCGAAATAGTCCGAAACAATTCAATGCAAAACGCAGTGTAACAAGATAAAATATCGCCATATGCTTCGTTTCAAATATGTTCACCATGCCAAATGCTACCCACTACAGTAGATAAAAGGTTTTATTCAAATGCAAGTCCGTGTTTCGACCAAACTGTTCAACAACAAAAGACCAATATGGCTGGCAATTTTAACTTTCCAAAAGTGTATATGCAGGATTTATCTTCGTCGAGATGTTGATTATATACCATTTCTATTATCTTTCAAAATATACACACAACTCGTGTGACTCAATTATTCCAGAATGACACAGCATAAAATTAAAAATGAAATACACCCTACTCACCCGATTTTTTCATTGATAAAAACGTCGTGTAGTCCAGTTTTACAGAGGTTCTAGCTTCCATAGTGAGTTGTTAATCCGCACATGGCATAATCGATAAAGGTGCAAACATAATCCTTCTATTCCTTTTAAAACAGTTGGTGTAAGCGGGTAATTCTTTGTGGATATACTTTCTTTGATCAACCAACAAAGAAACGGTTTATTCATCAAAGAAATAACCCTTTATGTAAATTCCCTTTGAAAAGTAAACTAATCGAAGACTGCATCCAAATTACTAGATCTAACACCTTATGATGGCAACTCTGTTCTCCACCCACAACAATCCAGCTCGGAATACACTCGACTTATAGAAAATTGGAAATGGAATTAATATCACCGGTTCCATTCGAGCCATATATTCCTTCCATATACACTTTTTGATATAAATCTTATTATCATAATCCATCCAAAAACACAGAAACACTAACGATTGTAATCTGATTGCTGTTTTTAAATTCCAACACTGTGTAAACTTAAAACTCAACTGAATGACGTAAAACATTTGATTTCGTCATTACGCGCGCACGCGAATTTTGGCGAGTTATTTTAAACCGAAACTACCTGTATTGTGTCGATAGCTAACTGTTATTGATTCTTTTTCCTCTACAAATGTGTTGCTATTTAATTTATTGTAACGTAGTATTTATTATAAGGTATATAATAAAATGTAATAATTGAATGTTTAGCGTCTTATTTCCACCAATAGATGAGCTGTTAAATATCGCCCGATTTCGTAACCTTTAAAATTACTTGTTTATGACGTCACTCACATTCCTGCAAAAAGTAGTCCGTCAAAGTATATACATGAGGGTGTCAGATAAACCTTGCCTGTCGGATAAAGCAATAGTTTATCTGACAGGTAGAGTTTCCTTCTATAAAATCATTTAGTGGTAGGATAAACCCTTGTTAGCATCCGCTGGTCATTTATTTGAGGCAAGTGACCAATTGCCTATACATGTACAATACAGGACAATACGCACAACACAACACAAAACATATATATAATTAAAACTGAGGTCAACGCCTTGGAACGGTCAATGCCAAAAAATTGGGCTTTAAACCGGTTTAAAGGCATGCCGTACCTCAGAATTAATCAAAATACACGCACTTGTAAATAAAATTTATCCTCATAGCTAGGAGTGTCACAATATACCGGTATATTAGTATATTGCAATATTTGATTCTGCAATAAAATATCGCAATATGAATGTCTATACCGATATATTGCATTTTTTTATTTTGGTATTTTTACAGTTTGGTGGTTTGTCCTGTTATTAATACATTGATTACAAAACGTCTTTTTTTCTGAATTAAAACAGGTGTATTGTCGGTGATAAACACTTAAAAGCTAGTACCATATGGAAAGTTGATAATTTTGTAGGGGTGAAGGTCACAAGCCAGACCACTATAGACAATAGCGGCGACCAAAGCCGACTAAAAATAGTCCAATTATGTTTGGTATACATGTATTGTCTTAAAATGTGAATGCTTAATTATACATTGTTTCCAGTTAAAATAAACACTGAAATATATACATAGTTCATGCAAAAAAACATATACACATCATTAAAAAATGTACTACCGGTATATGTTTAATAAAAAAAATACATTGCTTCGGAGTGTTGCTCATATTTGTTTTGCTTTAGTTTCTGCTGTTTATATGTTGCTATTGGTGCGCCTGTCATCAACATTGGTGAGAGTAAAACGTTAAAAACCATCCTATAAAATATTGCACTGTACATAAAGTGTACTAGTAACATTTACTTCGTCAATGCAATCGTTTCGATTTATACGCACGGGCCTAAAGGAATATTATGTAGTTACGCGAATAAAAATATATCAGGGTATAACCAAGTATATTTTGACATCGGTTATCAGCTCAATGTACGATTGACAAAGGTCAATAATTTGCATATTATATTAAGCTTTAATTCAATTATTGCTTTTAGATACAATGGTTAACCTATTTACAAAAAAATAACTGTTATACAAAGCATATAAAGCTGCTTGTTATGCTCCATGTATCGAAATGAATCCTTCAACAGCAACTAAGGAGGAGTCATTATGTTAGTGGCAAGAACTTGAATGGGCAAGAGGTTCGAATATAATTTAATCATTGGAATACCTACTGTAGTTGTGCGATCCGTTATGTAGTGGCGACCAAAGTTAGATACCAGTAAATAGAGGGGAATACCCCGGTGGTCTGTATATCAAATATGCTTTTTTACCTCTTAACTTTTTTACTACTTAACGGACACTGGTTTTAATTGTTATTTCCTGAAAACGACATGTCTTTTGTGCATTGATGTATCATGATACCGAATTACTTTATGTATAGATTGCCTGTGCCATTGTCGAAATCGCGAGTGCATTCTTTGTTTCTTACGGGTGACTACAATCAAGTGAGATGAATTTTCTTAAATGTAGCATTATATATCTTTTTATTTGACTTTTTTTTTGTAACTCACGTTTAATTGGATTTTCTATTAGCACCTGACGTTTGGCGATTTTGCAATGGCGAAGAATGCTTCAATGAAAAGGCGGTTCCAAACATAACATCAACCTCAAGCCGTTTTTAAGTAACTGATTCATTGATCTAATCATTTTATTTACCACCTGATGAACTATTAACATAGTTTATACTTAATTAACGCTTTGGATTCACATGCTAAAGCAATAAATGGAAAATAGTGCATTGAAATCACTAGGTACTCGTACTTTAATTGGGAATACTGATCTAAAGATGTTGTTTACACTGTCAACGTTAATTTATAAGTCTAATAATTTATACTCAAGTATTGATTTAAGGTTTTCACACACCATTGGTCATAATTCCAAATATGTTTTATTATTTTCTTCTCACATTCTTTATAAATTACAAATCTTGTTTTCACAATTTTAAGACTTATATGGTGTCCGTCTTGCGATCGGGAGAGCTAAAATGTTCGAATGATCTTTCTTAAACGACACCATGTACTGGTTCTACTCAGGAAACGGACGCGAGAGTTTCTCCGTTAGCATCAGGCTTTGGACACAATCAAGCTTACATAAATAGGTTTAAACTTTAAACTAAACTAAGACTTTAAGGGACATTTAATGAAAATAAATTAAGCGAAAAGCGTGAGACTGATTAAAATATTAAATGGCAATCAAATATTTAATCTTGCAGAAGTTAGTGTGTTATAAGTTGAATCGCGTTTTTTTTTTCTGGACAGATACCAACGCAAGTGTACACATATTTTGTTTATCATGAGCGACCACTCCAATAAATTATTTAAAAAATCAAGTGTTATTGGTTAAATACTTAACCGTTTCCGGATCTTCCTGCCATTTCAAACACTCAAAAACTCAACAAGGATATAAAGTAAAAGTAAAGTGTTTGTTTATTATAGTGTCGTCTCTCGCGATTTAGGGCCAGCCAGTTTTGACTTATGAGACACCTTTACTGATGAAGACCTTTACTCCCGATTACTATCCTATATGCCGGGCGCTTGGCAGGAAGGCAATCGGTACCCCTTGATTTAACTAGTTGCTGGTAGGCAACCGGCCATATCAGAACTCGCCCTGTGTAGGACTCGAACCTTCGACCTCCCGCTCCGTAGGCCAACGCCCTAACCACTAAGCCACGGAGACGGTATATTTAATTCTTCAAGAGCGTACATCCTGGCAAAGCAATGTAATTTGAGTCTTATTTACCCTCTGTGTCACAATGACGTTGTCATCATCATCATCATCATCATCATCATCATCATCATCATCACCACCACCATCATCATCATCATCATCATCATCATCATCATCAGTAGCAGCAGCAACATCATCAATATCAACATCATTATCATCATCATTATCAGCAGCAGCAGCAGCAGCAACAGCGTAATCATCATCACCAGCAGCAATATCAACAAGAACTCAAAACAAACATTAAATAACAATAACGACATTATTTTTATTAGTGACTGTCTCTCGTCGTTTTTTATTATTATCTGAAATATAAGAAACATACTGTTGCATCAATCTTTATACTACAACTGATAAACTTAGAATTTCGTTTTGTTAAAACGAAATCCCATTTTCTACGATTTATCAGAGTAAAAATCAATTGTAGGCCTACTTTCTTGGATGAAACACAAGTAAAGCATAGGTTAATATATTATTGGTATTGGTGGTTTTGTGTTAAACGCTTCCTGTTTTGCAAATTTTAAAATAGTATTTAATCCACAATATAAAGGCCAAAGAGGATACGTATGCAAAGAATATTGCTTTTGTGCACCAAGAAACTAAACTCGAGCTAATACAAATTGAAACACATCCGCATAAAAGATTAATGTTACTGCGACATTATACATTGCGAAACCGTAATAAATGCTACTTTATTACACAGACATATAGCTAGAAATTATCGTTATTACGCGAATTAAAAAAGGCAGAATTACGAGTAACTCTGCGATACACCAACATTATTCGTACATTTACGTGTTTACTTATCTGTATTACGAGCTTGTTGCAATAAAATAGGTTTGTTTGTTTGTTTGTTTGGATTTTTCGCCGTATTCAACAGTATTTTCAGTCATATAACGGCGGCCAGTTAACCTACTCACACTTTTTCTGGGTAAGCTGGGTTACAAGTACTAAGTGCACATACTTATGCCAGTAACTGACAATTGCCCTACTTGAATCAGAGGTAGGGGGAGAATGGCCGTAGAAATAATTTCATGACCACACAAGCTATGTGGCCGGGCTGGGAATCGAACCCGCGAAAAAGAACATAAAAAAGCAACAACATATTTTGCGAATATATTCAGTTTTTTTAGAAAACGTGCATCTTTTAGACTGATTACTACTTGACATTTGTTTTACGTGGTTCTTCAAATAGAAATACTGTTTTTGTTAGAGATTACGCCGATTATTTCGTGGTCAATTGTTTAATTTATAGTGCATTTCCGATTTTTAAATTGCAAAGTGTAAACAGTTGTTTTATTGTTTATTGTTTATATGACTCATCACGTGGGTGTGTTTATAAGTTTCACTCATATAATAAATCATTTAACATGTTTAAACTGTTTACTACAGTTACCGGTACGTTACCAATAGTTTGAACGTATTAATTTATTCTATTCAGAAGACTATGCCGTAAAACGGAAAAAGTGATATCCTATCGCAATCTTAATATTAATATGCTACAGAAATGTTTAATAAAATAAATATAAAAGTAAATAAAGTTAAATATTACATACGCAAACATGCTTATAAAAACGAAATCCCGGAGTGGGTATCGAACTCACTACGTCTGAGTACTAGGAATAAACGACACTGCTCTAACCATCTGCACTATCCTTCCCGGCTCACGCAAATACACGCCCAAACTATACATGGTTACCGGTATACACGAAATCACCCATTCGGACGTCGTAATGTAAACAAACAAATGCCAAACGAACTCGATCTAAATGTATATGTATTATTTTATCAAATGTGTAAATAAGTTTCCGAAAATAAGTATGAACATTGTTTTTACCGTTATTTTACGCCAATATTAGTATCTAAAATTCAGATTGCATACCGATGTGTTTCTCCCTTAAGGAATAGTGCCTTTAATAATTTTACAAATGGTGTTGATAGGACCGTTTAGTTTTGTCAAATATTCTTTGTTTCCTCAAAATTTGTTGAGATATATGTGATTTGTGTTACATTGAAAGGATATTTGCCAAATAGGTACAATTTATGTGAGACAGTTTTGCTTACTACATTTATAAAAATACTATAGTGTATCAAACATTTACCCAATGGATGATAATACGGTTGTCCTGTGGTCGTATACGAACATTTGAAACGAAACACGCTGTTATAGTGTTTAAAGGCCCTGCTTTTTAAACAAATATTTTGAAAACGTTTAGGAGTAATCTACAGAACGCTTTTTTGCTTTTTCGCCAGTGTTGGTTCGTTCAAAACAAAATGTTTACCCAATAAAAGGGTGTCTGGCCAGATTGTCACGTACAGTTTGACTGTAGCATATTTACATAGACAAGCGGTGACTTTGAAATTAGTATCTGTTGATTTGCACAGCCATTCATACGTATCAGAACATGTTGCATTATAACGGATGGATCTTTCTAATGCACACATATCCCAACTCCTATATGTAATCTCTGATGCAACGTAATGAATTTGTCTGTTTCTAATGAACATCTATCCACACTCCCACTGTGTGATCTATTTTGAAACGGTGCTATGAACAATGATTCGAATGTGATCAACTATTTTTTCGTTTTGGATCATCATTTGTGACCACAGAATTACCTCACCTCATCTCTAGAAACGGTTTGGTTGTTGGTCAGAGGAAATATCATGCGTATCGTGTTTAAGTGTTTAGGTCAATACATTTTCATTTTACACTGCTATCTACCTTACAGAAAATAGTTGCGTATTTAATAAATGGCCAAATACATTAAATATATTCTAGTATATAAATTGGGTCCTAAGCGCAACACTTTTCTTAGTGTTCATTAATTTTTATAATGGTGACTTAGGTACAAACAATTATAACTAGTATTCCGTATGGTCAGTCTCTATTAAATGTGCATGAATTCGTATTATTATTATTATATCAACATACACTTTTTTTATTCAATGTAATATATACATGTGTTATATTGTTACAGCAAAACATACATGTTACAACATATTATGTACTTTAATCGTAACTATATTATTATGACTCTAGTAGACGTCGCCAGGTTTGTTCAAACTCGGATATTGGGTCATTACAAAGGGCTACTTCTTTTTCAATTTTAATTCTACTTTTTAAATATTGCGTGAAACCTAAATAATTAGGGAAAGTTGTTTTGATTTCATGTGACAGATGAATAACTTCATTAGTAGTATTACATAATTTATTATATTTACGTCCATTCGTTCAGATGTTTCTTGAATTCCAAAGCTTATGATATAATATGTAAATGTGATATTGAAAGATTTGCTATTTAGAGTAGTTGATAACTGACGCTATATGTTTTGAATGTGTCTACATTCCCAGAATATATGTTCAATTGATTCAACATGTTCGCAACATAGATCACATAGGTTCGTATTTGATAATTGCATTTAAAGATATATTTATTTGTTGCGATAATTCTGTTGATATACTTATATTGAAAGTTTCTTAATTTTGTGTCTATTGTTGCTTTGTATAACATTGTAAAAATTAGTTTCCAGTTCATATTACTGTTGTTGAATATATGTTCCCATTTTTGTTGTGCTTTTGTTAATTCGTTTGATTTTGGGATGTGCAGTTAATATATTAACTTATTTGGTTTGTTTAATGATATCACTTTTTCTAGAAAAACTGTTTGCGTACATTGTTTATTTTCAATGTGTATTTGTGATTTTTTATTAGTCGGTATACTTTTTATCAATGAGTAATACATAAGGAAGTTATTGATTGGGATGTCGTATAAGTAAAATATATTTTCAAATGAATAGAAGTCTTGTACTCTGAAGTCATATAATTGATCAACATACAAGTAGATATAATAATAATAATAATTATGAAAATAATAGTAGTAGTAGTAATAATAATAATAATAATAATAATAATTATTATTATTATTATTATTATATAAACTTATGAATAACATGTTATATATGTCTAGCAATATAAACATATTTGAAAACATTTGTTCCAGGTCAGACCATAGATGGCAATACGACGGTGCGTGAAGGAGACAGCCTAAACCTGCGGTGCTTCCTGTCAACATGTGACACTACCCAGTGCACGTACCAATGGAGTTCCACCAGCATAACCCTACCCGTCACTTCACAGGCAGACATAACGTTGTCCAATGTTTTGCGCCAATGGAACGGTGGAATATTAACATGTACTATCACCGTCAATGGGGCGGTCCTTTCAACACAAGCCACACTTAACGTCCTGTGTAAGTTATTCCATTCAAAAAGCGCGTGCAGTTACAGGTGTGATGAGAAAATACCCCGATGAGTCAATATGCAATGAGTTGGTGGCTTGTAATTGGTTTATCATCTTGCATCCTACAGGTCGCAAAACTCTCTGTGAGAACTCAATTGGTGACTTGTTAATAATATTACATGCGTAGTCCTATAAGCCGCTTAGTGACATTAAACTCAAGCATAGATCGCAGCCTTATTTAAGTGATCCATACAAGTTTATGCCAAAAATAACAACTGGACGTGTTTCCAGGTATAAATCAGCAGTTGTATTTCGGTTTTCTTCGAACGCCGCGGCGTTAGACATGTATTACCTCGTTAGTTGATAACAACGTGTTCATTACATAATACAATGCACAGCTACTTTTAATGCTAATTGTTATGTTACAAATACTGAAACAGTAACATAAGTAAAGAAGATTCCAAACAAAAATACATATATTTATATATTATCCTATTACTACAGCCGAATCGATCGGATAGCAACCCATCGTATAAACATTAGCTTTATCCGATCGCTATTTTAGCACACGTTTATTCGATTGTTAGTTTTAGAACGCAATGTATTTCAATGTAACGTCAACCAAATGATGACGTTGTACTTAACAAAAAAACCCGTGTGCAAATTGGGAAACCAAATTTTTTGTTTCATTTTGAATATTTTCACGCCGTTAACATGATTTGTTAGCACACCAAATTAGGATCAATAGAATATTAGGTGAGTGTTGGATACAAATGTAGTTTATCATACTCGGCACGAAACATTTGAGCGCCCGGCGAGCCTCGCGCTCATCTGTTTCTAAGCCTCGCATGATAAACTTTAAACTAATATTTTTCATAATTTATAATGATTTTTTTTTCATATCGTATTACACAATCACTGGACAAACATGTATAATTTCAAATTGATATATTAAACAGATTTAAAGTTATGTCCATTATTGCGGTGACGGTTTAGGACTTTTGAGTAGTGTATGTGTGCTCAGCTGGACCCATTACTCAATATCAAACAATATCCTAACTTAAAATAATGTCCAGTGCAAAAGTCCGTTCAATATAATCGCCTTTACCATAGTTATTCGCAAATATTTAATGTTGGAACATATATTAAGTTGAAGAATGTTCGTATTCATATTGTAAACAAGAGATGCTAAACAAATTTTTCTAGCACATATATAGTATTTTGCGAAAGACCGTTGATTGTTTATTTGTAATATATTGCTTGCGGAGATCAAAACGTCTAAATGTTTATTAACATCCCATGAAAAAACTAATGTTTTATTTTGATATCCCAGTTAGTTGAATTTCTACTTTGCAAAGGTTTTCTTATAGATGGTCCGTTATCAGCAGTCATATCAGTCAATGGCATATTGACTGGAACCGAGAACACGTCACCCTTACAACCGATCACGTGTTCAATACCTGTCTGCAACCCCCCATGCCAAGCCCAGTGGTTCAACGGCTCAACTCAAATGCTTTCCTCAACGCAGTTAACGAGTAACTACAGTCGATACCACACTGGACTGTACACTTGTAAAGTTTCTAATGTAGTTGGGCAACAGACTGCAAATCTGACTCTTACCGTTTACTGTAAGTTGTGAATACGTGCTTTTTTAAAAACATTTATCGAACAGATTGAATGCATTGATTTATTGATTTTATTTTGTAATTTGTAATCAATACTTAATTTTATGACATTTTGTTTTCTAATACTACTCAAACGAAACTGCTTTCAGTACAACATGTCAATGTTTATTCTATTTGATCATGTGTGTTAAGAGTGATCAGTACTGTGTAGCAGTGTATTGGAATACTTTGAGGAATTCACAATTTGGAATGAAACGGATTCTGGATAAACTTTATGAATGCTAAAAATGTATATACGAATGCGTCTAAAACGACACATTTATTGCACATATTCAGTTTTAATGTCATTTATTAATTAACTCTATTTCCTAGCTAATAACCACAACCGTACGGGTCAAATATATTTTAAACGTTCTGGATATAAGCTGTATTGCCCTTGAATTATTGATAGCATGATCTAGCTATGATAGTATTTTTGCTTTTGTATCTTTTCTCTGCCTTGAGTTTGACCATCGTTTGGCAAATATGATATGCATTCAACATTCATATTGAGGTTATTTATACGAGTACGACTGTACGTTCATTTAACTGAAATCATGGACGTTCAACTGAGACATCAACAATTGCGCACTATGATCGTATATAGCATCCAGCTATAGAAGTATCAAAAGTCAGAAGTTCTTAATGATCATTTAAAACGCTACTATATAGTGTTAAAACACTTATGTATTTTACCATATTGTAGCGCGATTGGTTTTCATAATTCAGAATACTTACACACATTCTTGTAAATCGTATGTTATCGTTTAACAGTATTTTTCTGGTAACGTTGTTTTAAGTTTGTTTATTAATCAATCCACTTACCTGTCTCAAGATGGACCGTCTGAAATATCCATTAAACCTCCTCAAGAAAGTTACACCTTAGTGGAAAGCACCAGTGGTCAGAACATCAGTTGCAGCGCTTGGGACTACTTTCCGTCTTGCCGTGTGCAGTGGTCGCGAAATAATATCAATATTCAAGAAAAGAGCGCCCATGGCGGAAGAATCGATTTGCCATTGTTCGATAGAAATGTTTCCAGAAATGACGCAAACGTGTACACGTGTACAGCAAAGAACTTGAACAGTTCCATTGAGATCAAGGTGGAAAAAACCCTGAATTTGACAGTGCTTTGTAAGCATCGTAATATATTTCACGCTCTCACGTAGTGCAAATTGACTATATAATATATTTCAGCGAGTTTAGGAACTGATATACCAGATTGCATCGAGTTGCAACTGCCTATGGAATTGGCATCGTAGAAAGTTGCGATGTAATTGGTAAATATGATATAAAACATTTGTAGCAACATTTGACCTCAATATGTTAATTATTCAACCTAGCTCTGCGAACTGAATGAAATTTTGGGTGTTGACGTTGCATTTGACCCAGCTGTATAGCATATAATTGTTATGGCCCCCTTCGAAGAAGCGAGGGTAAATGTTTTGCAAATGTCGGTTCGTCGATCCGTCTGTCCGTCGGTATGTCGGCAGACCAACCATCGCCCTGGCGATAACTACAGTTCTCTTTGGCCTAGGTTCTTCAAACTTGGTAGGTAGGTTGGTCATGACCAGTATAGGATCCCTATTGATTATTGGATCATTTGGAAAAATGCCAAGGTCAACTGACCAATGGATGTAAAAACTTGTTAATAGCAAAACATTGTCCAGGGTATGTATGTTGGCTATGGTTAGTAGCGATCCATTATTGAGGGCTGAACGCGAAACTAATGTAAGTGCATTTTGTGAAAATTTACAGGAGAAGTAAAACACTTATTATTTCACCAAAAACAGTGCTTTGCCTAGGAAACTCTTGATTATAACCCCAGAATAACATTTGTCACTACCACATATTTCTGTTTTAGGTATATCAGTCAAACGAAAAGAGATAACAAATGCAGAAATGTTACGTAGAACAGTTTTGCGCTCAAAAATCCTGTACACATATCCAAAAATTTAATGTGAAGGAAGTGAAAGTGCAAAATTTACTAAATTAACTTACAGTTAAAACTATTTAACTATCTAAGTATTTCATAGTCTTAATACTACAGTATAACTTTCCTTTAAGATAGTGTTTCCCATCATAAAACAAATGTAAATTCCACTTTTTACCACCATGTACATTGGAAACATAATTGTCGCCATACAAATGTTTTGTCATGTAAAATTTAAGTTTACGAATTTTGTAGAAGAACCCATTTTGTTCATTGAAATCTTAATTACTTGCATCATATTTAAAAAACTGTATCTGAATGTAAATAAACAAAATAACACATTTGACAGAAGTTGATTTTTTTTTCCTTAACAAAGAATGTGCAACACACGTCTTACTTTGTTCGTATAAAGATACGAGGAAAAAATAAATGTTACTTTTAATGATGCAGGTATATTCTAAAATTAATTATCCCGAATATCTAGCTACCATTTATTACAGCTATAGATGTTAGGTTGTCCGGGCTTTTATTTCGTATGCTTTAAAATAGTAAATTGTTAAACATGTTTAAATTGTTGAATTGTATAGATAACTTTACCCTTGGTCCTCGACGCAGTGAGAGATGTGGCCAGGGATGTCAACCAATATGATTTTCGCATAACGCCAGATGTTAAACTGAGTTATTCACTGTATTTTTTGGAAACATCTCATTGTTATGCATAGTTTGACGTCCATAATCAGCTGTTGGATATTTAATATAAGTTTTAAAACATAATCCAACACTCGATATGAAAGTATATGTTAACATATTCCTGAGCAGAAGGCAGTGAGACTTAATTTGTCCCAAAATTGGTAAAATAAAGACATTTATTGGTTTCATTAACAAACAGTACTGTACATAGTAATTCTTGAGATATTATTCATACTTAATTACATTGTCTGATTTAAGGTGATTTAATAGCATTATAATCAAACTCAAGATGCTTTTTAAACACACTCAAGATGGTTTTAAGGCAACATATCTTGTTTTGTTTTTTACATATACAATTTGTAGTAAATTCAGATCAAATGCATATTCTTATTTTTCAATAGTGCTTGTTTACAAATGCCCTTTATTTCTTTTTAATTTTATCCGTCAATACATCTATCAGTTAAATAATTTATTAAAATGCACACTTTCTGCTAGTAAAAACTGTATGATAAAATATTTGTTCCAATATTTTTGGCAAGGGAATTCCACAACTGAATTAAAGTTACACTGAATAAGAGTTAGGCTAACTTGCAATATAGTGAAGTCTTCAGTAACAAATAAACGACAATAATTTTCATATTCAAAGTAATTCTTTTAAGGTGTTTCGGCACTTTATTACTAATACAGCATAGAGTATTGTTTGTACATTTATATGAATTTGTAACTGGTAGTTAAAACAATATAAAAGCAGGATCTACTTTAAGTCTTGAATGAATATGAATTAATAAATACTACTAGCATGTGAATATATATATATATATATATTACAAATACCGGTAATAATTTTATAGTAGATAGACAAGATGTTTTCCCATACAATCATGTCAAAAAGTGATTTTTTATATATAAAAAAATGTCCCTTACACTAGTTTCGCTTCACCCCGCGTTTTGATTATTGGGTGAAAACTGACCAATAGTTTGTGCGGGCAATAATTATGGAGCACCGAGGCCTAGGTTAAAAAAAGCCATGACTTATTGATTATTTGGTCAGTCATTGGGTCAAATGTCAAGGTAAAACTGACCAATAATATAGAAACCTTAGGCCTAGATTTTCAAACTTGATAAGTAGATTGGTAATGACCAGTAGAAGATTCCTAATGATTATTGGGTTGTTGCATCAAAGGTCAAAGTCAAACTGGCCCATAGTTGTTTAACGTTGTCGGGTGAATAACTATGAACTCCTTAGTCCTAGGCTCGTAAAACTGAATAGGTAGTTTGGTCATAAATGGTAGAGAATTTCTATTGATTATTGGGTCAAAAGTCAAGATCAAATAGTTCAAAAAGCTTTTGACCGTTTTATTTTTACAATAACTGGACAATGGCCGATCGTAGCTTTTTTTGAACAGTATGTTGGTAGGTTAGGTATGTCATTTGATGATTCAAACCCCTATTCGTGAAAAAAAACGCAGAATCAATGTGCCATGGGGAGACATTCACCACTGACAGTGATAGTTCTTTTATGTTTTGTGTTGTGTTGGGCGTATTGTCCAGTATTTTATAGGCAATTGGTCACTTGCATTAAATAAAGGACCAGCGGATGTTAATAAGGGTTTATCTCCTGGTGATGTCTCTGGAGTTTCATTATACGTATATTTGTTAACTTTATATGACCATAAAACAGTAAGGAGCATCTCATTTCCTTTGTATTTTCAATAATGCTCAATATAGCATACTGTCTTACGTTCGGCTTGATGACATTGGCATTGGTCTCTCTTATTGTATGTCATTGCTCTTTATAACGTATTGTCTGCTTTTTCTCTATATATTCAATTGCTCTATGTAACAGATGGTCCAGATTCCGTGGACATAACGCCAACAGATCCAACCGTTCGTGTGGATGAAGGCCAAAGCATCAATGTGACATGCGCAATAAAGAACTGTTACAACGCATGCAATTTGCAATGGACAAATTTATCCGGCGTCGTTGTTCCATCTCACAGCGTTACGTCACTACTGCTTTTCAGTTCCATTCAAAAGGTTTATCGACAGCAGACTAGCCCTTACGTCTGCACTGGGACAAATGAATACAGTAATAAAAGTGCGGAAGATAGCGTAACTTTTGATGTGCAGTGTACGTGTCTCTTCACCTTATTGATATTCCTTGCATAAAAATGATAGAGTCATATCATATATACATATTATTTAAGTATAGTCGCAAAAATATATTTCATACTCACATATATCCCTATTATACTGTGTTGTACCAGTTGTTTTTCTCCAACGGCATGTATCGGCCATGCGAATGTAGACCTGATATTATAATCACTTTATAAAAATGCACAATTACTCTATCTTTAACAATTGCACCTTGCTAAGTAGCGGAACATCTCGCAAAAATGATATTTTGTTGATATTTGTCTTTATTATTCTTGGTGAAATAAGATGCCCCAGACGTTACGCTAAATTGGTACGAAAGCACAAAGACGTTCACCTGCACAGCCGCGGGAAAACCCGCCACGTATACTTTCTCCGAACTCGAACACCGCATATCAGACAAACTGATCAGAAATATTAGTCTCCAGCCGGGCAAAATCGATTCTCGTCAAGCGGTGCTACTGGAACTGAGTTACCAGGACAAAGGAACCTATACGTGTATCGTTGAAAATGGCATAATCAGCTATAAAAATAACAAGACCAAACAAAGCCAGTCGATCAGCGTGACCATAAAACGTAAACAATATAAGTTAAACCATTCACCTTATTAATATACGACCTATGTCATTGACGTTCGGCTTGATGACATTGGCATTGGTCTCTTTGGCGTTTATTAGCTTGTACACAGAAGATGTTTTTTTAATAAGTCATGTACATATAACAAAATACAATACAGAAATTTACATTGAACACGTTCGCTGATTAAACGTACCAAAAAAAACTGTTTGTATATTTTAATCAATACTCCTTTGCTCAAGGTTTGCATGTTGGTAAATCCAATCGTTTAACCAAGTGTAAGACAAAATATGTTGTAAATCACTACTTGATGAATAGCAAACGATAAATGACAATCGTCAGAAAAATGTCGTAACTATTTTTAATCAAACAAGATTTGAAATTTATTTTATGTACATATTTAAAATATTTGGAAGATTATATTTGAATTTGAAAGTTAAAATGAAAGAAATTTCATATATATATATATATATATATATATATATATATATATATATATATATATATATATATATATATATATATATATATATATATATATATATATATATATATATTAGTACATATTCAACCTTCGGGATACAAGTCGAAAACCTTTGGGCGACATTTGTCGCCCTTAGGATATATGTGATGTCGCCCAAAAGATATTACCATCTGTCTTCCTTAATTTAGTAATCTAAAATCTCTAGTAAGCAATATATTAACATTTTATTTATGACAAGGTAAGGGGAATATAATTTTTGTAAATATAGCATACATTTCAGCAAATTATTCATTATTAACAAAAAAATGTGTATATTCTGTTAACAACCTTTAGGTACCATTTTGTTTTCAAGGTTTGTTATTTTATTGAATTGATATATCTAAATGAAATTTTTGTTCGTCGTCATTTTAATAAATATCCATCGATATATATTCCAAAATTTGGTTTAAATATTTTTGTTATCATTTTGTTACCTGCACTTGTTTTCTCTGACATATTTTTCAGCTTATTTGTCTACGAAAGATTGAAAGTAACTGTCGCCGAAAGGTTCAATCAGTTATCATAGACGATACACATATTTCGTACGTCTTTCAGTTTTGTGATCATTAAATAGCAAGCGGTTGGTAACAACGGTGCTTTGTTTTTATAATATTGTAAGTATTTAGTATGTGTTATTCAGAAATTCAGTTCAAATTTGGTTTTTATACACGAAGAATGTTATTGAACTTCCTGATACATTTGTTTGATCATCCTCAATTGTCCAATTTAGTCAATTATATTACCATATAATAATAATAATAATAATAATAATAATAATAATAATAATAATAATAAAATAATAATAATAAATAATAATAATAATAATATCATTATTATTATTATTATTATTATTATTATTATCATGACTATTAGTATTATTATACACTCACAAAATGACCACTCACTCTATCCTGTACCATCAATCACAAAATGCATTGATCCCTTACTCTCATTAGACTGTTATTAATTAGCACCCACAATCTTTAGCTTTAGATCTTTACATACAAGTAATTTCTTTTAATCAAGCTGATTAGCATTTGTCTCAACTGTGATGTTACTTATGTGTGAAAGTAAGATATGAACGTGTTTCCAGGACAGTAATTACATTTATGCTATTATTATCAAGTCTACATGTGGTCAGAACTAACTAATCACTGCTATTTAGTAAACGAAGACCCATTAACAATCTCAGCAGAAGTGTTTAATTATTATAAGACTTACAGAGCATTTTCATGATACTAGATTTGATTAAGTTAGTTGTTAATTAGTAGTTACCATTGCTAATAGGTAACTCAACTATTCATTAGACAAACGAGTAAAACAATCTGAAATGTAACTAATCGTGTTTAAGGTGTACATTTTAACATATTATTTCACTTTAAGAATATTTACACCTTAATTACACGTCATCAACGAGCTCATTTTCTACGCACTTTGTGTCGAAACGTCAACAGCACGCTTCACATTGAATACACCGTGTGCAATGCGTGTGCAGCTAAATGCTTTTGCTTTTCATACTTTATTTCTAACCATCAAGCCAATATGATACATATATGGTTGACTTATACTCGTACATGTAAAAACACAAAAGTCAGCAAATGAGGATAGCAAATATAACATTTAATACACCACTTGTTTATTATGAATAATTATTGAGATAAAATGAGCAATGAGTGCTACTCGATTAGATGCGGTGGATCTGAAACATTTAAACTGTGTGAACAATCTGTTTTATAGAGCTACATTATGATCCCTATTTATACATAATTCTGAGATATTGTTACAGGATATTTCTGTTAACTAAGAGATAAGTATTTATTGTATTATGCAAGGATGAGATCTGGAAGAAAAATTCTTAAATATTTAATAATTGTACAATCTTAAAAAGAAAACACGAACAAAATAAAGCTAAATATTATTTTTGTACTGTGCAAAAGAGGTTTGAGGTTATCGCCTAAAATCACACAATGACATGGAGCTTAACAAGAAACGAGATCGCGGTCGATAAAACAATATTATGACGGTGCATGACGTCGTAGCTAGGTAAGAAGGCGATTTTATTTTTAATTTTTTTTTTTTTTGGGGGGGGGGTGCCATTTAAATAATTCGATAATATCTTCATGTTTAGGAGACCCGACTTAGATCAATACATAACATATAATACATTAACAATAAAACAGTAAAACGTACTGCCACTCAGATCGAGTTATCAGAGACTAACAGAGAAAAAATAATGAGAAAATCTTTATATTAAAAAAAACATATGAAAATAAATACACAGACTGATTCCCTGTAAATAATTAGAGATTTGATTTTATAAGTGTTGTTAGATTGTATATAACACAACAATAAGCTATCGATTTATCGTCTAAACATTCTTAGTGTTTACATCAGCAACATATCGACTAAACATACAAATAAAGACTCAATGAATGAATATGTTAGGACATGAACATATATGGAACATATAGTGGAAGATTATGGTGGCATAGAACTGCAATACGAGAACTACTTACGGTTCCCGAAAACATTAAGCCTCAGTCACACATTCCCGATTATAGCGTCCCGTCACAAACAATAACAAAATGGGAATGTCTAGTGACTGTATGGTGGCTATCGGGACGCTGTCTGGCCGTGTCAGAACACTGTCGGTACGATGTCTTAAGAATCGAGAAGTATCGTGACTTGTTCGGCGTGATAGGCCAAGCACTCCCGACACTTAAGGTTTTCCCTTAACATGCGGGAGACTCAGGCCGAATCTGTATAGCCGTGCCTCGGTCATGATAGTCAGGACTCCAACGGGATAGATCTGGCTGCATCGGTTCAAATTTCGGACGGTGTCATGTGGAACGGGATTGATTATGCATTATAAATTATATAGAAATATCACGTCTGGAGTATTGCGGCAGTCACAAATTTCCGATTATGGCCCCCGACAGCGTCCCGATAGCGCAACGATACAAATGATCAATCAATCGGGAAAGTCGGAACGCTGTTGGGAAACTGTCGGATTGCATTTATGAATATCGGGACGCTGTCGTGACTCTGTCGAAACGCTGTCAGAACATATTCGATCTTATGATCAAAACTTTAATTTCAAGCCCCGAATCTCGGAATGTTGTCCCTACTTTTGACATATTTGAATCGGGACGCTGTCGGTTCATAAACGACAATACAAATCGGGAATGTGTGACTGAGGCATTAACTACTTAGCGTTTGTGAACAGATTCATGTTACCGCTTATTTATTATGATATTTATCTGGATAGCGTTTGCGGATATTTTTCTGCAACATATTTTATTTATATAAAGGAAATGGCATATACGTGCCAGAACTGACATTATATACAATTTTTGGGCTTGCGGGGTCTTCCGAATTATCTTACTAACAAGAATATTTTCAGGATAATTATCTTACAACACAAATCTTAACTAGTTAAAATATTCGTGATAGCATACAGTTCGTGTGCGAGGTCTGCCGCATTATCTTACATCTTAAATCTTAACTAGTTGGTATTTGTAATACTACTTAATTTGTGCGCTGGGTCTACCGCATTATCTTACTAAAACGAAACTGTTTGAGAAAAGATTTGCGTTACCAGATAATTGTCGTACAACGCAAATCTTAACTAGTTAACATTTGCCGCATAATGTGTGCGCAAGGTGAAAAAAGCAATACAAAGCAAAACATTAATTAGTTTATATTCGTGATACCACATAATTTATGCTTTCATTTACTAAAATTATAATGTCAGGTTTGAGCACGTTCATGCCTGTTATTCCTTACACAGACAACTATTTTACGTAGAAAAAAATCGCAAACGCTATTATGATACATAATGAATAACACGCACCTTAAAGTGGTAACACGAATGTGTTCACGAACCTTTAGTAGTTACCGTATGGCAGTTCTATGCCACCAAAGAAAAACGATCAGCTTTTTTTTGTATTTTTGAAGTATGCCATTAAATGTCTTAATATGACAGATTTAATTATCGGAAATAAAGAGCTAAAGTATATATATATTATATAAAATATCATAGGCAGTTGAGGTTATAGTAAATATTTCACGCCGAGGAGAGTGATGTCAACCGAGGCCGAAGGCCGAGGTGACATTACTCTTCGAGGGGGGCGATATTTACTATACACCTCAACTGCCTATGATATTTATTGATTATACCGAACACAAATACTGTCATTCAAAGATAAACTAGTCGTGCATTGTAAACTAAAGTTTATTGTTGGAAAATCAAGCGCTCATCGACATTGATTTTTTAAAAATACATTTTAATAAGCGCCTACTGATCATTAGCTAATACGGATTTCTCGGAAAACCCGAATTGCTATTTTTAAGCCCACGCGCGGGGTATATTTTAGTCACGCGCGGGGTGTATTTAAGTAATAATTGACGCGTAACTGTTGGTTATTGCGGTAATAACCAAGGGTTTGGAGTTCCGATGCGAAGGAATTAAACCACGAGGGCGGTAGCATCGGAACGACAAACCGTTGGTTATTAACGCAATAACAAACTGTTACCCGTCAATTATTTCGATTCTAACACGATCTTATATAAAATTCGTATTTTTAAAGGTTATGAATGAGAACTATATTTATTTATTCTCCGCCCATTTCCCGAGAAGTGCATTCACACGTGCGTTTCTGTGACGTCAATAAATCATAACTATTCAAAATGACGTCAGCGATATTGATAAACATTGAGCGAATGACGTCATACTTATCGATATAATGCAGTGAACATATCATGCCAAAACGCGCATATTAAAAACATATTAACAAAACGTAAACGTGAACTTAAGTATAAAATATGTAGTACAAATGTGGTTTAATTGCGCTTCATAATGCAAAAATGATTTGTTTGTCACAATTTGCTATCGCGCGTTTAAGCACGTGCATTTTACGGAACAATTTCTTCGAATTTCCGGAACTATTTTCAAAACATTAAGCTCCGCCCATAATTTGTTGCAGAATAACCCACAGTTATTTTCCTTCTTTATGTATGGACCACTAGCCGCGTGCCGTGGTAGAATAAAAATTATACCCCGCTTTTTATTAAAAAAGATTTTGGCAGTAACGGTCACCATATATTTGTTGGAGAATGTAAACAATGTTTTGTTTTTATCACTAATTGACTCGAAAGAACATTCTATTTAATTTGCTTGTCTAAAAGCCCTGATATAAACGACATTGAAATAAACATGTTGTTCCGTGGCGTGCACGGTAAATAGCTGATACAATACAGCTGCCAATACAGTCAATACAGCAAAATTTGCGATTTCATTATGGCGCCGTATGGCTGGTCCACATGTTTTCAAGTTTCCTGTTACAATGCCAGCCCATTTTGAAAACAACAACAACACTTTGGTTTAAATATATCATGAAAATTAAAATGCCACTACCCACTATCCATAGGATATTGTGGCACTATATTATCTAAATAATTTGTCATTTAGGAAACAGTTTTTATCTTCTACAATGAATAATATTAATTATTATTTATTATTATTATTATTACTATTATAAAATAATAATAATTATAATAATAACAATAATAATAATAATAAATAAAACAAAACTAAAACTAAATAAAATATATATTATTATTATTATTATCATTATTATTATTATTAGTAGTAGTAGTAGTAGTTGTTGTTGTTGTAGTAGTAGTAGCAGTAGTAGTAGAAGTAGTAGTAATAGTAGTAATCTTATTTACACACAAAATGACCACTCACTCTATACTGTACCATTAATCACAAAATGCATTGATCCCTTACTCTCATTAGACTGGTATTAATTAGCACCTTCAATCTTTATTTTTAGATCTTTACATACACGTCATTTCTTATAATCAAGCTGTTAATCATTTGTCTGAACTGTGAAGTTACCTAGGTGTGAAAGTAAGATATGAACATGTTTCCCGGACAGTTACTAAATCTATGTTATTATTATAAAGTTAAACATGTGGTCAGAACTAACTAATCACTGCTATTCAGTAGTACAATAGCGCCGTTAAAACCTGATATGATAATTAAGCGTACCTGTTCCGAATGCTCTCCAGATGCTGCTGGTCGTTTAGCCATTAGATGAAATAATAATGTTAACAAAGAGTATCGTCACGTGACTGTTTGCATGTAAATTAAGCGCTGATTGGTTCCTCCCATTCAACATATAGATATATATATATTCTGAAATACACCATTGTAAAACATGCACTGTTGGTTTTGTGTCTTTTTACTGAGAGCAAATAATAATGGAATTAACCAGAGGGAAAAAGGCGGTACGTATTTAACTTTATTTATAATCTAAAATAACTTTTCGCAGAAGTTTCATTAAATATAATGACGTTTTGCAACGAAAATTCAATGCCAGTTGCTAGACTGTTGCATTTTGTTTCAATACGATGCTGCTCAAATAATATAGTTATTACTGTGTTCTTATTGACAACAATATGAAGGATTCATTTGCATCAGGAATTAACGAAATATGTGCTGTTGGTGTTTTGTTGTTGTTTTTGTTATTATGTTGTATGAATGCCAGAAAAATTTCCACTTCATCACCAATTAAATGCTAGTTTCCAAATATATCCCAGGAAATCGAGAATAAGTTTCACTTAGTTTTAAACTGTTCATCACCCACCGACGCGATTATTAATTCAACCTATTTATTATTTTGTAAATTTTATGGAAACATAGTAAAGTCGGGGATAGAGTAGACAATTAGCGAAGTACCGCGAATTTGCTTGTTATGTTTGACAACGTATAATTTTATTTTCGCAAACGATGACCGGGTATAATTGTAATGGTATATTTGTTTGGATCTTTTGTGTGTATATTTATAAATTAATTCACATATCATTATGATGAACAATTTTGCCTTTCCTTTTGCTTACTTGCTTATTTATTGCAGGTGAAAAAAAGTTTAGAAGTGCAATCTTTACATTTGGTATGTGAAATAGTTACATTCCGTTTTTTACTTGTACAGTTAGAGTCAATCCTGACATTTGCTTTCATTATATTAATTAATACACTTCTCTGTAAATGTTATTTTCCATTACATTTGAATTGTTTTATGCTGCTATATAATGCTCGTGAATACGATTGCGTTTGAGGCATTGAATTATTAAAGTTGTTCCATATAATTATGTATGTATTAATATAGTTTACCAATAATTTAATACTGGAAAAGTAAAAACAAAACACAATTATTAAATAATTATATATGTTAATATTATATGTGTATTTATTTCTCTATTAAGTATATGCATTTGTGTGCTCAACTCAACTCGCGTTACATAGTATTCCATCGGTTGTACTGACATACTAATGAGGCCACACCAAATTGAATACTTGGTCGTCGGATTTTTTTCCGACAAATTTAGGAGCAAGCGAGCGCGGGGCAAGCAAGCGCGGCGCAAGCTAGCGCGGAGCAAGCTAGCGCATTTTTTTTTCAATTTTGGTCATTCTCGTGCGAGCGCATAATTTTCGCGAATTTATGGATATGAAAATAAGTATTTTTAAGTAATACATGTATAAAATACTAAACCATGAGATAAACAGACCTAACATAAGACATCTTAATACCAAAATTGTTATTCAATATACAGATAACCAAAAATAAAATGTTATTTAATTGTTGGAAATAGCGATATAATAGGATATAATAATCGTGAAATTTTGCGGCATATCCAGTTTTTGGTTATTAAAATGTGGAAAACGCGTTATTTTTAATGCAGATCATGACGAGAAAGAAAGTTCACATATTTGCCTTTATATCGAACACCCGTTTTTTGACATTTTAATTATTTAAACATAATGTATGTAATATGTTATATAACAATTACTCTTTGTATAAAAGGTCAAATTATAACAAAAATAACTTTGAACTAATGACACCCCTACTTTTGCTATGTACTTGTATGTAACCGAAATATTCGCCTGAGTGTCCTGGAATAAGACCATCAAATTAATTCGCTACATCTGTTATTTTGTACTCGTTGCAGAAGTTTTTTCTTGTTTCTAATTCTCATTTTGAAAAATTTGACAACAAATTACTGCATTTTATAAATTGTAAACAGTACTATGGAAAATCGAGAGCTTGCATTGGTTTTTTACTGTTTGTGACCATGTACGCCACGAACGAATATTTATAAATGAAATGTTTTTTTTGTAGATTTTTGGCTAAGAAACAGTAACAACCTAACATCAACGCAATCTCATTAAAATCAAATCTAACGTTGTAAGGATCTGAAGGCATCATATAACAGGTCACGTTAAAATGACCTTCCGATCATCACAAATCTCAGCCCTGCTGCGTCCAATGAAAATGCTTTTTGCACAGCAAAGTTTAACCACGTTTTTTTTAAAAAGTAATGCCTTTCGAGCTGATCCTCGGGAATAAATTGTTTACATTTAATTTTCATATGGATAACCATATATATATGGTGGTATCTTAGGCGATTAGACACCCGACGTTCAAGTTAACTTCGTGCATATTTTCTTGTGTTGTATATATAAGTTATACCTTAACATTTTGAAGGCAACAATTTCATTCGCTCCGGTAAAGGTCATCTAAACGTGACCCCTAATGGGATGTCATCATATCCAGCCAGCGGATAGTAGCATTTGACTGGTGATGATTTTAATGAGACTTAGCTCTTACGCTTCATCGGTTATTCTGGCCCGTTGCAGATTGACTTGTAAACTGTATATTATCCCGTTTGCATAATTAGCTCGAAAACATATTGTTTCGTTACTTACAAATTAGTTAGTTATTATGACATCGTATACTATAGAATAAGAAGCCACATTATAAAGTTTAATGGTGGGGAATTGAACTTCATTCAAACAATGTTTCCTTTTTAGCAAAAATGCACTCATGATTCACATGCTTTTAATTTCATTTGTCGCCGACAGTCTTTCTACGCTATCAGCTTTTTTATAACTCAAATCATAGTACTTAGTACTAAGCATTAATGCACATCATTAATTACATATATTTTTTGATGATTTATATTCAAAAACAGATTAACGGCATGGATATTAAACACAAAATGTACACATTGAATTATCAGTGTTCAACATTTTCAAAAACAGCATGTATTATGTAACTAACCAACATTTTTTTAAAAGTAGTATAACGATATCCCTTGCAATTTGACTAATACATTAATACGTATCATTTTATAGCATTTAATATTATTCAAATACGTTAATATGATTAAATCGATGTTATGTTTATATACATAAATTTCAATGTTTGCTTGGATTCTGTTCATGGTACAATTACACGCAGAGATTGGAGGATGCCACTTTTGATATACGCATGTGTAATGTACTTTAGGTCAACAATTAAACAAATATATCAAACAACGAACTCAAATATTTGCATTTATTATGTTGTTAAAATGACTCCCTCCACAAAAATATTTTACTTTTTTCATGGAACGAGCGCAGAGCATTTTACAAATAATATGTTGTTGTTTTTTTAATCTGCAAAATTCGGCCCGGTAATCCAAATTACCAAAATTTCTATTTGGTCTGGCGTTACAGAAATATATAAAATGACAATAGTATGGAATGACAACGAGTGTCAGATCTTTTTTATCACATGCTTTTAAACTAAAAAATAAAATTAATGTTTGCATACAAATGTTGATAAATCCTATTTGTTGTTAGCCGACGTGACGTCATATGACGCTGACGACGTCATTTCAGCAAAATAACGTTATGCAATTGGTCAGTTAAACAATATATAGCCAATCAAAACGCTCAAAATGCTATCTTACACATGTTAAAGATAAAACATATTCGTAATGGTTGTATTACACGGCAAACAAGGTATAGCATGGGACAAAATTTGTTTTGCATTTTTTCTGCTTAGAAGAAGAGAACTACGCCTAGGGAAGATGCGCAATTTTGGTGCGAGGCGGGTCTGGACAAAGATGGGTTTAAGCGGAATTTCATTAATAATGAAATTGGTACGTATTATAGTTTCACACTTTTCAAAACATTTGTACGAGCTCAGTCATCATTAAAATAATATATTTGCAAGATAACCTACATTCTTCGGCAAGTTTTGTTTTCCTTTACAAACATTTTGATACTGTCATGTCTAATTTTCTCTATATATGATATATAAAGTATACGTCAAAGCATGCCATATAGTTAAGTTCATTGCGCACTAAACAACTATATTGTCTGTAACTGAAATATTAATGTCTGTTTTGGACTTTCAATCACAAACGTTTAATCATGGTTATGCAGCAGCCTCGTTTAACTTTTATTTTGCAGCTCTTAACAAATTTACAAGCTGAAACATACTCTAAATCAATGTCCATTGTAAATCGCTGGCCATTATCTGTGAGGTTTGCCCGGTTAATGTACATTTCTAGGATCAAATCACCATGAAATTGTAATGGCACACACAGCCACATAGAACGGTCATTAATCTCTCACGTATTCAACTTCCTGTTCATCCACCACTTAGTTACGGATTAGAGAGGCAATACACTAATTCTTAATGATACGGAGGCAGAAATAAAAGTACCTGGTATTTTTCGATGTTCGGGATTTTTGTAATAGGGAATTGAAGTAAACAAACAAATAAATGTACTACCTGTACTTTTTCTACTGAATACTACTGCTACTTTTACTACTACTACTACTACTACTACTACTACTACTGCTACTGCTGCTGCTGCTGCTACTGCTACTGCTACTGCTACTGCTACTACTACTACTACTACTACTACTGCTACTACTACTACTACGACTACTTATAATAGTAATAATAATAATAATAATAATAATAATAATAATAAAAGAAATAATAATTATAATAAAATAAATAATAATAATAATAATAATAATTACCATTATTATTATTATTTTTTTTTTTTTTATAATAGTTCTCCCCTGCTGTCGCAGCTGGAGTTACACTTTGTTTAAAATAATAATAATAATAATAATAATAATAATTATTATTATTATTATTATTAGTAGTAGTAGTAGTAGTAGTAGTAGTAGTAGTAGTAGAAGTAGTAGTAACAGTAGCAGCAGCAGCAGTAGCTATAGCATTAGCAGTAGCAGTAGTAGTAGTAATTGTAGTAATAGTAGTAGTAGTTATTGTTGTAGTAGTTGTAGTAGTAGTAGTAGTAGTAGTAGTAGTAGAAGTAGTAGTAGTAGTAGTAGTAGTAGTAATAGTTGTTGTAGTTGTGGTAGTAGTAGTAGTAGTAGTAGTAATAATTGTTGTAGTTGTGGTAGTAGTAGTAGTAGTAGTAGTAGTAGTAGTATACAATTCATTTTCAAAAGAAAAGCAATAAACGTAAGAAAGAGAAGTGTGTTTCAAGTATAATCAGCGACAGATGTTTTCAGCATGATAACTGGATTCGAAGACAAGAGTTTTAAATTGAAATTGTATGTGTTTATTTAACTTTACTTTTCAGGTTTTGGGTTATTTGCTGAGCAGAGCTTTAGACAAGGCGATTTTCTTCTGGAGTACGTAGGGACTTTGATATCCAAGGAAGAAGCTGAAGAACGTAGCAAATACCATGCTCGTCAAAAGTCTGTGTCATTTCCCAGATGTTTCATGTACTATTTCCAATTGAAGGGTCAACATTACTGGTATGCAATTTGTAAAAAAAAAATAGAAAATGTAGTCAACACCTGAATTTCTTTTCGCGCCTTCTGTGTCTATGTGGAAGGAGAACTTTCATCTTAATTACACAATAGTTCGCACCACACACATTAAGTTCAACGTTATATGGGCTTATATATATTTTAATTAAGGAACAATTAAATAGAAATTAAAATGAAAGCCGTTTCGAATAAAATGGACGAGGGATAGAGCGTTCGACTTATAATTCGAAGATCGCTGGCTCAAGCCACACCAGGGCTGAAGGTATATCAACAGCTTTCCGGAATTCCCATTGGCGGCGCGAGTACTGGTTTCAACCCAGGAAGCAGTCATCTAGATTAATACGCGTTCTAATAGCTTGTGTCAAAATCGATGTAAAGTATAATACAATGTACTTAAAACTTTTCATATTAAGCAGATGAGTCTAATTTATTTGTGTGGCACGAACTATATTATTATTAAATTAAAAACATTATTTGATCTCCTCCCATAAATATACATGTAAATATGTTTCTAGTGAACTAGTTTATGTTTTAAGTATGTATTAATGACGTCAAACCAGTTCGCAGTTATGCTTGAAGGATTATAAATTTATAGTTGCTGGAATATATGGAATCTAAATTCGAACTTCTGAACATTTATCTGAATTGAATATTGTATATTAAATTATTCCGGCTACTATGTAAATCATATCAGATACCTCATTATACTACAATTATTTCGAATTCTGGTATGATTAACTGAGAAATTTCGAGAACTAGTAAAGTAGTACACTGAGACCTTATGCGACTGACAGCGTCCGTTGATCGAGCTAGACTTACGAACAAAATACTTGCAAACATGCGGTTATCTACTTATAAATCAAAGTTATTATCATCTCTAAGATAATCGTTACTATTTTCACAGACAGGATTTGGCAGCTTACATGCAAACAGGCCTTGTAGATAAGAACACTTATTTCATGTTCAATAATCATAAATCTTATAATATTAGCTGAGACTGACCATGGCACACAGAATGTGGTAACTTGCAAGTTTGTAAATCCGATTAATAGATAATTCTCATAAATGCATATATATTTAAAGTATTACATTTGAACTCACATTAAATGCAGTAAATTTCTGTCAGCAATAAAAAAATGTTTCGTATACAAAGTTCGTGTCATGTACTCAGTCAAACAAAGAAAGCATAAAACGTTGATTATTCCAACCAATAATCGCATTGACCCTCATTAGATTACGGTCTTTTCTATAAATATGTATGAAAAACGATCATGCCTCAGCCACGACAGTCATATCACTTCGCCAGCTTATTAGCATAAACTTACAAAAGGTTGTGCATGTATAATGAATGAATGATATTAATGCGAAATACCATCACGTGGTCGCAGTGTGGACACAAAAACGGTATACGCGACGTATAAATAATATACGAAATGGGTAAGGTTAATTACATTGCGTGTGTACATAGATGTTAATAACACAGTGACGGCGACATGTACAATTGATTCCATTTTGACAGAAGGGAAATATTCTATAGTACATTGATCTATAACCAAAATATACATATGTCCGCCTCTGCAAGCATTCAAGGTTTTTTTTTACATACAATGTCTCAGTCTGTTCTATATTTCCAGATATATATTTCCCACAGAAAATTGACGCCAACGAAAATCCGAAGAGTACGTTTACCCCGAACTACAGAAAGGATCAAAAGATCGACACACAGGATCGAAACGTCGGTAAGTCTGTTCTGTAATGTATTATTTATCTGAACGGATTTATCGTCTCACACCATCTAGAGGCCGTGAACCTCCGCCTTTCCTCCCCCCAAATGGTAGTATTAACATGCAAGAACTATAAACTGGATGCTTTTACAAATTTTGGTGTAATAAATTCAGTAAATGATACATTGCTTATGTTTCAAAACAAACATATTTGGCGAATGAAAGATCGTGTAAAATAGACGGATCCTTGCAAATTGACGTCATTACAAGAATCCTTCAGTGAATGTCGCATCAACTTCATATCAAATTACTGGATCTTGAGCTAGGTGAATTTGAAAATAATATGGACCAGCATTCCGATATCCACAGACGTCAAATTTGAAATTATATCATCCTTAAATTCCACATCATAATTCTATTGTTATGTTTATTCAGGCCACTATCCGCTCTGTCACATTTCTTTTATCTTTTTTAATGTATAGTTCTGATTTTCACAAAAAGGGAAATTAATCTTAACTAATTAGGGGAACAAAGATTGTTTTGTAGTTCTGAACGATATGATCGACCAACGATGCATTGAAACAAAACAGCATACATGTACCACCAAGGTCAAGGTCACATTTTGATTTCAAAATCACAAAATCTTTAGATCGGTTTGTTGTTTTCGTGACCGGTCAATATCCCTGTCATTTCTGGATGTATATTAGAAAGTTCACAATTCTGAGACGACGTTGGCTGTCGTTGTCGTCTTTCGTTGACATCGTCATCAACAATTTACTTCGTCATCAACAATTTACTTATAAAAATCAGGCAAATAACCAAACCTGTTATGAGTGTCTCTTAGGTAGCATGCGCACACGCACGCACACACACACACACACACCAGACACAACATGGCCCATTAGAGGAGTAGTTTTTCTTATTTCGCTTAATTGAAACTTTGAAAATATTTTATAACCAATTGGTGGATTTTGGAACAATTTCACAAATATATTTCATGGGTGTTATCTACTAAATTCCTTCAAATTATTGGGTTACGCTGAAACGGACAGCAGGGCAGTAGTTTTCCTTATATGGCTTAAATAAAAGCTCTGAAAATAGCATATAACCTCTAGCTCGATTTTGGAATAATTTCACAATAACGTTTCATGGGTGACTACTAATGCCTTCAAATTATTTGGTACGCTAAAACATTGCTGTTAGTGGTCCATCGTTGATGTCAATTGTCAATTTTGACTTCACTTCTGAACATGTTCTAAAAGTTTTACTAACCATTATGATTCATTTATCTTAAGTGAGCGACCCATGGCTAATATAACACTCTTTAACACGTAATATAATGGATAAATATGTCCATAAAATGATAAACATTTCGATATAAGGGAAAATGTAATTACAATGATTCTTTTCATAAAACAAATAATTAAACGAGGCCTAAAGTGTGTATGTACAATCTCTTAACTTTGCTAGCAAACTAGTAAACCATGTAACGTATCACTTGCACTTAAATTTCAGGTGAAAACGTATGCAACGTTTGTTTGAAAGTATTCAAAAAGAAGGGTGCTCTATCCACTCACATGAAGAGTCACGCCACCAATCAAGGTAAGCTTGTTTGTACATTATGTATTAAGCTACCTGCAGACTTTCAAACATGCTTGTGACAAACGTGCATTAAATTTATCTTTTAATAAATGGAACATTAAGAAAACACACTATTTGACACTTGAAACAAACTATGTATGAATCTTACAAACACGCAAAACTATTTTATGAGTTGCACAATAACTGTAATCTGCACTTGTTGACTCTCTTATTTTGCTCGTCTAGAGTCTTACAAGAAGCCAGCGAGACCGTGTCCATTCTGTGAGAAGTTACAGACGAAACTCAGTCGTCACATAAGACTAAAGCATAGTGATCAACCAGAGGTGCTGAACTTACTGTCAGTGCCTGATGGTTCTCGAGAACAACAGGAAGGATTCGACGAATTAAGAAAAAGAGGCATACAGACCTACAACAAAAAGCAGTCAGTATTGGAATTACCCCGATACATGGCAGAAAGAAAAAATGGCACCGAAGAAAATCTTGTCAAATGTTCGAAATGTTTAGGCTTTTACAAACGAAACTTATTTTATAGACACAAGGCGAAATGTATCGGAGATGAAGCAACTGTTCCCCGGAAAGTAAATGTTTTTTCAAGTGAGCTAAATGAAGATGATGAATTTCTAACAGATATACTTAGCCGATTTCATCGGGACGAGATTGGAAATATATGCAGATCAGATCCAACATTGCTCGTCATCGGTAGGCGCTTGTTTCAAATAAATAAAAGGAGGGTGGACAAAGATATGGAGACAAGAAAGTCTGTTATGACAGACATGCGGCTGTTGGCCAAGACGTACAACCATTTCTTACAATTAATGCCGGACTCAATTTCCCTAGAAGATATGTTTTTAAGACAAAACTTCGAAACGCTTGAAGTAGCAATCGACGCCGTAACCAAAGACGACGCTGGAAAACTTAAACACGGCGTGAAAAATAGTTTGTATTACCTTCTGAAAACGTCAGTGGATTACCTAATTGGACACCATCATACCAAGAAGAACGACGAACGAGCAAGCGAGTTGTCTAAGTTCATTACATGCTTAGAATTTCATAAGGATGCAGTGTTCGGCGATGCAGCATACGCAATTGAACTCAGGAGACTAGAGAAATTGCGCATGCCAGAAACGCAACCACTTGAAGAGGACACACAAACTCTAAGGAAACACACCCTCAACGTGATAAGTCAAATAACCAGCGAATACACGTTTATTTCACTGCATGAGTTTACGTCGTTACGTGATGCATTATGCTCAAGAATTACTTTATACAATGCGAGAAGAGGAGGAGAACCAAGCAGACTAAAAATCTCGCACTTCCAAGACGCACAAAATGGACGATGGATGGATAAAGGAAGCATTGAAATGTTGCCAGAGTGGGAGAAAGAATTATTTAAGGACCATCTGGTAACTTACCAACCAGGAAAAGGAAGCCACCTTGTTCCAGTATTAATACCAAATGATTGTGTGGCTGGCTTAGACATTTTGTGTACCCCGGAGATAAGAGAACGAGTAAAGGTACCCAAAGATAATATATACTTATTTCCCAATACGGGGTTTTCAAAAGAACATACCTCAGGTTGGAATGCCACAAATAAACTAGTAAAAGAGGCAGGAATAAAAAGACCCGTCTTGATGAATGCAACCAAACAACGTCACAGAATTTCGACGATATACTGTTCCCTTGATATTGCGGAAAGCGACAGACAGTACTTCTACAAGCATATGGGCCACAGCAAGGAGGTTAACTGGGGCACGTATCAGTACCCTCTGCCTGTCTTGGAAGTAACTAAAGTCGGAAAGCATCTGCAAGACATAGACCAAGGTAATTTATTTAAATCATCACTAATTTCCACAAAGAAAACTTAATATTGCATTACGATCGGCCATCAGTTTGTCCAGTCCACCGATCGACCCCAAGTCAATCATGAAAAACCTACAACTAATATCTCGAAAAGCATATTAGTGTATGTATTTAGTTGTTGCATTCAACAAAACTTGTAACTTTTATTAAAAATCACTTTATTGGAATGCGATAAGTTCGCAAATTAAGACATTCTTGCATATAATTTATAGAATGCGTCAACATCGTAAAATAGAAACGCACGAATACTTAAATGTGCGAATTACATTCGTAAGATAATAAACAACAATCCAACTATAATTGTAGGTACTGTGTCTCGTTTAACATCTACTTCACGTGAAGCTGACATAACTCAAGGCAAAGCGAAGCAGAATTCAGGTAAAAGGCCTAATATAACTTGGCACTGCGAGCAAACGGACGAACTCAGCAGCGACATATGCATTACAATTAATAAAATATGTGAATTAAATCACTCTATGTAACTTTACATAAGTTAGGCATACCGCATCCACCTTACTAGTTGCACTAAGACTTGTTTGACAAGTGAAAGATAATGCGACATCATATTTTATTTACATATAAATTAACTACATTCAAGTCATCGATAAATGATACAAGTGATGGAGATCAAGCGTCAATGAAATCAAAAAAAGGTGAACTTGTTTTGTTTTTTTCGAAATAACTATGAACATTACAGAAAATTTGATGTTAATAATGACATATATGGCCAATGCATGATTCCAGTGAACTTGTGCTTGGAAACAGGACCTGTGTACGGCCCCTAATGTACAAAGTTAAACAGATCCTAACTTGAGACGATCCATTAGTTTTGATCGATCTGAAGACCCAGGATCATGACTACAAATGTAGCAAATATTGACAAATATCAACTGAGTTCTGTAACTTTTACATTTTAGCGGGCGTCACGGTTCTTGTACGCAACACATGGCCTATCCATGGTGATCATGTGCGCCTAAATATTTCGAACTCTGACAACGCATTTGAAACGTCACCATTGAAATTTAAACAATCTTTGTAGAAGACCACTATATAAGGTTATTATCAGTATGAAAATGCACTATCTGGATTATATTATAAATATATTCAGTATAATGCAGTATCCCTACTTGTTTTTTAATTGCGATTGTTCATTGAATAAAAAGCGGCTCAGAGTGCTATCTATGTTGCTGATATCATTGAATGTATTTTTCTAGTACACTATGTGATGTTTAATAGTAAATCATGTTTTTTTGAATGTGAGAATTACATTCGTAAGATTATAAAAAATATCTTTAAATAATTTTAGGTAACGATTCTCGTCCACAAACGACTTCACATGAAGCCGAAATACTACAAGACGAAGTGGAGCTGAATTCAGGTAAATCAAAACAAAACTACTTCTTATTGAATATTAAAGGTCCTACTTGACATAATGTTTAATTTGGAAACAAAAACAATTGTAAAATAACTAGTTAATTTGTAACGCATATATGAGCATTGAAAAAAAACATATTGATGCAATACTAGTACATTGCGTACACAATAATTGTCCTTGCGTACGTTTTGATTTCTACACCCAGGAATTAATGGGAAGAGTAACCAATAAACACGCACTGTAATATATGCCGATTGTGTATGAATTATTGATTTTGTAACCCTTATCCAGCCTCCAATACATTTTACATACTTTAAACTTCCACATTCGTCTAATTTTACAAAATAGTCTAATGTTTGTGCGATTTACATTGGCAACATGAGATGTTTAAGAGACAGCACTAAAATAAGTAATTGTTCTTTTCTGATTTTACTACATTGGTTATCTATTTTTACCTTTCAATCTTATCGTAAGCCATGAATATTTAGCTGATGAATAATGTTAAAATTAAGATATTAAATCATTCGCGAATACGGCCGATTGATCTAGCTTTTTTGAATAAAAGTCAGAATGCTTGGACTATACGCATCGCTGACGACTGTTCCGGAAAGTTTCATTAAATGTAGTCCGATGATCGCAAAATAAAAATATACTAAACTCAGATATGATAACCTGGTGGTATTTACTTGTATAACTGAGAACCTAAATTACTCTTTCATTACAGTGATTACTTGTTCAGTCGTTTTCAATAATCACAGAGCAAACTATTTGGCATGACAGTCACATCAACATACAGCTTCACAATTTGTTTAAATGTGTATTTAGTTTGCATGATCATTTTATCATACGAATTTATGACAAAAGATATGCATGCTATTTCATCTCCGTCAGAAACGTCTAATATTATTTCGCACTGCGAGCAAACGGACGAACTCAGCAGAGACATATGCCTTAGAATAAATCAAAAATGTGAATACACTTAACACACTTTCAGGCAATTTATTACGCATACCGCATCCACCTTAGTAGTTGCACAAAGACTTTTGTTACGAGGGAAAGATAATGCGACATTACGTTTTTATTTACAGATCATGTAACCACATTCAATTCATCTAGTGATGGAGATCCAGCATCAAAGAAAGCGAAAAGAGGTGATTTGTTCTGTTTTGTTTTTATAAAGATGATTTAAAGCTTTGTATTTGCCTTTTAAAAGAAGAACGTGTGTTAAAATAAATAACAATCATTATATAAGTTGCATGCGACATTACTTAATGCGTTGTCAGAAAAATAGAAGCAAAATTAGTTTACAAAACTGAAAATTCTATGTTTTTGGACATTTAAAATCATTGTTTCAGTGTCCGAATACTTATAGTATGTTCGAAACCATATCTACAATATTATCACAAAAACCGCAAAGACTAGACATACTCGTTAGTATTGTTATCTTCAGCGACGGTTCCCTTTCTTGTCGGCAGAGTTAATATATTGCTCGTTACTGTATATTGGTAATTATACTACTTGTTAATTGGCATGCGTGGTCCAGAAAATACGTTGCGAGATCAAACTGATAAACAATAGGACCCATGAAACGTTTACCGGTACAGATATTTGCTGTTACAATAATTTCAAATTAGTATCTGTCCGAAAACAAAGATTACTGAGTATTTTAGAGTGTCTCAGAACATAGAGACGCAAACAATGATTACTTTTGCTGATTTTGAGGCTGTCCGAGAACAAGAATGCATACGGTACATGTCATGTTGCTCGCCACTTCAATCGATTGTCGGAAAATGGATATGAAGATCACACATACGCGCACACGCATGCACACACTTTAACAAGAGGTCACTTGCGGATTTGATCCGTCATTAAATGTGTTTACAATAAGTCGTGCACAGTATAGCTCGTTCAGATTGACCTGCAGGTTGTTGCTCGTTCAGTTATTGAGCAGCATGGGACCCTTATTTGCTGCCAGAATATGATTTTATCGACAAAACCATGAACATGAAAGAAAAACATTGAACTTTGGAGAAAATGTATGATTCCAAAGAATGTTGGGGATGGGCTCATAATATACAAAGTTAAAAACACCTGACCTGAGATGATTTATACCATTGTTTTATGATTTGCATTCATTTTTCCTTTGCGACAATGAAGGGTGTTACGTATATATTTGTCCCAGGTCACTCTGAACGAGCTATAAAATGGATCAAACTCGACTTATTTCTGTATCAGTAATGGTATTGTTCTTCTGGAGCTTACGACTTTCAACAAAGCCGAGTAAGGTAAATGTTCTTGTTCCATTTTGCTCATTTCATTTGCTTTACAGACAGAGACTATTTCCGATGGACAAGTATTGAGACAGCAGCTATAAAGAGAGACTTCAAGCACTGGATAGAAATAGAAGAAGGCAACTCGTTGCCCAGTAAGTCTCAATTAAAAGTATAAAGTCCTTCATAACGATGATAATTATTATAAAATAATTAGAATTACAAGTGATTAGAGATGCTCCCAGTTCGTTTAATGTATTGAACTGGTCCATGGGGTTGAATGGGAAAAAAGTTCAAACAAACCCAAGCTTCACCTAACCGACATGTAGTATATGCCAATACATTTGGAGTTGGTTGTGCGGTGCATTAACATTCAAGGGCATAATTATCTATAATAAGATGACAAAATATAACACAACAGACCTATGCTTGCGAGAAGAGACGCGCCGTAAACCCGGATAATAGCCCTGTGTTATCATTGACTAATTGAATAAAGTAATTGTAATAGCTTGTAATGTATTAATCCAATGCAACTATGCTAATATATTGGACAGTTGGATTACTGATGTGAATATGATAATATACAATGCAATATTAAAGATCAAAGTGCGTCTGTAATAGTTAATACTTTTGATTACTGTGACACATCATGTTATGTCATTTTGACTGCATATCATACAACAAAATAGTATACGTTTTTATGTATATGTAATAATATCACTTCATATGCAAAAAATAATGTATGAAATGTTAATTAGTAAAGTCATTTTATTTATACATAAAACGTACATCATCAACAGTGCATGGAGTATCAACTAGTAATTTGCCTTTGTATCAGCAATGTTTATTAACATCAATTATATATTGTGTCACTTTTCTACCTGAGATGCATTTACTGTGCCGCAGGTTTCAATGCAACCATTACACACATGTCGCGTGACTATGAAAACAATCTTTGATACAGTGACTGTGCTTTAATTGTTTTAACAACAAACTCTCTGACAATGTTGTTGTTCTAGTCACATTTATGTTGTTTTACTAGCCGTATTTTATGTTGCGCACATACAAATGTTCCATTATTAAATGCATTATCAAACTTTGTAAATCAGCCATAAATGAAGAAATATGCCTACATTTCTGCCCGGTTTTTATTAAGATATAACGTATCTTATCAATATTATCAATCACTGATGCAACTAAAGATTAATCTAAAGGTACTGTTAGCAAAAAATACCAAAGTATCTGTAATATTATCAGTTACAGAACCAAATTATCAATCAAGCCTAATGATGTTTAATAGTTTTGTTGCTGGTGGTAATTATATAGTTTGTGTTACAGGCACATCGCAGTTTGAAACCTACATTCGGGACAACAGATGCAGGTTTACAGCCATTAAACTACGAACGAAAATCATGAACGAACAAAATAAAAGAAAGGCATTATCGAAAAAGAGGATGTTGCAGATGGCGGAATAAAATATCTCCAGTAAGAATGATGCGTTCCTTAAAAAGAAACTACACAAAAACCTGATTTCAAGTTATAAGTTAATTTATTGTGATCACGTTGCCTGCACTTTCAAAATATTTAGACAAATATAAACAAAGCGAAACTCCAGCAGGAGAGAACTCTTATTAGCAGCCCGAGGTTTTTTATTTATGGCACATGACAAACATAAGTAATACAAGTATTTACTGGACACCTGTTGAAACATTAAGCGCTGTGTACAAGAGGATTGTGAAGATGTTTTTATTTTCATTTGGATTGAAAGGGCTCCTAGGATTTTGCCTCCGTAGTCAGAACGTTAATTGCATGCGCTCTGTGTATATACAAATGTAACTTCTATGTGTACGTTAACGTTAATTATGGTTGGAGAGTTGTGGCACAATGAAACGTGTACCCATGCATGTAATGTTTTGAGGTTAAGCTACAGCATTGTATTTTGTTCAGAGATTGTACCATAGTATTCGTATAAAATGCTTATACAATAACTTAGTGAAACATACACATTTTATTTTTTATTATTCTAAAAATGATCTGTTCTGCAACAACTGGTCACATGTGTTTGGATTAGACATGAAACAGAGGAATTCAAGGACTTCCAAGTTAGAATCACTCGGGATCATTATTTATCACATTTTAAATCGATCTTTAATCATAATGATGATATGTATTTTTCTATTTGATATTTGTTTTCATTCTGTTTATACGATGTGCGAATTATGTGTGTCTTTTGGATCTTTATGAAAATGAATAACTAATAACTTTTATCGTCGCGTTGTCGTCTGCGTCAGCGTTTGTTATTATTTTGGTAAAGTTTTTGTTTTAGTTTTTAGTCTATTTCTCAAAAACAATGAAAGGTATCTATTTGAAACATTCAATACGTGTTTATATCTAAAGGTTAATAAATTTCAGGTAATGTGATTGAATTTCCATATATATCTACCCTCGTTGTTTCTTACAAATTACAATATTTTCTCAATTTGTTTTTATAAAAACACTTACATTTTTGATAAATATATAATTTCTCAAAAACTATCAAATAACTTTTGAAAGGTAAGATACTTCAAGATACTTGTTTATGGTGCCTACCCCATTCTGCAGACATAACGAAGTAACTCTTTCAAGGCATTTGTTGGAGCTATTACCCTTTAAGCCCACCACCTTAGCACATCGCTATTGGTAAATGGGGATTGCCCTGCGTCGCTCGGCATCCTGTGTCCGTAATGCATCAACCCTTGGGCTCTATACAGACTTCACTTCTCATTCAATGTTTACCAAAATTGCACAGTTTGTCTATGACCTCAAATAAGTGCTATAATGGGCCACATAAGGCCAGGAGCACCAGAGTTATCGCCCGTTTTTCATGGGACAAAACTGCAAAATGGACTTTCTGCAACATAACTATTTCATTTTTCATCAGATCTTGGCCAAACTTGCACAGCGTGTGTAGGACCATAAGATTTAAAAACAATCTAAAAAAGGTCTAGATTGGAGTACACACATTAAGTTATTGTTCCTTGTTTGTCAAACAAAACATGCAAAAATGAACACCGCTGAGGATACAGAATCCACATTTTTGTCTCATTTTGACCAAGCTTACACTGTTATATTTATTGTTTGGTGAAAAAGAACATATCACCGAATATGGAATTCAGATGGATGTTCGAACCTAAGATTCCAGATATAGGGTAAATCTCTGTGTAATGTTACTATGATTGAGCGTGGTAAACATATCAGAGATTTATTGTGGTTTACCTTGGGTACCAAAAGTTTCGCCCATGAATATCTTTGTACAGAATTGCAAATGTAAATTGCAAGGTAACTAGTATATGTACACCTAGGCCGGACATGCATCTGTATTGCACCTGTCGATTGCCAGATTAACACCAATAAGGTATCTGTCATTGATAGTACTCAGGTCAGCGCTTTGGGCCATCATGGCCATTTTCTTGAACTAATAATTTTCGCTTTAGGTCCAATTCTCCATACATATTTGATGTTTTGTCTTAAAACTCATGGTACTTGATCACGGCGAAGAACTTCAGTTGACAAGAGACCGTCAGGATTTGGTAGAGTAATTGTCCGTTTTTATCAACTATTCCACTTTAGGTGAATTTCACAATATCTATAAGAGATATTGACTTGAAATTCAATAAACGTCATCATAGTGATGAACCCATTCTATAAGCAAAAGACCAGAGAACTGTAAAATGTGTGAAAGCCTAGCGTCCAGAACCCGAAGGCGATGTTCTTGGTTATTCTAATATTGCTTTAGCTAAGTTCTATGTTATTTTATGCGGATGTTTATGTAGGGAAATATCACAAAAGGTACAGTGTGCTGCTAAAACAAAGAGTATGTTGACATCTTCTAACAATTTGCTAAATCCAGGGTGGTTAGTTGTCTAATGCTTATAATTACAGTTGTTCAGCATGGGCTATTCAATTCTCGTTTAATATTTAAAAACATCATATTAAATAAAGACAATTTACCGTTCTGTGTTGACCAGCCCAAAGGGTCAGCAGGGGGGAAACACAAAAATACCAGAGTGTACCACCCTGATTTTGTTATTAATTAAGTAGATCAACAAATCGATCACATTATAAAGCAAAATTTCTTCCTTGAATTTTCGTTTCGTTCAATTTCGACCTGATGATGATGTTATATCGCTTTTTATGTTACACAGTTTTCTTAGCATAATTGTTAGCTGATGTTTATAAGGATGGGTGTCTATTTGTATTGACTCTTATGTCCTTATTTCGGTAAGTTTAGAGTTTAGTACCTTTCCGTAAGTTATGCAGATAACCTTATCAACTTGCGGCAATTTTAATCAGGCTTGAAATTTCGTTTTGTTGAAGGTCAACTTGATAATGGCAATTTATTATATCATCATAATTAAAACGAATATATCATAGCATATTGAAATTGTTTCATTGTCATTATATGAAGTATTTCTTTGAAGAATCATTGAATTATTTACTTGTTTTAATTGACATTGCATGAAGTATTTCTTTCTGTTCAGTGATTGTTTTAATTGTTTAAATTGTTGTGCTTGTTTGTATTATTGTATAATTGTTGTTATTTTAAAATGATATGCTCTTAAGCAATGGGAAAGTAAATAAATGGTAAGACACTAACGAACTTATATTTATACATGTATTATAAACTCGGACCGTTATAGTGCGATTAATAATGATGTAGGGTGCGATAGCCTTTCCTTTCACATAAGCAGTTTTACTTTGCGCGCAATCATGTTTTTTTCAATATGGTTGTTACAGATCACAGCAAACCTTTTTTATTAAAGTTAAAACGTTAACAGGGCCTGTTCACAAGTTGACGAATTGACAATTTTCTATCTGACAATTTGTCTCTTATTCCAAACATAAATATAATACTGTATGTAAAGGAGCGTAATGATACATATGCTGTAAATACCAGTTTGTTAATGAATAATCATTAATTGTAATGCTCAACGCCAGAATAATGTGGAATGTTTCTGTTTTCGTTAAAATTGTTGTCATCACCTATATCAATGATATAATGTTATACAAAAACGACTAAACCGTAATGGCCGAGTCGTTAAGGTATTAGCCTTTTGATGCGGGGTTCTGAGGCTCGTACCCCGGTGGGAGCAACTTTTTTCTATTTGTGATCTATTGTAGTTACGATGCGCCGTTAAGATTGTGTAGGGTATACTTCAAAAATACAAATATCATAATGCGAACAATTCCCACCACCTTAAAACCAACAAATTTTAATTATTAGTTTTTAAAGATGTCTGAACGAATTCAGTTTTATAAAAGCAATGCACATTTATTAACATTTAAGTTGAGCATTACATACATTTTGGTTATTTAAGAATTGAACTGTCATGATCTGCGCTTCAGCGATGTTTGAGGTTTGTTTTGGCCTGTATGAATAAATTAGGTTCCAAAAGCTGACCTTCATACATTGACGAAGCGCAGACAATATACATTCAATTCCTATAATTACAATTCGATGCTGAATTGTTTTTTTCTTCACTAAGGACAAAAATGATCAGTTAAACATACTTAATCTTGCGTACTTGCGTTCAAATACATTGGATTTCTACGTTTTTACATTTTAGTCCCGCCTTCGTTTGCTTGTGAAAAAAGATGCTTCTACAAATGTCAATTATATTCAAATCAATCTGCAATATTATCCAATCATACAACTTGGATATTTTACACAAAAGACTACGTACGATATTCACGTAGTATGTATTGTAATTTTAAAATTCGATTAATGAATATTATCCTTTAACAAAACCCGGATCAGTGAATGGTTTACTGGCCTAATTGATCTTTGTCGTATGGTGGCATAGAACTGCCAAATGACAACCACTTTAGGTTCGTGAACACATTCGTGTTACCACTTTAGGTTCTTGTTATAAATCTTATACTTTTTTACGTAAGATATTGTTCTGCTTAATAACAAAATGCAAGAAAGTGTCAAAAATTATTTGCATTCAATGGCATTTAGTAAACGACACACGACAAAGTCAGTGCGCAACGTATCTTAAAGTACGCCTGTCTTAAATATATGTTACAAAAAAGCTGATATTCCAAATAGTTAACATGATGCCACAATTTTAACTGATATCTTAATTGTCATTATTTATAGAATAGACAATGTATTTTGTATTATTCCATATTACGAACATATTACAACTTATTTTATATTATTTTTTACACAAGCAAAAACCAAATACAGGTATATGGTCATGCATAGTATATAGCTTAAAAAGCGAAATATCAAACATGTGTTTATTTGAATTACATGCATTATTGACAACAATGTGATAAAGAACAATGTTATATGTATGTAATGAATATATATTTTTATTTAATTCTATTTCAATTTAAACATCAATATCGGTATTGCTGGTGCGAACCATCGGTTCGATAAAAAAAAGTTTATTTTATAATACTTAATTTAGAGCGGATCTATAAATAATAAGAAATAAGCATAAAGCATGCTACCAAAATTTAAAAGTAAACACTTTAGTAAATCAGTTGTCAGTTATAGGTTTGAATAGTCTTAACATTTCACATTTTAATGGCCGATGATTTAGAACGCACTTCAGTGAGAGAAAAAATAATAAAACAACAACGCTAACATATGCTTTTATAAGCAATCTTATTTAGGAGTTTGTGCCTATTTAAAAAGTAAATTTGATTCGTTTTCTTTCAAGGAAAGCGGCTGCATTACTGTAAGGGCAACACAAAAGCCTCCAATCCTTATACCTTAATGAAAGGGGTATCACAATTTAACAAAATGCCAGGTAATGCACCGGTGTCTCCTAAAGGTTGTCCATTTATGTATCCTAAATGTTGTACATTGATGTCTCCTAAAGGTTGATTCGGTGTCACCTAAAGGCTGCATCGGTTTCATCTCAATGGTTCCTTACTCTTTTCCTGTAACATTAAATATCGCTCACAGGATAAAATCAAGAGTCGGCCACCGCGAATTTTACTTCGATAATGCTTTATGTCACTTTTTAATATTAAAAGTTCTGCGAAAAAAAATACATACTACAAAAGATAGTGCACATCTAAACGGGAAGCAGTATTGACTTAGAATATAAGTTGCAAAAAAACTGTTGTTCGAATCATCTTAAAGTATACCACACCTTTAAGTCATATCAAGGGCGTTGTTATATTTAGATTGTATAATATATAATTTATCCCTTTATATTATGAAGATATTACATGAGTAAAAACATTAACATCAAGCAATATATGTACATGTTTATGCGTAATACTGAGATTAAACATCGAGATCTCAGAAATATAAACATTATTATTATATACATTAATTTACAAAATGTGATTTAGTACTATGAAGTGTACATGCATGCCATTTTATCAACTAGAAAGCCCCCAGTCATGTCTCCTAAAGGTTGCATCGGTGTCATCCAAAGGCTGCATCAATTGATTTGCGTGTTTTACGGTAGAACTTAAGGTGTCCGTTGAATTCAAAAGTCGGACACCCTGAATCGTCTAAGATAGTTATGTTTTATTTAACACAGGTTTCAGTGGGATACCAATTGGGACAGAGTAACATATCAGCAGTCAATGTTCAGCGTTGTAGAAGACATATAAAAAAGATATTAAGCTAGTTTAAGGAAAGTACATGTAGCTAACAAAAAGCATGTTCGAATCGTTTTAAATCACAATAATAATTTGTGAATTGGACGTAAATAGTTTGATTTATGCGGAAAATAATTGATTTAATAGTTTTATCAATAGTGTCGAAAATATCAGTTTCAGAACGTATTGATAGGAAATGTTTTTTCGTCAGTATTCGCCGAGGTATTCAAATTTGGATCCATGGTTACAATTACACAGTCAACCGGATTCATGAAAATGTTTTGTAAATGAATTAATATTTTGTTCAGTACATCAAAATGTGATTAATGACCTCATTGCTGTTTGGTAAGAGCCAATAGAGTTCCATGTAAAATGGCAAAACATAAATATTTTAAACTCGTCCCTCGTCAAGTCTTATTGGTGTTTGTTTTTAACTTATTGGATAAAAATTATCCCAGAAGCATTCGGATCTCGCCAAAGTCGTAAATTTGATCTGCATATGGTGATACATGAGATCTATAGTCAGTACGATGAAGAACGCACGAACGTGTACCGCATTAACGTATTTTCGCATTTTCGTTATCAAACAAAGGCGTGCTCTCGCATTATCAACATATAGCAATCGCATTATCTTCATCGAACTTTCGCGACGTCATCATCGTAATGTCCCGCTATCGTCATCGTACTGTCACGTTATCGTCATCGTACTTTCGCGATATCATCATCGTACTTTACTTTATTGCATCGTACTGTCACGTTATGGTCGTCGTACTTTCACGTTATCGTCATCGTTCTGTCACGTTATCGCCATTGCACTTAAACATTATCGTCATCGAAAAGACGCGTTATAATCATCGTTCAGTCGCGTTATAATCATCGTACTGTTGCGTTATCATCATTATAGGGTCGCGTTATCTTCATCGTAGTAGTTTGTGAGGGATTCGTGTCCTACCGATGAACAAAAAATTATATATTGCATTTTGCACTTTTCTTTGTTATATTTCAAGCACATAATTTAACAAGAGGGCCACGATAGCTATAGGTCGCTAACCTGAGCTTAAGGCATTATAACAACAGGGCCAAATGGCACAAAACCACTAACCTGAGTATAAAGATCTGGGTCTTGCAGTTTCAGAAAAAGATTTTTATTGTCTATATAAAGCATGTGACCCACAGTGGCTACTTTCTACTCCAGGGGCATCATTGGAACAATCTTTGTAGAGGACCATTATACAATATTACATACCAAATATAAAACCGCTGGGCTTAACTGTTTCAATGGACACGATTTTTAAAGTCATTTTGCTATTTAAGTCTATATAAATAATGTGAACACCCGGGGGGTGGCTAGTTTTGGCCCCATCATTTGAACAATCTTTGTAGAGGACCGCATACCAAATATGAGACCAATGGGTATCACAGGAAAATATTTTTGAAGTAATTTTGCTGTTGAAGTCTATACAAACAATGTGACCCCCGGGGTGTAGCCAGTTTTGACCTCAGGGACATTTCAAGTCATTTTGCTATGTAAGTCTAGATTAGAAATGTGACCCCCCCTCCTCCCCCGAACGTGGGAAGTTTTGACCCAAGGGGAATCATTTGATCAATCTTTGTAGAGTACCACTAGAGGATGCCAAATACCAAATATAAAACCACTGGGCCATTAGAGATTTTTGAAGTTATTTTGCTATTTTAGTCTATGTAAACAACTTGACCCCGGGGCGTGGCCAGTTATTATCCCAGGGGCATCATTGGGACAATCTGTGTAGAGGACTATTGTGCGATTTTACATACCTTATATGAAACCTCTGAGCCTTGCGGTTTAAGATGAGAAGATTTTAAAAGTCAATTTGCAGTATACGTCTATATAAAAAAATGCGACCCCCGGGGCGTAGTCATTTTTGACCCCAGGGGCAGCATTTGAACAATATTTGTAGAGGACCACTAGAAGATGCGACATACCAAATATGGAAGCTCTCAGCCATGCTGTTTCAGGGAAGACGATTTTTTAAAGTTTTCACTTTTTAAATCTATTTTAGCTCTGGTGACCTACGACGCACGACAGACAAAGGGTGATCACAAAAGCAAGCTTAACATTGTCTTTTCATTTTTGACAACACAAAGATAACCTTATTACAAAACCTGCGTTAAAACCCAAATCATCTCTAGGGTAAGTCGCTCTGCTTTTCTTTTTATTTTTTTACGGATCATGTAACCACATTCAATTCATCTAGTGATGGAGATGCAGCATTAAAGAAAGCGAAAAGAGGTGATTTTTTCTGTTTTGTGTTTATAAAGATGATTTAAAGCTGTGTATTTACCATTTAAAACAAGAACATGTGTTAAAATAAAGAACAATCATTATATAAGTTGCATGCAACATTACTTAATGCATTGCCAGAAAAATAGAAGCAAAATTAGTTTACATAACTGAAAATTCTATGTTATCGGACATTTAAAATTATTGTTTCAGTGTCCGAATACTTAGAGTCTGTTTGAAACCATATATACAGTATTATCACAAAAACCGCAAAGACTAGACATGCTCGTTAGTATTGATATCTTCAGCGACGGTTCCCTTTCTTGTCGGCAGAGTTAATTTATTGCTCGCTACTGTATATTGGTAATTATACTACTTGTTAATTGGCATGCATGGTACGTTGCGAGATCAAATTGATAAACAATAGGACCCATGAAACGTTTACCGGTACAGATATTTGCTGTTCCAATAATTTCATATTAGTATCTGTCCGATAACATAGATTACTAAGTATCTGAGAGTGTCTCACATCGTAGAGACGCAAACAATGATTATGTTTGCTGATTTTGAGGCTGGCTGAGAACAATAATGCATACGGTACATGCCATGTTGCTCGCCACTTCAATCGATTGTCGGAAAATGGATATGAAGATCACACATATGCGCGCACGTATACACACACTTCAACAAGAGGTCACTTGCGGATTTGATCCGTCATTAAATGTGTTTATAATAAGTCGTGCATAGTATAGCTCGTTCAGATTGACCTGCACGTTGTTGCTCTTTCAGTTATTGAGAAGCATGGGACCCTTATTTGCTGCCAGAATATGATTTTATCGACAAAACCATGAACATGAAAGAACGACATTTGGGGAGAACGTTTGGGGATGGGGATCATAATATACAAAAATAAAACTCCTGACCTGAGATGATTTATACCATTGTATCATGATTTGCATTCATTTTTCCTTTGCCTCAATGAAGGGTGTTACGTATACACTTGTCTCAGATCACTCTGAACGAGTATAAAATGGATCAAAATCGATTTATTTCTGTATCAGTAATGGTATTGTTCTTCTGGAGCTAACGACTTTCAACAAAGACGAGTAAGGTAAACCCAAGCTTTACCTAACAGACATGTAGTTTATGCCAATACTTTTGGAGTTGGTTGTGCGTCGCATTAACATTCAAGGGTCTTATTGTCTATAATAAGATGATAACATATAACACAACATAGCTATGATTGCGAGAAGAGACGCGCCGTAAACCCGGATAATAGCCCTGTTTTATCGTTGACTAATTGAATTTAGTAATTGTAATAGCTTGTAATGTATTAATCCAATGCAACTATCCTAATGTATTGGGCAGTTGGATTACTGATGTGAATATGATAATATACAATGCAATATTAAAGTTCAAAGTGCGTCTGTAATCGTGAATACTTTTGATTACTGTATAACTTGAGCAACGCTGTGACACATCAGGTTATGTCATTTTGACTGTATATCATACAACAAAATAGTATACGTTTTTATGTATATGTAATTATATCAGTTCATATGGAATTAATAATGTGTAAAATGTTGTTCAATGAAGTCATTTTCTTTATACATAAAAAACGTACATCGTCAAGAGTGCATGGGGTATCAATTAGTCAATTGCCTTTGTATCAGCAATATTTATTAACATCAATTATATATTGTGTCACTTTTCTACCTGAGATGCATTTACTGTGCTGCAGGTGTCAATGCAATAATTACACAAATGATTATAACATGTCGCGTGACTATGAAAACAGTCATTAATACAGTGATTGTGCATTAATTGCTTTAAACAACAAACTCTCTGACAATGTTGTTGTTCTAGTCACATTTATGTTGTTTTACTAGCCGTATTTTATGTTGCGCAGATAAATATGTTCCATTATTAAATGCATTATCAAACTTTGTAAATCAGCCATACATGAAGATATATGCCTAAATTTCTGCCCGGTTTGTATTAAGATAAATCAAATATATTCATGATAACTGATAACATGTCTTATCAATATTATCAATCCTTGATGCAACTTAAGAGTAATCTAAAGATACTGTTAGCAAAAAATACCAAAGTAACTGTAATGTTATCAGTTACAGAACCAAGTTATCAATCAAGCCTAATGATGTTTAATAGTTTTGTTGCTGGTGGTAATTATATAGTTTGTGTTACAGGCAAATCGCAGTTAAAAACCTACATTCGGGACAACAGATGCAGGTTTACAGCCATTAAACTAAGAACGAAAATCATGAACGAACAAAATAAAAGAAAGGCATTATTTAAAAAGAGGATTTTGCAGATGACGGAATAAAATACCTCCAGTGAGAATGATGCGCTCCTTCAAAAGAAACTACCCCAAAAAACTGATTTCAAGTTATAAGTTAATTTATTGTGATGATGTTGCCTTCACTTTCAAAATATTTAGACAAATATAAACAAAGCGAAACTCCAACAGGAGTGAACTCTTATTAGCAGCCCGAGGTTTTTTATTTGTGGCATATGACAAACATAAGTAATACAAGTATTTACTGGACACCTCTGTTAACACATTAAGCGCTGTGTACAAGAGGATTGTGAAGATGTTTTTATTTTCATTTGGAATTGAAAGGGATCCTAGGATTTTGCCTCCGTAGTCAGAACGTTAATTGCATGCACTCTGTGTATATACTAAATGTAACTTCTATGTGTACGTTAACGTTAATTATGGTTGGAGAGTTGTGGCATAATGAAACGTGTACCCATGCATGCAATGTTTTGAGGTTAAGCTACAGCATTGTATTTCGTTCGGAGTTTGTACCATAGTATTCGTATAAAATGCTTATACAATAACTTAGTGAAACATACACATTTTATTTTTTATTATTCTAAAAATGATCTGTTCTGCAACAACTGGTCACATTTTTGTGAATTAGACATGAAACAGAGGAAACCAAGGACTTGCAAGTTAGAATCACTCGGGATCATTATTTATCACTTTTTAAATCGATCTTTAATCATAATGATGATATATATTTTTCTATTTGATATTTGTTTTCATTCTGTTTATACGATGTGCGAATTATGTGTGTCTTTTAGATCTTGATGAAAATGAATAACTAATAACTTTTATCGTCGCGTTGTCGTCTGCGTCAGCGTTTGTTTTTTTTCTGGTAAAGTTTTGGTTTTAGTTTTTAGTCTATTTCTCAAAAACAATGAAAGGTATCTATTTGAAACATTCAATACGTGTTTATATCTAAAGGTTAATAAATTTCAGGTAATGTGATTGAATTTCCAGATTTATCTACCCTCGTTGTTTCTTACAAATTACAATATTTTCTCAATTTGTTTTTATAAAAAACTTACATTTTTGATAAATATATAATTTCTCAAAAACTATCAAATAACTATTGAAATGTAAGATACTTCAAGATACTTGTTTATGTGCCTACCCCATCTGCAGACATAACGAAGTAACTCTTTCAAGGCATTTGTTGGAGCTATTACCCTTTAAGCCCACCACCTTAGCACATCGCTATTGGTAAATGGGGATTGTCCTGCGTCGCTCGGCATCCGGTGTCCGTAATGCATCAACCCTTGGGCTCTATACTGACTTCACTTCTCATTCAATGTTTACCAAAATTGCACAGTTTGTCTATGACCTCAAATAAGTGTGATAATTGGCCACATAAGGCCAGGAGAACCAGAGTTATCGCCCCTTTTTCATGGAACAAAACTGCAAAATGGACTTTCTGCAACATAACTGTTTCATTTTTCATCAGATCTTGGCCAAACTTGCACAGCATGTGTAGGACCATAAGATATAAAAACAATCTCAAAAAGGTCTAGATTGGAGTACAGACATTAAGTTATTGTTCCTTGTTTGTCAAAAAACATGCAAAAATGAACACCGTTGAGGATACAGAATCCACGTTTTTGTCTCATTTTGACCAAACTTACACTAATGTATTGTTGTCACTGTTTTAATCATTGTTTGGTGAAAAAGAACATATCACCGAATATGGAATTAAGATGGATGTTCGAACCTAGGATTCCAGATATAGGGTAAATCTCTGTGTAATGTAACTATGATTGAGCGTGGTAAACATATCAGAGATTTATTGTGGTTTACCTTGGTCCCAAAAGTTTCGACCATGAATGTCTTTGTACAGTATTGCAAATGTAAATTGCAAGGTAAATAGTATATGTACACCTAGGCCGGACATGCATCTGTATTGCACCTGTCGATTTCCAGATTAACTTGGTCACCGCTTTGGGCCATCATGGCCATTTTGTTCAAGTAATAATTTTCGCTTTAGGTCCAATTTCTCCATACATATATGACGTTTTGTCTTAAAACTCATTGTACTTGATCACAGTGATGGATTTCAGTTGACAAGAGACCGTTAGGATTTTGTTAGAGTAATTGTCCGTTTTTATCAACTATTCCACTTTAGGTCAAATTTAACAGTATCTATAAGAGATATTGACTTGAAATTGAATACACGTCATCATAGTGATGAACCCATTCTATAAGCAAAAGACCAGAGTACAGTAAAATGTGTGAAAGTCAAGCGTCCAGAACCCGAAGGCGATGTTCTTGGTTATTCTAATATTGCTTTAGCTAAGTTTTATGTTATTTTATGCGGATGTTTATGTAGGGAAAGATCACAAAAGGTACAGTGTGCTGCTGAAACAAAGAGTATGTTGACATTTTCTAACAATTTGCTAAATCCAGTGTGGTTAGTTGTCTAATGCTTATAATTACAGTTGTTAAGCATGGGCTATTCAATTCTCGTTTAATATTTAAAAACATCATATTAAATAAAGACATTTTACCGTTCTGTGTTGACCAGCCCAAATGGTCAGCAGGGAGGAAACACAAAAAATACCAGAGTGTACCACCCTGTTTTTTTTATTAATTAAGTAGATCAACAAATCGATCACATTATAAAGAAAAATGTCTTCCTTGAATTTTCGTTTCGTTCAATTTCGACCTGATGATGATGTTATATCGCTTTTTATGTTATACAGTTTTCTGAGCATAATTGTTAGCTGATGTTTATAAGGATGGGTGTCTATTTGTATTGACTCTTATGTCCTTATTTCGGTAAGTTTAGAGTTTATTACCTTTCCGTAAGTTATGCAGATAACCTTATCAACTTGCGGCAATTTTAATCAGGCTTGAAATTTCGTTTTGTTGAAGGTCAACTTGATAATGACAATTTATTATATCATCATAATTAAAACGAATATATCATAGCATATTGCAATTGTTTCATTGTCATTATATGAAGTATTTCTTTGAGGAATCATTGAATTATTTACTTGTTTTAATTGACATTGCATGAAGTATTTCTTTCTGATTCAGTGATTGTTTTAATTGATTAAATTGTGTTGCTTCTTTGTATTATTGTATAATTGTTGTTATTTTAAAATGATATGCTCTTAAGCAATGGGAAAGTAAATAAATGGTAAGACACTAACGTGCTTTATATTTATACATGTATTATAAAATCGGAGCGTTATAATGCGATTAATAATGATATCGGGTTCGATAGCCTTTCCCTTCACATAAGCAGTTTTACTTTGCGCGCAATCATGTTTTTTTTTCAATATGGTTGTTACAGATCACAGCAAACCTTTTTTATTAAGGTTAAAACATTAAAAGGGCCTGTTCACATATTGACGAATTGACAATTTTCCATTTGACAATTTGTCTCTTATTCCAAATATAAAAATAATACTGTATGTAAAGGAGCGAAATGATACACATACTGTAAATACCAGTTCGTTAATGAGTAATCATTAATTGTAAGGCTAAACGACAGAATAATGTGGAATGTTTCTGTTTTCGTTAAAATTGTTGTCATCACCTATATCAATGATATAATGTTATACAAAAACGATTAAACCGTAATAGCCGAGTCGTTAAGGTATTAGCCTTTTGATGCGGAGTTCTGAGGCTCTTACCCCGGTGGGAGCAACTTTTTTCTATTTGTGATCTATTGTAGTTACGATGCACCGTTAAGATTTCTTAGGGCATAATCAAAAATACAAATATCATAATGCGAACAATTCCCACCACCTTAAAACCAACACATTTTAATTATTAGTTTTTAAAGGTGTCTGAACGAATTCAGTTTGATAAAAGCAATGCACATTTATTAACATTTAAGTTGAACATTACGTACATGTTGGTTATTTAAGAATTGAACTACCATGATCTGCGCTACAGCGATGTTTGAGGTTTGTTTTGGCCTGTATGAATAAATTAGGTTCCAAAAGCTGACCTTCATACATTGACGAAGCGCAGACAATATACATTCAATGCCTATAATTGCAATTCGATGCTAAATTGTTTTCTTCTTCACTTAAAAGGATAAAAATGACCAGTTAAACATATTTAATCTTGCGTACTTGCGTTCAAATACATTGGATTTCTATGTATTTACATTTGAGTCCCGCCTTCGTTTGCTTGTGAAAAAAGATGCTTCTACAAATGTCAATTATATTCAAATCAATCAGCAATATTATCCATATTACTTGGATATTTCATACAAAACACCACGTGCGTAATGTCTGTGATATTCACGGAGTATGTATTGTGATTTTGAAATTCGATTAATGAACATTATCCTTTAACAAAACCCAGATCAGTGAATGGTTAACTGGCCTAATTAATCTTTGTCGTATGGTGGCATAGAACTGCCAAATGACAACCACTTTAGGTTCGTGTTATAAATCTTATACTTTCTTTACGTAAGATATTTTTCTGCTTAATAACAAAATGCAAGAAAGTGTCAAAAATTATTTGCATTCAATGGTATTTAGTAAACGACACACGACAAAAGTCAGTGCGCAACGTATCTGAAAGTAAGCCTGTCTTAAATATATGTTAGAAAAAAGCTGTTATTCCAAATATATAACAGGATGCCACAATTTTAACTCATATCTTAATTGGCCTTATTTATAGAATATACAATATATTTTGTATTATTCCATATTACGAAGATATTACAACTTAAATTATATTATTTTTTACACAAACAAAAACCAAATACAGGTATATGATCATGCATAGTCTATAGCTTAAAAAGCGAAATATCAAACATATGTTTATTTGAATTACATGCATTATTGACAAAAATGTGACGAAGAACAATGTTATGTGTATGTCATCAATATATTTTTTTATTTAATTCTAATTCAATTTAAACATCAATGTCGGTATTCCTGGTGTGAACCATCGGTTCGATTAAAAAAAAAGAGTTTATTTTATAATACTTAATTTAGAGCGGATCTATAAATAATAAGATGTAAGCATAAAGCATGCTACCAAAATTTAAAAGTAAACACTTTAGTAAATCAGCTGTCAGTTATATGTTTCAATAGTCTTAACATTTCACATTTTAATGTCCGATGATTTAGAACGCACTTCAGTGAGAGAAAAAAAAGTAAAACAACAACGCTAACATATCCTTTTATAAGCAATCTTATTTAGGAGTTTGTGCCTATTTAAAAATAAATTTGATTCGTTTTCTTTCAAGGAAAGCGACTGCATTACTGTAAGGGCAAAAAAAAGCCTCCAATCCTTATACTTCAATGAAAGGGGTATCACAATTTAACAAAATGCCGGGTAAAGCACCGGTGTCTCCTAAATGTTGTCCATTTATGTATCCTAAAGGTTGTACATTGATGTCTCCTAAAGGTTGATTCGGTGTCACCTAAACACTGCATCGGTATAATCTCAATGGTTCCTTGCTCTTTTCCTGTAACATTAAATATCGCTCACAGGATAAAATCAAGAGTCGGCCACCGTGAATTGACTTCGATAATGTTTTATGTCACTTTTTAATATTAAAAGTTATGCGAAAAAAAGACATACTACAAAAGATCGTGCGCATCTAAACGGGAATCAGTATCGACTTAGAATATAAGTTGCAAAAAAACTGTTGTTCGAATCATCTTAAAGTATACCACACCTTTAAGTCATATCAAGGGCGTTGTTATATTTAGATGGTAAAATATATAATTTATCCCTTTTTATTATGAAGATATTACATGAGTAAAAACATTAACATCAAGAAATATATGTACATGTGTATGCGTAATACTGAGATTAAACATCGAGATCTCAGAACTATAAACATTATTATTATATGCATTACTTTACAAAATGTGATTTAGTACTATGAAGTGTACATGCATGCCATTTTATCACCAAGAAAGCCCCCATTCATGTCTCCTAAAGGTTGCATCGGTGTCATCCAAAGGCTGCATCAATGTACTTGCTTGTTTTACTTAGCACTTATTTGTCCGTTGAATTCAAAAGTCGGACACCCTGAATCGTCTAAGATATTTATGTTTTATATAACACAGGTTTCAGTAGGATACCAATTGGGACAGAGTAACAGATCAGCAGTCAACGTGCAGCGTTGTAGAAGACATATGAAAAAAGATATTAAGCTAGTTAATGGAAAGTACATGTAGCTAACAAAAAGCATGTTCGAATCGTTTTAAATCACAATCATAATTTGTGAATTGGATAGCCGGTATAGCCGGTATGTTTGATTTATGCGGAAAATAATTGATTTAATAGTTTTATCAACAGTGCCGAAAATATCAGTTTCAGAACTTATTGATGGGAATTCGCCGAGGTATTCAAATTTGGATCCATGGTTACAATTACACAGTAACACGGTTTCATGAAAATGTTTTGTAAATGAATTAATATTTTGTTCAGTACATCAAAATGTGATTAATGACCACATTGGTGTTTGGTAAGAGCCAATAGATTTCTATGTAAAATGGCAAAACATAAATATTCTAATGACGCTATTTATAGCCTCTAAACGTTTCCAGACATAATAAATCTTTTAAGAAAATCATTTCCTGCTATTCGTTTAATTTCAGCTCTCAAGCCGCAATTTCCATACATCTACGGAACCATGAATTTAGCCGAACGCTGCTCGTGAATCTATGAAATTATTGGCCAATAAACGTTGTCATTAACAACCGTTAGTTTTTCGTAATAGTACTGACACTAAGCGTCACTTGTGTGTATTTGCATATTTCAATATTCGTTGCTGTCGATATGCACAGATCCAAACTCGTCATTCGCCAAGTCTTATTGGTGTTTGTTTTTAACTTATTGGAGACAAGTTATCCCAGAAACATTCGGATCTCGCCAAGGTCGTAAATTTGATCTACATATGGTGATGCATGAGATCTTTAGTCAGTACGATGATGAAAGCACGAACGTATACCGCATTAACGTATTTTCGCGTTTTCGTTATCAAACAAACGCGTACTCTCGCATTATCAACATATAGAAATCGCATTATCTTCATCGTACTTTCGCGACGTCATCATCGTAATTTCCCGCTACGTCATCGTACTGTCACGATATCGTCATCGTACTTTAGCGATATCCTCATCGTACTTTGTTTTCGCATCGTTCTGTCACGTTATGGTCGTCGTACTTTCACGTTATTGTCATTGTACTGTCACGTTATCGCCATCGTTCTGTCACGTTATCGCCATTGCACTTAAACATTATCGTCATCGAACAGACGCGTTATAATCATCGTTCAGTCGCGTTATAATCATCGTACTGTTGCGTTATCATCATCATAGGGTCGCGTTATTCATCGTAGTAGTTTGTGAGGGATTCGTGTCCTACCGATGAACAAAAAATTATATATTGCATTTTGCACTTTTCTTTGTTATATTTCATGCACATAATTTAACAAGAGGGCCACGATGGCCATAGGTCGCTCACCTGAGCTTAAGGCATTATACTGGCTAAATGGCACAAAACCACTAACCTGAGTATAAAGATCTGGGTCTTGCAGTTTCAGCATGTGACCCACAAGGAGTGGCCACTTTCTACTCCAGGAGCATCATTGGAACAATCTTTGTAGAGGACCATTATACAATATTACATACCAAATATAAAACCGCTGGGCTTAATTGTTTCAATGGACACGATTTTTAAAGTCATTTTGCTATTCAAGTCTATATAAATAATGTGAACCCCCGGGGCATCATTTGAACAATCTTTGTAGAGGACCACATACCAAATATGAGACAAAGGGGCATCAGAGGAGAAGATTTTTAAAGTAATTTTGCTGTTCAAGTCCATACAAACAATGTGACCCCCGGGGTGTAGCCAGTTTTGACCTCAGGGACATTTAAAGTCATTTTGCTATGTAAGTCTATATTAGAAATGTGACTACCCCCCTCCCCACGAGCGTGGCAAATTTTGACCAAAGGGGCATCATTTGAACAATCTTTGTAGAGGACCACCAGAGGATGCCACATACCAAATATAGAACCACTGGGCCATAAGAGAAGATTTTTGAAGTTATTTTGCTATTTTAGTCTATGTAAACAATTTGACCCCCGGGGGGTGGCCAATTTTAACCCCAGGGGCATCATTGGGACAATCTGTGTAGAGGACTATTGTGCGATTTTACATACCTTATATGAAACCTCTGGGCCTTGCGGTTTAAGATGAGAAGATTTTAAAAGTAAATTTGCGGTATACGTCTATATAAAAAATGTGATCCCCGGGGCGTAGCCAGTTTCGACCCCAGGGGCAGCATTTGAACAATATTTGTAGAGGACCACATGCGACATACCAAATATGAAAGCTCTCAGCCATGCAGTTTCAGGGAAGAAGATTTTTAAAGTTTTCACTTTTTAAATCTATTTTAGCTCTGGTGACCTAGGACGCACGACACACAAAGGGTGATCACAAAAGCAAGCTTAACATTGTCTTTTCATTTTTGACAACACAAAGATAACCTTATTACAAAACCTGTGTTTAAAACCCAAATCATCTGTAGGGTAAGTCGCTCTGCTTTTCTTTTTATTTACAGATCATGTAACAACGTTTAATTCATCTAGCGATCATCAAAGAAAGCGAACAGAGGTGATTTTTTCTGTTTTGTTTTTATAAAGATGATTTAAAGCTTTGTATTTACCTTTTAAAGGAAGAATATGTGTTAAAATAAAGAACAATCATTATATAAGTTGCATGCGACATTACTTAATGCATTGTCAGAAAAATAGAAGCAAAATTAGTTTACATAACTGAAACTTCTATGTTTTCGGACATTTAAAATTATTGTTTCAGTGTCCGAATACTTAGAGTCTGTTCGACACCATATCTACAATATTATCACAAAAACCGCAAAGGCTAGACATGCTCGTTAGTATTGTTATCTTCAGCGACGGTTCCCTTTCTTGTCGGCAGAGTAAATTTATTGCTCTTTACTGTATATTGGTAATTATACTACTTGTTAATTGGCATGCGTGGTACAATAGGACCCATGAAATGTTTACCGGTGCAGATATTTGCTGTTACAATAATTGCAAATTAGTATCTGTCCGAAAACATAGATTACTAAGTATTTGAGAGTGTCTCAAAACATAGAGACGCAAACAATGAATATTTTTGCTGATTTTGAGGCTGTCCGAGAACAAGAATCGATACGGTACATGCCATGTTGCTCGCCACTTCAATCGATTGTCGGAAAATGGATATGAAGATCACACGTACGCGCGCACGCATACACACACTTTAACGAGAGGTCACTGGCGGATTTGATCCGTCATTAAATGTGTTTACGATAAGTCGTGCATAGTATAGCTCGTTCAGATTGACCTGCAGGTTGTTGCTCTTTCAGTTATTGAGAAGCACGGGACCCTTATATGCTGCCAGAATGTGATTGTATCGACAAAACCATGAACATGAAAGAAAAACATTGAACTTTGGAGAAAATGTATGATTTCAAAGAACGTTTGGTGATGGGGCTCATAATATACAAAGTTAAAAACTCCTGACCTGAGATGATTTATACCATTGTATTATGGTTTGCATTCATTTTTCCTTTGCCTCAATGAAGGGTGTTACGTATAAATTTGTCTCAGTTCACTCTGAACGAGCTATAAAACGGATCAAAATCGACTTATTTCTGTATCAGTAATGGTATTGTTCTTCTGGAGCTTACGACTTTTAACAAAGACGAGTAAGGTAAATGCTCCGTTTTGCTCATTTCATTTGCTTGACAGACAGAGACTATTTCCGATGGACAAGTATTGAGACAGCAGCTATAAAGAGAGACTTCAGGCACAAGATAGAAAAAGAAGAAGGCAACTCGTTTGCCCCGTAAATCTCAATTAAAAGTATAAAGTCCTTCATAATGATGATAATTATTATAAAATAATTAGAATTACAAGTGATTAGAGATGCTCCCAGTTCGTTTAATGTATTGAACTGGTCCATGGGGTTGAATGGGAAAAAAGTTCCAACAAACCCAAGCTTCACCTAACAGACATGTAGTATATGCCAATACATTTGGAGTTGGTTGTGCGTCGCATTAACATTCAAGGGCCTAATTATCTATAATTATATAATAAGATGATAACATATAACACAACATAGCTATGCTTGCGAGAAGAGACGCGCCGTAAACCCGGATAATAGCCCTGTAATCGTGAATATTTGTGATTACTGTATAACTTGAGCAACACTGCGACACATCAGGTTATGTCATTTTGACTGCATATCATACAACAAAATAGTATACGTTTTTATGTATATGTAATTATATCAGTTCATATGGAATAAATGTATGAAATGTTGTTTAGTGAAGTCATTTTCTTTATACATAAAACGTACATCGTCAACATTGCATGGGGTATCAACTAGTAAATTGCCTTTGTATCAGCACTGTTTATTAATATCAGCTATATATTGTGTCACTTTCCTACCTGATATGCATTTACTGTGCTGCAGGTGTCCATGCAATAATTACACATATGATTATAACATGTCGCGTGAATATGATTGCTTTAATTGCTTTAAACAACAAACTCTCTGACAATGTTGTTGTTCTAGTCACATTTATGTTGTTTTACTAGCCGTATTTTATGTTGCGCACATAAAAATGTTCCATAATTAAATGCATCATCAAACTTTGTAAATCAGCCATACATGAAGATATATGCCTAAATTTCTGCCCGGTTTGTATTAAGATAAATCAAATATATTCATGATAACTGATAACATGTCTTATCAGTATTATCAATCACTGATGCAACTTAAGAGTAATCTAAAGATACTGTTAGCAAAAAATACCAAAGTAACTATAATGTTATCAGTTACAGAACCAAGTTATCAATCAAGGCTAATGATGTTTAATAGCTTTGTTGCTGGTGGTAATTATATAGTTTGTGTTACAGGCACATCGCAGTTAGAAACCTACATTCGGGACAACAGATGCAGGTTTACAGCCATTAAACTAAGAACGAAAATCATGAACGAACAAAATAAAAGAAAGGCATTATCGAAAAAGAGGATGTTGCAGATGACGGAATAAAATACCTCCAGTGAGAATGATGCGCTCCTTAAAAAGAAACTAAACGAAAACCTGATTTCAAGTTATAAGTTAATTTATTGTGATCAGATTGCCTTTACTTTAAAAAAATATTTAGACAAATATAAACAAAGCGAAACTCCAGCAGGAGAGAACTCTTATTAGCAGCCCGAGGTTTTTTATTTATGGCATATGGCAAACATAAGTAATACAAGTATTTACTGCACACCTCTGTTGAAACATTAAGCGCTGTGTACAAGAGGATTGTGAAGATGTTTTTATTTTCAGTTGGATTGAAAGGGCTCCTAGGATTTTGCCTCCGTAGTCAGAACGTTAATTGCATGCGCTCTGTGTATATACTAAATGTAACTTCTCTGTGTACGTTAACGTTAATTATGGTTGGAGAGTTGTGACAATTGAAACGTGTACCCATGCATTTAATGTGTTGAGGTTAAGCTACAGCATTGTATTTTGTTCAGAGTTTGTACCATAGTATTCGTATAAAATGCTTATACAATAACTTAGTGAAGCATACACATTTTATTTTTTATTACTCTAGAAATGATCTGTTCTGCAACAACTGGTCACATTTGTTTGGATTAGACATGAAACAGAGGAATTCAAGGACTTCCAAGTTAGAATCACTCGGGATCATTATTTATCACTTTTTAAATCGATCCTTAATCATAATGATGATATATATTTTTCTATTAATTCAGTTGAATTAATATTCTCTTGTATTACGATCTAATTTGAATTGCACTGCTATGTGGTTTTAGTTTATTTTAAAGTGCGTGTTTTGTGATAAATTCTTTGCTAAGTGTGAGGTTCGGCTTTTGCATTGAGCGTTCTAATGCGGTGACCCCAGCTTTAATCATTTTTGGTTTATTTGTGTCTCTTGTGTGATTTCTAAGTTGCCAATTGTGTATTTTCCCTTTTAAGTGAGTAATTCTGGGCTAACTATGAGGTTTGGCATTCCTTTAAACTGGTTTAAAGCCCAAATGCTTTGCATTGACCGTTCCAAGGCGGTGTCCCCAGTTGTAATCATTTTAATGTTGTGTGTTGTGTTGTATTTAATGTCCTTTATTGTATAGGCTTTTGGTAACTTGCCTCACATGAAGGCCCAACGGATGTTAATAAGGTTTCTCTCCCGATGATGTCTCTGGAGTTTAATTGTTCCTATATTTAAAACTCAACAGAACTGGTACTATATACGTGCAATAATTGGTTGAAAAGCACGTTATTGTAACAAAAATGTAGATTCTTCAGTTATTTTAAGGTTTACAAATCTAATTTTAGATAATTTTAGAGGGGGCGTACGCCGTTTCCGCCCCCTCTAAATCCGCCCTTAATAATAATAATAATAATAATAATAATAATAATAATAAATAAAAACAACAAAAACAGCAACAATGAAAACACCACAATAACAACAACGATTTAATAATAATAATAAAAAAAAAAAAAAAATAATAATAATAATCATCATCATCATCCTTATCATAGAAATAATAATAATAATAATAATAATAATAAATAACAATAATAATAATAATAATAATAATAATAATAATAATAATAATAAATAATGATACTACTACTAATAATAATAATGATAAATAACAATAATAATGATAATAATAATAATAATGATAACAATAATAAATATAATAATAATAAACACTTCAACATTTTAAACGATTAGATTTATATATTATACAACCACATAAAAATTGTCAGGATATCTTCCAATTCCAAATTTGGTATGTGTGTACTTCTTTGCGAATTCGGATTGGCAATTTTAGTCTGCTAAAGCCGACAATATAGAGCATGTTGTAGTTGATCTGTTTAGCACATCTGCTAGCATAATAATAAAACACTATATAGAACAAAATTAGTTTATTGCAAATGGAAAAAAAATGAATTCAAACGAGTGTGCGCCAAAAAAAAGGAGCCCGCTTTTATAGATCCACTTACAAAATGGCGCAGTATAAATCACAATCATATATGTAACCTTCTGGCGACATTAATATATATAATGCAACCTATGGTGATCATTTCCACTAAAGGTTGGTTTTTTTCATGAACACACAGCGCTTTACCTTTAGGCGACAGCCAATTTATGTATATCCTACACGCTTAGTATTAAAAGAGTATTATGAGTAAGTAAAGCTTAACTATACTTATAAAAACCTTTTTTTATGACAAACTAAGTAAAAAAGATATTCTATAAGGATATACTTCACATGAAGGAAATTGTCTACCAAAGGTTTGTTAGATATGCAAAGTATCCCGAAGGTTCAATTTGTAAGTATATATATATATATATATATATATATATATATATTTTTTTTTTTTTTTTTTTCTTTGGTATTGGATGTATGAAAATCAATTTATTGGCATGAACTACAAACATTTTCTATAGTAAATACTATTTTTTCTGAAAACATTATCTTAACTGTATTGTTATTTTTTAATTATTATTTTGTTTACCATTGACATGTTCCATTTACAGTACTCATGTAAGAACACTGGTTTCTTTTTCTTTTTCAGGTGTCCCCATACTGTTGGACTACAACGAGTCCTACAACGAGTCCTACAACGTCTCAAAGGGCGACAATTTGACCGCCACCATTCCAATTTACTCCTTCCCGAGCGTTCCGGGGTCCAACATTACCGTGGAGTTGGAAGGTCGTAATATGAATGACTCCGAATATATCAATATCACATTTAAGAACGGTAAAGCCACTGTGTATTTCCACAACCAGTTAGTTGAAAGCGACATCCAGACTCTGACAGTGAAGATCAATGAGACAAGAGAGGACTTCTTCGGTGACTTCATGCTAAACTTCACGAACGCTGTTGGTACAACGACAGTAAATTTTACCATTTTACCACAAGGTACTTGAAGTTTTGTTTGATTGTGTTGAAATGTTTAACGATCTGTGTTGAAATATTTTAGCTGTAGAACATTGTCTTACAATATCATTTTTATCATATTAATGCAGATTTTTTTTTACAATTATATTTTCCTCGGTAATTAGTGTGTAAATACTCCGCCATGTCACTGAAGACAAGTTACTAGTCATACATTTCTACGCAAACACATATATTTCACGCCTAGTAAATAGTCCCTTGATGTGTATGATATAAGTTTTGATTAATATTTAAAAGAATACAAATAGTAATAAATGAGAGTAATTTTTATTATTATTGTACATCATACAAATGATTATTATTATTTTTTTTTTATAAACTAAGGACCCCCCGATACACCGTTACGTTTCGAGCAACAATCGATCACATATCATAGCGTTACGTTCTCTGTTGAGTCCGGCTTCTTCAACGGAGGGGATCAAACGTTTGTCCTTCAATACCGGCGAGTGAACTCCGATTCTTACTGGGCAAACGGTTCAGTCGCTGAAGTTGGGAAGAAGAGGCATGTTGTGGTCGAGATGACAGTGGACGGTCTTTCGCAAGTGACCGACTATGAGTTCAGAGTGTACTCTTTCAATATCTTTGCCCAGAGTAAATACTCGGTCGTGGTACAAGTTGCTACCGCTCTACGTATGTATACATACATTTATCATTTAAAAACATGAACGTTAATCTTGTTATATCATCGGACAGGCGTGTACTGATCTAAGTAATATACACAGAAACAACAACAAAAAAACATCACCAACATCAAAATAGTTGCATGTACATGACCTCGCAAAAGTGTTATAATGTTTCGAAGATTTAAAAAAAAAATCACGATGATAACAAGTTATAATGCTTTATCTGTCTGTATTATTATTTATTTATACATCGCACAAAATGTGTATAGTGTATCACATCTTTTAATTAATATGAGCAAACAATTCAATCACAATGCCGGTAATAATAATTATGTAGTTCGATTTTTAGGTTTTAACGCTTGGTAACTGCAAATGTGTTTTCAGATGTGGCAATGGTGGTGGGGGTCGTCCTTGGGAGCATTGCTGGAATCGTTCTCGTCATTCTGGTTGTATTCTTGGTATGGAAGAAGACACGAGGTAAGTAATGCAATGCGATGATTGATACATAATAACAAGGCACTTGCGACCAAAAACCATACAATGCAATACAAACAAATAGTATGGTATATAAAAAAGTATGAATTGCACAATAAAAAACAGTACAATACCTAGACTTATTATGATAATAGACTTTGAAAATAAATTTGATATATTATCATTTTACTGTACTAAATAAACTTTAAACCTGTTCAATTTGGACCATGTTTTAAACGTTGGATTTCGATTTAGTTGCAAAATACGTAAACATTGGTTCAATTAAACGTGTTTTCTTGTGATAGTGCTCAAAAAGCAGCGGCTGTAGTAAGGTGGCCCTATTTCACCGTATATCACTAATTTATGTTCGAAACTTCTAGCAATTAAGATGATTCAGTCTATGATATATTTATTCAATGATAAATATATGTAATGCCTGTTTAACTAAATTCGTTTTACTCAAACATGATCATTAGCGACATGTGTCTGTTACTATCGTCTTCATATTATTAGTGCACGCCTATGGAAAAAATATTATATTTGCCAGTGTAAACCTTTTTTTTCAATTTGCAGTTGACCAACCTCCGTAAGTTTATGAATTTCCTATCTCTTGACCAACCTCCGTAAGTTTATGAATTTCCTATCTCTTGACCAACCTCCGCAAGTTTATGCATTTCCTATCTCGTTGGTTTCAAAGTTTGTAATGTGTGTATTGCATGTTCCTTACTGTCTGTAAATGATATGCTGAATAATGTTCTCAATGTTACAAATTAAAACCAGATAATATGATATATATGTATGTTTTGTAATTCCGGAATACAATATATTAAAACGTCAGAGTATATTGTTAAATAGAACACATATACGTACCAAAGAATCTTCAAATGTACAATCTTCATTTTGAAAACACGTACGTTAGATACAAGTAAATGTTTACATATTATAGCCAAAGCTGACAAAGACAATGTCATTTGCTATAGTGAATGGTGACAGTATGTGTACATGCATAAATCTGCTTTTTTTCTTTGAGAAAACCAATAGTGCCGTTTACGAACATTCTTGCAAGTTTGAAGAAGGACGAGAATAAGTCGGGTAAGGTCAATATGCCACAACGAAATTTTATTTAAAACTATTTGAAACTAATATCTGTATCGTTCACAACTACACATCACTGTTTGTATCTGTTTTTAGCACAAAGCCACCGTCAATAGTATCAGTTTGATGTGTATGTATGTGATGAACATTTTGTCAAGGAATGGCACTTTTAACTTACAACATTTTATATTTATTTTAACAATATTACCGGCATTAAAATGCTAGTAGTTGTGAAAACAAACAATTAAGACTAATTTGTATTACTTATAAATGATTGTAATTTTTGTATTTATTAAGTACATGACGACTAGTTCTCATGTAAAATGCTTAAGTGCATATGGTTGGTCTAGTTTGAAAACTATTAGATGTATAATTTAACATCAATTTAAATTTGATTTTTGCAATTCAGAAAATGCCGAGGGTCCATCGTAAGTGCATCTCTTATTTACTTCCATTATTTTAAAAAAGGTCAATCAGTTATCTGCAAAAAAAACACAACGTGATATAAAATAATTATTGGTGTATTACAACGTACGAACAAGCATTGTTTAGCTGCTAGTTAAAAACGATTTATCTTAGCTTTGCTTTTTTTTAAATGTATTTTATTCTTAATCTTCTATTTACAAAAGACTACTTAAAATGGGCATCATGTTGTCGATTTTTGGGTGTCGCGTATCATTTGTCAATACCAGCCAAAAAAGTACGGTTAATTGTCTTGTCATATTTAGTATGTTTTATGCTTTACCGTGAACTTTAATTGTGTTCAATAATCAAATCACTAAATTGTATTGTCAGGTTGCCATTATTGAGATCATATTTAGAACCAAAACAATCCAACGTGTCAAATACTCCCGAACTTTTCTTCAATTAATGGAACAAATTCGTGTGTGATTTTAGTTGTGCGTATTGTTAACACACATTGAAAGCGTATAAAATAGTTGTCAATAAAATATATAATATTATAAACAAAATATTTTTATAAAAAAAACAAAGCCTCAGTGGTCAAAATTGCTTTATTTATCCTATCACTACAAGTAAATCGATAAAATATCAACACATCGTATAAACTTGAGCTATATACTATCGGTGATTTAGATCATGGTTATCCGATCGTTATTTATAGATCGGAAGATGATCACGAGTGACAGTAACTCATTTGCCACACATGTGTTATTTTCAACAATTAATGGAAAATCTAATTATTTTTGCATTGTTTTAAACATTAAAATAAAAAAATCACCTGTTAAAAAGATTGATTGATCAATAAAAACTCGATTACATCATGTACTATTTTTTTCTCGTCGCGGAATGATACAGTCCGGTTTTTCCAAATAATCTTCTGTCTTTTGATAGCAACGAGGTCAACAATGGAAAGTCCAAATTATCAAAAAGCCATTTAAGGCAGAATTGTGCACTTATTCTTTTAAGAAATGACAGAAAAAATAGGATAAAGCCTCGCCTCGCGCTCATTTGTTTCTAATCCTCGCTTAAACTTCATCTTTATCCAACACTTACATAATATATGCATTTTACAAAGATTCTGCTTTTGTTCAGAGCCTCATTCGGTTTTGTTTATTCTCGATTTTTTAGGTATCCAATCTCCACAACAGCACCCGAAAACATCTACGTGAATACAAGCGCTACAAAGCTGTATGCATGAAATGTGTATTTATATTTTTTATTTTTTTATTTTTTTATTTTGAATGTGTTAATCCGTGGTGTATATTAACACGTTGAAATGTCTCGCATTTCCATCATCCTACAACACACCACAACATACTGTGTGCAATATTTTATGTAAAGTGTCATTCTCTAAGCGTTTGCTTGTTTGCCAGTACATATGCAGACCACATTACCAACTGTCAATATGGAAATACGAAATGCAATGAAGAAGATAGTTGTTCTACAAATGTCATTTTGATACAAACATGGCATAATCGTGATAAATTGACAATTGGTTTTGGCTATACACGTGTCTTGGAATTCCTATTATTATGCCCCCCCCCCCCCCCTTCGAAGAAGTAGGGGTATATTGCTTTGCACATGTCCGTGGGTCGGACGGTCGGTCGGATGGTCGGTCTGTCCGTAGACCTTTTCATTTCCGCGCGATACCTAGAGAACGCTTTGACCTACGATCATTTAAGTTGGTTTGCTGGTTACTTGGGAGGAAAGAAAGACGCCTATACATTTTGAGGTCAACAGGTCAAAGGTCGAGGTCGCCGTTGCTAAAAATAGAAAAACGGTTTCCGCTCAATAACTTGAGAATGCATCTAGATATTTTAATGAAACTTCATACATAGATACCTTATATTGAGACCTCTCTTGGTATTTTATATCGGGTGGGTGGGGTCAAGGTCAAGGTCACAATTACTAAAAATAGAAAAACGGTTTCTGCGCAATAACTTGAGAACGCATCGAGATATCTTAATGAAACTTCATATAATAGATAACATATATCTCGCTTGGGATTGCATATATAGATATAGGATGGATGAGGTCAAGCCCTCCATTACTAAAAATAGAAAAAATGGTTTCCGCTCAATAACTTTAAAATGCATCAAGATATTTGAATGAAACTTCATACATAGATACCTTGTATCTAGACCACGCTTGGGATTGCATATGGGGTGGGTGAGATCAAGGTCAAGGTCAATGTTACTAAAAATACAAACAAGGTTTCTGCTCAATTATTATGTCCCCCTTCATAGAAGTGGGGGTATATTGCTTTGAACCTGTCCTTCGGTTGGTCGGTCGGTCGGTAGGATGGTCGGTCGGTCTGTCCGCAGACCATTTCATTTCCGCACGATATCTAGAGAACGCTTTGACCTACGATAATAAGTTGGTGTGCTGGTTACTTTTGAGGAAAGAAAGACGCCTATTGATTTTGAGGTCAACAGGTCAAAGGTCAAGGTCACAGGGGCTTGTAACACGAAATACGATCCGCACGATATCTAGAGAACCATTTGACCTACGATCATTTAAGTTGGTATGCTGGTTACTGAGGAGGAAAGGAAGACGCTTATCAGTTTTGAGGTCAACGGGTCAAAGGTCAAGGTGAAAAATTCTTGTAACATGAAAACTTTTACCTCTGTAGACCATTTCGGTTCCGCATGCTATGTAGAATACGCTTTGACCTACGTTCATCCAAGTTGGTATGTTGGTTACTCGGTAGGAGAGTAAGACGCCTGTCAATTTTGAGGTAAGCAGGTCAAAGGTCAAGTTCACAGGGGCTTGTAACATGAAAACTGTTTTCTCCGTAAACCATTTCGTTTTCGCGGGATATCTAGAAGCTGCAAGTCGGGGGCATACATGTTTTACAAACATATCTCGTTTCAAATAAAGTATATAAATATTAAAAACGGCATTTAACATTTTTTATCCGTGTTTATTATTTTTACATTGCCTTTACTTAAGCTCCACTGCCAGACAAGATAGCGAGAAGCCTTACGTCAATCAGAACCTCAATGCTCCAGACAGGTTGTTGCTGAGTATCAATCTTATTTGAATACATTGTATACATGTAGTATCCGTTTTAACTGAATTATTGTTCTCTTTCACTATTTAATTTTAACTGCATTGCTGTGAGGCTAAATTATATGTACACTTATTTTGATCAATTACGGGCCAAGTGTGAGGTTCGCCATGGCATTTAACCGGTTTCAAAAGCGTCCATCCAAGTGTAAATCATGTAATGATTTGTGATGTGACGTGATTATTGTACTGTGTTGTATATGACATTGGTCACTTGCCTTAAATAAAGGACCTAAGGATGTTTTATAGGAGTTCTCTCCTGCTGATGTTTTTGGGGTTTTATTTATCGTATATTTAAGTTTGGGAACAGTACACAGATAATCATAAGTAATAAAGTTCTTTCTTATTAAAAGTCCTACATTGTAATTGTGATAAAAATCAGATGAAATGTTTTTCATAGCACCAATGGTCGGAAATACGTTACTCAGCAGCCAAACACGTTTTGACGAATATCATATCATATATTTCCTATATGAGAACACAAATCATTAGAAGAAAATACAAGTATTATTCTTGCTGTAGAAAAAAAAACAATCCCAAACTAATCACCTAATTACTACAACGAAATGTTTAGTGATTTACATTTTGACCCGTATTACAAGCTAATTGCTAGACGTTCTAATAAGGAATATTCTCAAAGCAACTTTGTTCTTGGAAAGCTGTTGAATCTTACTTAGTGTTCACCACCTCCAATCACATTCATTATTCAGAACAATTTGTTCATCACATGCGACATTGATACAAATCGCATCTGCGAACGAACAAATACTTTTTATTGAATCGTAGTCCGTTCTGTATTTTAATATAAACAAAGTGAAACTCCAGCTGCGACAGCAGAAGAGAACAGCACAGGGTACTTTATTTATGGCCAGTGACCAAAGGCCAAAACCCACACACCACATCACATTAAGTCTAAAAATGAGTTGGTGAACATATGGTCTGTTTTCACAATTTCCAGAATGAATTCTGTGGACAACAACGGATATCTTAAAGTCCAGGAGCATTCAAATGACGAGGAGCCATACATTAATGTGGATAACCAATTGAAAAAAACACAGATTATAGTAAGCGACAGCAAGGTGGCGAACCGTGTGTACCAGAACACACAATTTGCACCAGAGTCCCCTGCTGCACAGTTGGCTGCGACGAGCAAATCGAAAGAAGAGGAGGATAATGATGATTACTTAAAAATGGATTCGCGGAAAACAGAGGAAATTTATGAGAACACAAAACTTGCGCCTAGCAAAGCCAAATCAAAGAAGAAGAAAGGCGAGAAGTAAGTGCATTTGTTTTGTTGGTATGATGCAATCATGAGTAACTTTTCAAAAGATTACTTCAAATTTATAAGAAAGAAAACGAAAGGAGAATTGTATAAGTTTTGTTCACCATATATGGAAGCGATAGCGATAGCCAAACTAAATCATTAAAGACTACAATTGTATACCCTTTGAAACAAACACAAAGTAGTTTTCACTAGATCGGTCCAGTTTTACCTCAATTAATTGACGTCGTCTTCATCTCAAAGTTTAGGAATTTATGCCCATTCGTTGCTTTGGACATGTCATCACACGTGTGCTCAGTGTGGTTGTAACTATGTTTATTGGCATTTAGATGAAACAAAATAAAAGTCATGGTTTACCCAATTTGAATAGTATCCCAGCAAGCCAGCCCATATGGGCCCCCAAGTGGAACCCATATAAAAATGTCAGCCCATATCGGGCCCATGTCGGACCAAGCAAGCAAGCCAAAGTGGATTTCCAACAGGTATGCCCATTTGGGTCCCAGTAAACGAACCCACTTAGTCAGAATGGGCTTTAATTGGACTGATATACCACATTGGGACCCATATGCGTTGTCTTGCCCATATCAGAACCAATCGGCCCACAGGCAAGCAAATTCATTGTGGCTCCACAAGAGAGTCCAAATGTGCGGGCTATATGCTATTTGTGGAAAAGGCTCTGGAACATACTTTAAACACGAAGTTAAACAGAATGGAATGGAAAAAAATTCGTGTGTAATGCAAATCATCAGGCCCCAACATAAAATAATTCGAGACGATCAGTGACAATAGAATATAGATATATTATGTCCACGAATAGCTATGCTTCATTCTGTAATTGTATTTGTTTCCTGTTCTCTACAGCTTGGAAGATGATTACGTTGCAATGAAGAAAAGAAACAGCAGTGAGTATAGCATGTTCGGAGATATTGAACTCAATTTGATGTCTTTGTTAAATTTCTGTGTACATCATTTTCGTATTCCATAGTGTTTTCCGAAGAGTTATCACTTTCTTTGGCAGACACCTAAGAACAATCTGTGTATTGTATTGACAATAACTTTAGATCCTTTTAAATTTTATGGATTCGTTTCGACACAACCATAGAAAAGAAGTCAACATGGCGCAAGTTTGCTTACGAAGTTTGAGCAATTATTTGATTGATGCTAACATTGTTAAGTTTAATTTCTCGAATGCACGTTTACGTACAAAGTTCTACAATTAGTTGATAATAATATTATTGTAAAGTTTAATAATGGTCTGTGGAGTATTCATATAAATGCTACGTTTTGAGAAAACAAAACGTAAAACATTAATACATACCGGTCTGCTAAATGATAAGGAGTTATTGACATGTTAAAATACAAACAATTCGTGAATAAACATGGAACATTTGCAAATGCTACAACATGTTTACAAATGATGGCATCGATCTATTTTAGCACCAAATTACAACGCACCTGCTCCACCATCTACGGGCGATGACGAAGAAGACTATGTCAATACAACCATAAAAAAGAAGAAATTAACTTGACCTTATTAATTAGCCACTCAAGAAGTTTACATACGTGTTACACTGTGTTTACTTTTACACCATCGTTAGACGAAGTAAACCAACGTTCAACATAGAGAGCTTATAACTATTTGACTTTTTTCCATGACAGCTGACGTCGATACAGTCAGCAAACAGCGATCGCGTCACCACTGACGATCACGTGTTCCTAGTTCCACGTAACATGCGCGGTCTAACGTCATATCGGGTTTGTTAGTTGTTTTGTTGTTTTAAGAAATGTGTGTGTTTTGTTCATTTGTTATACAAATGCATACCGTTACAGCACATGAAACATATTTAAAAATACTGACTAGTTGTAAGTCTATAAACTAATAGAATAATGAAATATAACATACAACTTTTCAACAGTTGAGTTTACAGAAATATATCATAATAGCAAACATAAATACACATAGTTTTACTTATGTGTACATGTATGTTATACAAAAGGTATAGATTATATGCGAGTATTGTTAATATGTGGCACTTCGTCAATATTATAATAAATTAATTGCAAAGGCACTTTCTGAGATCAAAATTCATAAATTCACACGAGCATTCTTTCAAAGAAGACTTGTTTGACTTTCGACTGAATACTAGTTTGTTGTTACTTTTTGCTAGCGTTGCATATTGCGTTCAAATAAACCTGCAGTGATTATGATTAGTCCTTACTATGCTCCTCGTAGACTTTAATTGATACGCCAGGAAGGAAGAAAGTATTGCTTGCCACATGTCATTCAATCCTGTGGAATAGTTCACTATGGACTTTCTGGATATCACATGGCAAAAGTTAGCTATTTCAAGTTGAGTAGCTTTCTGTGCAGCGTGCAGCGACTAGCATGTCGGTGAAACCATTCATAGGGTTTGAAGCCATGACTCAAACGATGTTATACGGTACTTACATTCTCAGTGATACGGCACTGCTAACGGGCTCGTTGAGTACGGCAGTATATTGATTTTCGAGTCTTGAATATGCGTGGTTGATTCGTTAATACCACTGCCGCCATGCCAGTAAGGAAGGAATGCTCTGACGAACTTTGTAAATGTGTCTTATTGACAAAACTTTACCATGGTAATGTTAGAACAAAGGGCGACAACTATTGTATACAAATGATTAAACAACACCAGTACTATTGGCACCATCTTTAGTCTATTAAAATGGCATATAAAATATCCACAAAAGCAAGAAAAAGCACAATCGTGGTGGTGCAAAAGTAAATAACAATGATCAGAGTGACTAGACGCTCCTTCTTTTGCGCTTTTAACTCTTATCAAAATGTTTGTTTTTTTTCGGCTGTCGGAGCTTAAAGCCTACGCGCACGCGGACGCTTAACAAAGTAATGAAACAGAATGGCCTTACATATCTAAATCAGATACATGCTCAACCATCGGAATTAATATAGCATTCCAGAAGGTGTAGAGACATCAGTTTCTACTCCCAAATAAATACCTTTGAATGTTGTTATTGCATTATTGCTCATAATTACCATAGAATAGTAATATATATATTATTGTTTTTGATAGGTTTCATGTTTAATCAGGACGATTCCATATTTGAATGGTGCATGAAGACGTTTAATACATTCTCGATAAGATATAGTAGCCTCATCTTTTTTTAATTTATTTATGAACGATCTTATGCTACATAATTGTGTTTTACATGTATATTACTCTTTAGTCTTGGTTCGGTCCAATATTATTTGCATACTTCATAGTTATTTTAAATCATTTCAGTTTGTGTTCTAACTAATATTTACCAATATTGTAGGACGGATATTTGGTTTGTAATATATACGTACTTGACGACGTTATTTTATGTATTCTCTTTCTTTACTATTTATCGTTGTCATGTTGATGGATGTAATGCATAAACGTTATATAAAATGTTGATAAAAGTAATGCATAAATGTTAAATACTATATTGATGGATGTAATGCGTAAATGTTTAATACTATCTTGATGAATGTCATGCATAAATGTTATATACTGTGTTGATGAATGTCATGCATAAATGTTAAATACTAGCTTGATGAATGTCATGCATACGTGTTATATAATATGTTGATGAATGTCATGCATAAATGTTATATACTACTTTGATAAATGTCATGCATGAATGTTATATACTACTTTGATAAATGTCATGCATGAATGTTATATACTACTTTGATAAATGTCATGCATAAATGTTATATACTACTTTGATAAATGTCATGCATGAATGTTATATACTACTTTGATAAATGTCATGCATGAATGTTATATACTACTTTGATGAATGTCATGCATGAATGTTATGTAATATATTGATGAACGAAATGCATAAATGTTATATACTACTTTGATAAATGTCATGCATAAATGTTATGTAATATATTGATGAACGAAATGCATAAATGTTATATACTACTTTGATAAATGTCATGCATGAATGTTATATACTACTTTGATAAATGTCACGCATGAATGTTATATACTACTTTGATAAATGTCATGCATGAATGTTATATACTACTTTGATAAATGTCATGCATGAATGTTATATACTACTTTGATAAATGTCATGCATGAATGTTATATACTACTTTGATAAATGTCATGCATAAATGTTATATACTACTTTGATAAATGTCATGCATAAATGTTATATACTACTTTGATAAATGTCATGCATGAATGTTATATACTACTTTGATAAATGTCATGCATGAATGTTATATACTACTTTGATAAATGTCATGCATAAATGTTATATACTACTTTGATAAATGTCATGCATGAATGTTATATACTACTTTGATAAATGTCATGCATAAATGTTATATACTACTTTAATAAATGTCATGCATAAATGTTATATACTACTTTGATAAATGTCATTCATAAATGTTATGTAATATATTGATGAACGAAATGCATAAATGTTTACAGATAATGTAAGAGCGCGAGAATGTATATGTATCAGCAGCTAGTGTTTTGTCTAATCATTCATTGTGTTATGTTTTAATCAGCTTGTCTCACAATGTAATTCAATATTCCTGTTATCTGTTATTGAAGATCTGTAGTATATTTCTTTTTATTAAAGATGATAACCAATACGCGTTTCAGCATTGTCTTTAGTTTGTCGTATGTTTAGTTTTCCATCTGACTTATTAGCGGTATTATGTGCAATCATCACACCATTGTATACCGTTTCTGTCCACGTAATGGTTACTATATAACTATTTACCGGTATCTAACCAATACATATACACATTTTTCATACCGGAATATGTTTTAACTGGTTATCTCATGAAAATGATGTGTCTCCTAGACATTTTAAATTGATCGTTTTACCAAATTATTCCAAATATAATGTCAATGTCGTCAATAATCTATTTGTAGACAACGTGTTGTTTTTTCGAAAGGACGGCTGCAATTTGTACGGCTGGCTGCATTAAGATGAGATGCATTTTCTCAAAGATGTAATATATCTGTTTATTATAAATTTTAACAGAAGAGGGAATCATATTTCATAGCAGAACAGATTTGCAACGCCGTCTGCAACAATGAAAAGAGCTATTTAGCTAGTTTACTATGGGGCAATATGGAGGTTATATATACTGGTTTCTAGTCTTACTATAGCCACAACAGAGCGACTGAACGATGTAGTGCATTGACGGATGGTTTATGAGATAATGTTTGATAGCAATCATATTAAGATATTATATTTTTTATATATCTTATCGGGTGAATACCCCGTCGACCATCGGCGTTGCAACATCATTAATTTAATTTTAAAATCATCATTACAAGGCAATTCGTTTACTAATATTTTAGTATTTGTTTGTTAGTAGTTTAACAACGGTGAATTGTGTTCTTTGTCTACAGAAAATACTGAATACTGCGCGTGTCATGTAAGAATAACATTTCAATAACGCCTTCTGTTTGCCTTTATGTATATTATGACAATTTAATCATCAATACGTAGTTGCAATACAGTTAACATTCTACTTGGGAAAACAATTAAATAAAATCACTAAATTTTATTGTATTGCCAACAGATTGAAATAGTACATTAAATGTAGCTTTGCAGCAGATGTGTATCATCCAACAATAACGAACGGGGTATCAATACCGTGATGCGCTCCATTCGAATGCTGAATTGGTGTAGAACTAAGGTACATCTTCTGAGAAGCTGTTTCTACGGCAACCCCCTCGCTCAAACGGATCTGTTCCTTGCTGTCGGTTGTTCTTAGGAAGAGTTGTTGCCCTTTGTGCACGACGTTCACGCTCGTGACTAACCGATCACACCCAATGTCGATGGAGTTACCTAGATAGTCTATGCCGACCAGCCTGTTAAGGTATATACATGTTAAGATACAACAAGAAACATGAAAGTTGCACAAATACCAAATTTTTCGAACGGAATTAATAAAAGTCAGCACAATAATAATAAGCAAGTTCTGTATGCACGGTGAACGTCATACAGCTATGGCTAGGAATTGCACTGAAGTGCAACTTAAGTTAAAAAATTGCTTTTTTAGTATTTAATTAAGACATTAAAGAATACTGACCCTGAACAGAAGTATGTTTATGTAAGTAAAAAGGTTTTACCGCTAACACGATAGCTCATTCCACAATTAAGTTATCAAGCAGAAAGCATTTGATATATTTTAAGTAATGGTGATCTTGACCTCATCCATCCCCTAAGTAATACCGAGCGGCATCTCTTGATCTTGACCCCACACAAACATTATGCAATCCCATGCAAGGTCTTGCTATAATGTATCTATATACGAAGTTTAATTACAATAGTTCAATTCGATCTTGCTTTGTTGAGCCGACCGACACTGTTTTTCTATTTTTAGTAAAAGTAACCTTGACCCCCACATATCCCATATGCATTCACAAGTGAGGTTTCAATATAAGGTATCTACGTTGGAAGTAACAATACAATACCTTCATTCATTCGTTCTTTAGCTGTTAACCGTTTGTTTTATTGTTAGAAATTTTATTAAAATATCTAAATTATTTCTCATATTATTAAGTGGGAACTATTTTTAGTAAGGGTGACATTGACCTTGACCCCATGCAACTGCAAGCGATGTCAAGATATAAGGTATCTACATGTAAATATAAAGTTTCATTACAAAATCTCAATTCGCTCTCTATGTATTGAGCACACACTGTTTTTAGTAACGGTGACTTTGCCCTTGACCCCAGTCACCCCATATGCAGTCCCAAGTGAGGTCTCGATAAAATGTATCTATGGATGACGTTTCATTAAAATATCTCAATGTTCAGTAACAGTGACCTTGACCTTGACCCGACCCATCCCATAAGCAATCCCAAGCGAGGTCTCGATATAAGATATCAAGGTATGAAGTTTCAGTGAAATATTTAAATTCTTGCTCAAGTTATTGAGTGGAAACCGTTTTTCTATCTTAAGAAATGGTGACCTTGACCTTGACCCCACCTATTCCATATGCAATCACAAGCGAGGTCTAGATATAAGATATCTATGTATGACTTATATCTCATTGTGTTTTGAAGATACTGAGCGGAAACCGTTTTTACTATTTTTAGTAACAGTGACCTTGACCTCGTCCCCACCCATAAACTATTCAATTTCATGCGATGTCTAGATATAAAGTACTACATATAAAGTTTCATGAAAATATCTCAATTCGTTTTCTTGGTATTGAGCGAAAACTTTTTCCCTATTTTGGGTTACGGTTACCTTGTCATTGACCTTGACCCCACCCACTCCATATGTTTTTCCAAGTGAGGTCTTGATACACATACGGGTACTTACTGCACGGACGTTGAGCCCAGGATGGGACGGCAGTGCACAATCATACACATACGGGTTCTTACTGCATAGACGTCGAGCCGCATATGGGACGGCAGTGCACATACGGGTACTTACTGCATAGACGTTGAGCCCGGGATGGGACGGCAGTGCACAATCATACACATACGGGTTCTTACTGCATAGACGTTGAGCCCGGGATGGGACGGCAGTGCACAGTCATACACATACGGGTACTTACTGCATAGACGTTGAGCCCGGGATGGGACGGCAGTGCACAGTCATACACATACGGGTACTTACTGCATGGACGTTGAGCCCGGGATGGGACGGCAGTTCACAGTCATACACATACGGGTACTTACTGCATAGACGTCGAGCCGGGGATGGGACGGCAGTGCACAGTCATACACATACGGGTACTTACTGCATAGACGTGGAGCAAGGGATGGGACGGCAGTTCACAGTCATACACATACGGGTACTTACTGCATGGACGTGGAGCAAGGGATGGGACGGCAGTGCACAGTCATACACATACGGGTACTTACTGCATAGACGTGGAGCAAGGGATGGGACGGCAGTGCACAGTCATACACATACGGGTACTTACTGCATAGACGTGGAGCCCGGGATGGGACGGCAGTGCACAGTCATACACATACGGGTACTTACTGCATGGACGTTGAGCCCGGGATGGGACGGCAGTTCACAGTCATACACATACGGGTACTTACTGCATAGACGTCGAGCCGGGGATGGGACGGCAGTGCACAGTCATACACATACGGGTACTTACTGCATAGACGTGGAGCCAGGGATGGGACGGCAGTGCACAGTCATTCACATACGGGTACTTACTGCATTGACGTGGAGACCGGGATGGGACGGCAGTGCACAGTCATACACATACGGGTACTTACTGCATAGACGTGGAGACCGGGATGGGACGGCAGTGCACAGTCATACACATACGGGTACTTACTGCATAGACGTGGAGCCGGGGATGGGACGGCAGTGCACAGACATACACATACGGGTACTTACTGCATAGACGTCGAGCCGGGGATGGGACGGCAGTGCACAGTCATACACATACGGGTACTTACTGCATAGACGTCGAGCCGGGGATGGGACGGCAGTGCACAGTCATACACATACGGGTACTTACTGCATAGACGTCGAGCCGGGGATGGGACGGCAGTGCACAGTCATACACATACGGGTACTTACTGCATAGACGTCGAGCCAGGGATGGGACGGCAGTGCACAGTCATACACATACGGGTACTTACTGCATAGACGTCGAGCCGGGGATGGGATGGCAGTGCACAGTCATAAACATACGGGTACTTATTGCATAGACGTTGAGCCGGGGATGGGACGGCAGTGCACAGTCATACACATACGGGTACTTACTGCATGGATGTGGAGCCCGGGATGGGACGGCAGTTCACAGTCATACACATACGGGTACTTACTGCATAGACGTTGAGCCAGGGATGGGACGGCAGTGCACAGTCATACACATACGAGTACTTACTGCATGGACGTTGAGCCCGGGATGGGACGGCAGTTCACAGTCATACACATACGGGTACTTACTGCATAGACGTCGAGCCGCGGATGGGACGGCAGTGCACAGTCATACACATACGGGTACTTACTGCATGGACGTGGAGCAAGGGATGGGACGGCAGTTCACAGTCATACACATACGGGTACTTACTGCATGGACGTGGAGCAAGGGATGGGACGGCAGTTCACAGTCATACACATACGGGTACTTACTGCATGGACGTGGAGCAAGGGATGGGACGGCAGTGCACAGTCATACACATACGGGTACTTACTGCATAGACGTGGAGCAAGGGATGGGACGGCAGTGCACAGTCATACACATACGGGTACTTACTGCATAGACGTGGAGCCCGGGATGGGACGGCAGTGCACAGTCATACACATACGGGTACTTACTGCATAGACGTGGAGCCGGGGATGGGACGGCAGTGCACAGTCATACACATACGGGTACTTACTGCATAGACGTCGAGCCCGGGATGGGACGGCAGTTCACAGTCATACACATACGGGTACTTATTGCATAGGCGTGGAACCAGGGATGGGACGGCAGTGCACAGTCATACACATACGGGTACTTACTGCATGCACGTTGAGCCCGGGATGGGACGGCAGTGCACAGTCATACACATACGGGTACTTACTGCATAGACGTGGAGCAAGGGATGGGACGGCAGTTCACAGTCATACACATACGGGTACTTACTGCATGGACGTGGAGCCGGGGATGGGACGGCAGTGCACAGTCATACACATACGGGTTCTTACTGCATAGACGTGGAGCCAGGGATGGGACGGCAGTGCACAGTCATACACATACGGGTACTTCCTGCATAGACGTCGAGCCGGGGATGGGACGGCAGTGCACAGTCATACACATACGGGTACTTACTGCATGGACGTGGAGCCAGGGATGGGACGGCAGTGCACAGTCATACACATACGGGTACTTCCTGCATAGACGTGGAGCCCGGGATGGGACGGCAGTGCACAGTCATACACATACGGGTACTTACTGCATGGACGTGGAGACCGGGATGGGACGGCAGTGCACAGTCATACACATACGGGTACTTATTGCATAGACGTCGATCCCGGGATGGGACGGCAGTGCACAGTCATACACATACGGGTACTTACTGCATAGACGTGGAACCAGGGATGGGACGGCAGTTCACAGTCATACACATACGGGTACTTATTGCATAGACGTCGAGCCAGGGATGGGACGGCAGTGCACAGTCATACACATACGGGTACTTACTGCATAGACGTGGAGCCAGGGATGGGACGGCAGTGCACAGTCATAAACATACGGGTACTTACTGCAAAGACGTGGAGCCAGGGATGGGACGGCAGTGCACAGTCATACACATACGGGTACTTACTGCATAGACGTCGAGCCCGGGATGGGACGGCAGTTCACAGTCATACACATACGGGTACTTATTGCATAGGCGTGGAACCAGGGATGGGACGGCAGTGCACAGTCATACACATACGGGTACTTACTGCATAGACGTTGAGCCCGGGATGGGACGGCAGTGCACAGTCATACACATACGGGTACTTACTGCATGGACGTTGAGCCCGGGATGGGACGGCAGTTCACAGTCATACACATACGGGTACTTACTGCATAGACGTCGAGCCGGGGATAAGACGGCAGTGCACAGTCATACACATACGGGTACTTACTGCATAGACGTCGAGCCGGGGATGGGACGACAGTGCACGCCCAGTTCGTCCTCATACACACGGATGCCTCCGTAGCCGTTGATGAATGACTGGAGATAGCCACCCTGGCCAGTGATGAAGTTCGTCACACCACCCCATCATAAATACATCTGTATATAATAATCTACATAATAAAGTAATAACATCTACATGTATGTGAAAAGTACACGAAACGTAATATAATCTAAATTAAATGTAATATTTTAACAGATGTTTTTGTGCCGATTCAATTGAATGGAAATTATGGCATTTATATTTCACAACAATTATTATTTTCCTTTTAAAAGCAAATAATATTTGGTTATTGATGTGTGGTCATTGCTTGATACAATTGGATATATGACAACGGTCTTAATACATGAGACATAAATATTTGGTTGAATAGCATTATATTAGGTTTTTGGTAAAGCTCTTTGCCGATATGATAGAGATCTATGTTTATATGGCAGGGGTCTATGGCAATATGACGTATGTGTTAGGTTATATGGCGTATGTCTAGTGCTATATGGCAAATGTTATTTGGCTATATGACATAGGTATATGGTTATATGACATTGGTCTTGGACTATAATAATGGCAACGGTTATTTATATATATGACTATATGACTGAGGCTATATGGCAAAAGTCATTTGGATATATGGCAATGGTCATGTGCTGAATGACATAGGTATTTGGCTATATGGCAACGTCTCTTCGGCTAGGTCTTTGCTAGATGACAAAGCTCTTCGGCTATATGATGTAGGTATTTGGCTATATATAACATATATATTGTGTAATCACGAACGTTGAATGGTCCTTATCTGTTGTCCAGCTGCTGGAAGAAGGATTTCTCCGCCTTCACCGATTGGTTAACGTTTAGCCAACCAATGGAGAACATGCCCCACGTCATTGCTGGACCTGCTCCTGTCGTCTGCAAGACGTTAAATGCTTATCATTTAGATCTTCTGGTATATAAAAATTGCTATTTAACATACAACGTATTTCCAATAATGCAAACAAAGTTATAAAAAGGACATACCGGTAAGTTAGAAACAATACATCATGCAAGAACGTGTGAAGAAAAGTATTTTTTATTTTAGATTTTTTATTCCTATTATACACATTTAAGTTTCCAATATTGTATATCTAGACTATGTACATACTTAAACTAGTATGTTGCAAACATAAAAATGCATCAATATACAATTACGAGCTCCTGTCGCCTTTAAAACTGCTTTTTAATCAATGTGCTTACACTGTTTACACTGTATGCAAGATAATCAATCAGAACATACTATTTATCATGAGAGATATTCATGGAATTAAATACACGAAGACATGAAACCGCTACCTTTTCGTAGATGGCCAGGTTATTGTACCTCACTTCGTCCGACATCTGCATCTGTAGCGGGTAGGAGAGCAGGATGGCGTCCCTTGCTTGATACTCACGTCTGCATCGAGAGACGTACACGTTTATATCTCAATAATATAAACACGCATGATTGCAAGAAGTTAATAAAGTGACGTACGAAACCCTGGTATCTACACATCCTATTGCATTTTGCTTAATAAATATTTTTTGTTTTCTTTTAACTTCATTGTATGATCTATGAAAAATGTTCATCTCAAAAAGAATTTTCAGCAACGGTCAAATCATTCTTAACACTGTGTTGCAAACTGCAAGGCATCAACAGCCAAAACATTACTTGTGGTGTAGCCATCGTACTCCGGGTGGTACTTCAAGACAGGGTCAAATGGGATGTACATTTTGGCCGCCACCTCCTCGTACTGGGGCGGAGCCCTGCAGTGCATAAGTTTGCACACATACGTGGGAAGAAGGAGTGCGTGTTTCTCCACGTAGTTCGTGTACACGGAGTTGTTCACCGGGTAGTGCCGCTCGTCCGGAGGCATCACTTCTGTAGTATTCATGAAACAAAGCATTTCGTTGAAATGTGCACAAGTGTTGGAAAATACTGGGTATTGGCATTTACACCTTACACATGAACATGTATGTATAGATTATTTCAAGGAAACTTGAATTGGGCATATATATACATCGACAGTACAATTTATTTCGCATAAATATAATAACGTATTGAAACAAGATAATTCCCTATTTTTTCCAATATAGTTTCCGAGAAACAATACATCGATGAAATCGTCCAGACAAAAATAAATGTAAAAACAAAACGAAATGTTAGGATACACCTAGGGTCGAAACGTCCTTGCATGTCATATGCAATCCACATGTATAAGCTGTCCAAATACTCGTTCAGTGTTTATTACGTTTGCTTTACATCTGAAACGTCAATTGTGTGAAACGTATACGCATGCTATGCACAAGCGTGTGTATACGTGCTTGTTAAACATAGGAGGCGTGTCGTGGGTGCTTACTTTTATCTGCGTAAAGTGTTGTCCTGGATCAGCCTGTGCGGTCCACACAGGCTAATCCAGGACGACACTTTCCGTTTTTATGGTATTTTCTGTTTCAAGGAAACTCTTCTAAACATAAATCCACTGTAGGCGGAAAGTGTCGTCCCGGATCAGCTTGTGCGGACTACACAGGCTAATCCGGGACGACACTTTACGCACATGCTTTCAGCCCGATTTTACCACGACACACCTCATATACAAATAATAGTTAGACCGTGTACCATTTATTTCATAAAGCCCGCTGGTTGCGTTGAAATTGGCCCGAGACCTCCAGTAATCTGCAATGGCGAAGACGGCCTCTTGAAGGCGCGAATTCCTCAGCATGTCCGTGTCTCCAGTCATCATGAGGTATTGGTTGAACGCCAGTGCCACGTCACCGGTCACGTGGATCTCCCAGTTCTGAGCCGGGGGCCAAGGAGTGACATCTAAACCTGATCAGAGCATACTATTAGTGAATTCAAACATTGAAAACAAAAACAACATATCCACGTAATTTTGTCGCTAATTTTGACATATTTCGGCCGGTCACCGTGACATCCACACCTGGGCCCGTATTTATAACGATTCTTAAGTAATATTCTTAACATAAGTTGAAAAATATGTCAAACTTATAATTTGTAGCTGAAACAGTATGCTTTGGAATACTTGCTTGATAAATACCCAATATTAACACACAATGAATTATATTGCAACTTTTTTCTGTGTAACATTCTTCAAACAATGCATTTCTTTGTCAGAAACTCCGATTATAAAATTTAACATGTTTCTAAATTTTGCACTAAGATTCTTTTTAAATACTAGTCCCGATTACAGTATACTAAAAGCGCATTCAAGCATTGAAAACAAAAAACAACATATACATATAATTTTTATCGTAAATTAATATATGTTGGCCGGACAGCAAAATAATACAAACAAAATACAGTTGCCATAATTTTATTTTGTGAAAATGTCGCTATTTCCTAAAACGAAATTGTCACAGATTTTCGTATTTTAATACGGGCACCAAACTGTGATGGTACCCAGAATATCTGACATGGACTAATCGACGGAAATACCACAATACGTTACCCACTAGGCCAAGATGCCTGGGTGACTTATCAATTATGATGTTATATATACATTTTCTTTTCTTAACTGGAATCTGTGATTTTTTTTTCTTTTCTTTCGAAATCTGCCATTTTTATGCCTATTAAAGTGTTCTTTAAAAACAAAACACGTCGTAAAACAAGTTTGCAAAGTCAAATGCATCTGGCAATCAGGACTCACACTTCCAATTGCTACACTTCTCGACATTTGGCTAAATAATTTTTCTATTGACTAATACGTTTTACTCCTTAAACCTCATAAAATGTCTTGAATGAGTAGCATTTCATTGTAGGATAGGAAATTAGCTAAAGACGATCTTAAGACAATGGGAGCACTGGGCAATGTATAGCAAATCTCTACACAAGTACCTGTAAACGCGCTCTCCCACGCATATTGGGCGCCGCTGTAGCCGTTCCGGCGCGCAAACTCGTAGGACGAGTTCAGGGTGCGCAGTCTCGTCTGCACGAGGATCGCGCCGAGGTCCGCGTGCAGCTGCAGAACCGGCGGGTACATCCACGTGTCCTGGTCCCAGAACATGTGACCGTTGTAGCCCTAGAATGACATAGAAAAATAACGATAAGAAATTGACTGATTTTAATCGTGTATTTTTATGTTATTATACTTTGTTTTAATTAAAATAATGGACGACAACTGTAAACATGTTCTGGCTAAATATTTGTCCGCATTGTCCTTACAGAATATCCAAAGTTTAGATTTTATTTCTTAATGCAACGATAGTCGCTATTAATTTGACAAAGAACATATTGTCCCTCGAAAGCCAGAAAGTCCTATCAGCCATCTTTGCACATATGCAGATGACACCTTCTGGCGCTCAACGGACGGTATGCGCTATATTGGCTTTGTTACAATGTTATCATCTCTTAATTGTAACAGAATAGGGAGGATCTGATTGACATCAGAGAACCAGTTTTTGACTCATTCTGCATACAAGTAGCCAGGAAAAGTGTATTTTCTGGTCACTGAAGACAACATCCATTCGTAATGACATTTGGTGAAACGACTCACGCCAAGGATTTACTGTACACATGCTTGTGAAACCATGTTCGAAACGTTCCAGCTAGTTACATAACTGTAATTCATGATGAACAATGGAAATGATATAATTTCTTTGCATTCAAAACATATTCAATGTTTAAATACGTACTTCATTTTACTTAAATTACCGGAGATTTAAATAAAATTATTTTTTTTTAAATTCTGTACATTATGTGCCAGATCTGCTGGCGAAAGTCCGTGGAATTCCCACAGTGGGTCCGGAGTTAGCGGCATGGAGCTGATGATGTAATAGAGGGCGCTGTTCACCGTGGACGCTAACGTCTCGTTTCCGCTGACGTCAATGCGACCGGCGTCCCAGACCTGACGCCATGCATTGACGTGTGACGTCAGCAGAGTTCCATCCAGGTGCATGTTCATTGCTATGAGGATACATGTATAAGATGGTTGGATTGATTTCCTTGCACATATGTTGAATATGCGTCATTATATACTATCATTCTGTATTTATTAAATATAAACCATTAAATTAATCGTACAGTACAAAGGTAGTGTGTCCAGTGCATACATAAACGGTCGAGATACAGAGCTCTTGTGATGCCAACCCTGTTTGTCTCTTATAAAAAATCATATGTTTATCAGCCTCAATTAACTCACTCTTTCTAAATTGGTTTATAAACACATATTATTTTATTTATTTTAGTTATTGCACACTTTAAGAGGTGTCACATTTTTGTTTAAATATTATTTCTGTGTGTTTTATCGTCTCGATGAACTACTAGATTATTTATAAACCATCGTACCAAGTGTTTTGCGTTGTTTTGGTCTAAACAATTTTTGCAAGATAGAACACCTGTTTTGTAAGCCAAATTGGCATCAGCAAGGTCGGGGCTGATTGACATAAAAAACACGTGCGTTTCTTTGCGCGCCTCTCCGCTTGATATGGATATTTCCCGTGGTATGATGGTAGAGTACACGTGCACTGGTGTTCGCCCTGATACGGGTGTTTCCGCCTCGTTGATTTTGCCATACATATAGCTGAAATGCAACATTTAAGGTTAATTAGCAAACGAGATGGCAATAAGGCCACCGGCAAAAATGGATCGGAGCATCAGTATGATCAAATAAAACTGCATTGCTTGGCAGCCGTGTTATTGAACGAATCAAATGTAAACTATTATAAAATAAGGCTCGAAGGAATTTGGTACTGTTATCCCAACGGATATTTCCAGATTTCCCATATGGAAAACTAATCACCTGATCACCATAGTCTTTGACGAATCAAAATAACTTTACGGAATTTGATTCAGAAGTAAAAACGAGTGCAACATATCGGAAATGTGTTAAGAAGAGAATTCAATTTTTCCACATAGCCACAATAATTAATGGAAAACTAACCCAGCGACTTTCTTTTTTTAAGCAAAATGGCTTGCAGGAATTCGGTATGTCAACAAAGATTCTGTAAAATAATTTAGACAAATCCCATTTCAGGTTTTGTGCAAGAGATTATTATGTCTTTGCCATTGCAACCAGAAATATCATTGATCTTTACACCAAAAAACCAATTTCATGTTATTAATACCTTGTGTTGGGTATATCGCTGGTCATATTCTGAAAGCTGATAGATGTGCTCGCGTTGCCATGGTTTATTTTAAGCGGAACCACCAGTTGCTTCTGGGTACCGTCCGTTGCTATGGACACTTCAGTGACAAGAATGCGCCTCACCACCCGATGGGCTAAAATAGTTACAGTCACCTTCCAGTGATCACTTCTGTACGTCTCCTCGTAAATCCCTGTTCGTAATGTTAAACAAAATAATATATGTAATATGAATTTGAACTGATTTTGGAGTTATTCTGGTTTGTTTGTATTTAAACGCCTAAATATCCCATTATAAAAATAAACGCGCAAACAGATATATTCCTCTAAATATAAGGTTTGCAAAAAAAGATCGATTGTGTAATATTGTTATGACATTTAAACATATGCAGTATCACACTGAGTACATTCTTGCCTATAATTGCAAGCAACTTACAGATAAAAAACATACATATCTTAAAATTATACTTTATGTATGTATTCAGCATATAAATATAAACAGAATAACAGGTCGTATGAATATGAATATGAGTATTAATGTCATAAGTTCAGTATGAACTTTATTCTAAAAATGATATACTAGTAGATTCTATATGCAGATGTTTGAATTTCCGTACCGTCATCCATATGCAAGCAAAATGACGTATTCGAAGGCGACCCTGCTGTATTTAGCAAATTCAATGACGTCATGGCGGGTATTCGTGCGCGGGTGGAAGTAGTTCCATTGCCGTTATACAAGCCGTTCATGTACACGCTGTCGCTGTGGACCACCGTCCATAAGTGACCGTTGCTGATTGACGGCCATAACTTGGCATCTTTTGGTGGCCTGGAAATAGTAACGAACGTTATCCCAGTAGGTTACAAAGTCAGATAGGAAAATGTTTCCATACACACGAGCAAATATCGTAGATTTATATTTTCATTATTTCCTCAGTCGGCGATATCCTCAGTAAACTTATACATGTATATATTCTCCATGACTGTCTCAATGTATGACCAGTTACAACTGAAGATTAAAATGAGTTATAGTAATCCAATACATATGTATACTTAAGTAATATAGCTATTACTAGTATCCACATATGAGTCTTAAAACAACGACAACAAGTATGCGTATATATTTCAAATTATCATTAACTAGGGGTTTACATGCTGGAGTTTCTGAAGCATTATCAATATAATTATGAAAGTAGAATTCTAATTTAAATTGGATACATGTATGTATATAGGTATCCAAACGTGTTTCCAGTGAAATTCCTGTTTTTTGTTATTATTGCCTCCATAAAATTAATTCAAATTTCAAAATACGTCTTGAGTAAAATATAAGAGCCGACACTGACGACACTCAGCCAGAATTTTCAACTTTCGCTGTGTAAAGTTGAGTACCTGTAGGTAGCCCTGGTGAATGGACACACCCAGGGGTTCACAGTTAAAATAATACGAACAAGACTTGTCAGAGGACAGCGCGCTCGACTTTCGAAGTATTTCAGTTGGTACATATTTCGGAAAGTGGAAGGGGTAATACAATTGTTAAAATACAAGACTTTTAAGTGAAAACCTAATATAGTTTATACATTTAAGGAGTTTGAAACAACAATTTAACCCCAAAATCTATGTAAAAAGTGGGCCTACCTCTCTAAACATACAAAACGGAGATAAGAAGATTGTTGAACCTGATGCTGGAGTTGATGGCAAAGGTATATTCAAAGTTTCAAGTGAATTACCTAAGTAGTTTTCAATGTATAGAACTTCTTAATATAAACTTTAAAAATATAAATATAAACTTTAACCTGAAAATCTATACGAAAAAGGGGTATAACTATGTCAAGATACAAAACAGAGTTATGGGGAATGTTGCTCCTGATGCTGCAGCTGATGTAAAAAGGTAAAAAGTATATGTAAAATGGGGGCATAACTCTGTCAAAATACAAAACATAGTTATGGGGAATGTTGCTCCTGATACTGGAGTTAATGACATAGGTATATTCAAAGTTTCAAGTGAATAATGTAGATTTTATGTTACAAATATTTGAATATAAACTTTAACCAGAAAATCTATGTGAAAAGGGGCTCAACTGTGATAAAATACAAAAAAGAGTTATGGGGAATGTTGTCCTTGATACTGGAGTTGATAACAAAGGTCAGTTGCAAGTTTCTAGTGACTTTTGAATATAAACTTTAACCAGAAAATCTCAATGCAAAAGGGGGATACCTCTGTCAAAAAATACAAAACAGAGTTATGGGGAATGTTGGCCCTGATACTGGAGTTGATGACAAAGGTTAGTTCTAAGTTTCTAGTGAATAACTTATGTAATTTTGATAAAATACAAAAAAGAGTTATGGGGAATGTTGTCCCTGATACTAGAGTTGATAACAAAGGTCAGTTGCAAGTTTATAGTGACTTTTGAATATAAACTTTTACCAGAAAATCTAAGTGGAAAGGGGGCATAACTCTGTCAGAATACTAAACATAGTTATGGGGAATGTTGCCCCTGATACTGGAGTTGATGACAAAGTTATATTCCAAGTTTCAAGTGAATAACATAGTTTTAAGTTACAATACTTTTGAATAAAAGCTTCAACCAATTCAGACGAGGACGCCGACGCCGACCACGGGGCAAGTAGGAAAGCTCACCTATTCTTCGAAAGGTCCAGCTAAACACCTCTGCTAGTACTTACGTGTCTGTACACAGATCCCATGCCTTGCTCTCGTAAACGCCAGCCTGCAAAGAACAGTTACCGAGAATAGGTCCGGAGAATTATTCATTTCTTTGAGTTTGATATTTGAACCATTTTATTGCAAGAATGCTTAACGCGTAACACGCGTAAACAAGCGCACTTCCGAGATTCATGTTTACAAATTGTTTTAATATTAATATTTAATATTGAATTATTTATCATAATTCCCTTATGCACTAATTTTCAGCATATAAACGAACTTCCATAATACGAGACCAAAGTCAAAACACTTGACTTCACACTAATTAAACGCGCTGCCAATAGTGACTTCCGGTATATAACCAAGATTACGATGTACGTTCGCCGTACTTTTTATATACGATTAATGACGCGAATATACTGTACGTCGACACGAAGTATTATACATATGTGCTGTTTATATTATTTTCTTTCTTATAGGCCAACACGGACATATAGTTGTATCGCACTCATTTATTTGTCATTTCACCGTAAAACAATTAATGTATTGTTTGCATTTATTCCAGTTTCGTAGACATGAAAATAAATATATGTAACACTTCCTTGAAGGCTCAAAGTTTATGATGGTGAAAGTACGGATTGTCAAAGCACGTGTTGTTTTAATGAAGAAATTGTTGCTGTTGTTACTATTATAGGAGCTTTATAAATTGGTGGTCGGAAAACTACGGTTTGTATGTGACCTAAATAGCTTGTATATGATGTATATGCATGTTACATTTCCAATTTCGGAACTTGTTGTACCCTACACAATTAAGCATAAGAATCTAGTCAAACAATATTATTTGCGACCTGTGTGAAATGTGATGCCTAACAATTCCCGTAGATCTTTGATGAAAATAATGAGATATTGTTTGCGTATTTTTAATCTACATGCATTAGAATAAACCAAATATTAACGAAATGATAAAATAATTTACAGAACAATGGTGTATATTCAGAACGGAAGTAAAAATACACAACATAAATGCAGAATTAGCAGATAAGCATAATAAATTGCTCAATGCATACCTTAATCAAATGGAACACTGTTTTTGACGGACTATTCTATGATAAGAACGTTTCAAAGGGGTCCTCTTAAATATAATCGTGATCGCTGAAATTAGTTTATATTAAGCATAAAACTATTTATACAAGCGCTAATTTTACAATATATTTTACATTATAATTATACGCCTATTACGATAAAGGTATGCATACGCTGTGACAGACATACACACTTTCAAATAAACTGCAAGTATACGTGCCTATATATTTACCACAAATTGTAAATGTAACAAAATAATAAAACACATGTGTATATATCTCTCGATTCCAGATGAAATTACCATTGAAATCATAAAACAATTACGAAATAATGTTTTTGAATAATTAGCAAATAGAGGGTATAATGAAAAGTTTGAACTAGACTTTGAAATTAATAGATCTACACATTCTTTTCATAATACCGGGTAATTATTTTATTAAAAAAAGGATATCATTATAAACTTTCTACTGATAGATAGCTGGCAGCTCTTGTTTTTGTATGCAAACTGTATTCATTTGTTATTGATTATTGTCAAATCAATACATGTATAAGAATCTGACGAGAAAAGCGCATAATGGTCGTTTATATTTCTGTTTGAAAAAGAGATGCAAGATAAATACGCGCGTATTATATTCGATTACAACTTAATGATTATTAACTACAATGTTCAATTTTTGTAAATTCTTCCTTAGTGAAAGTCCATAAATTTAATAAGATTGCAGCAAATGTGAACACACTGTTCCCCATGGTTTATAGAAGAGTAGTGATGATCAAAATGGCGCCACTTCATAGGATAAGACGTGTCCTATATCCCGACAAAACTGAGATATGGCACAGCTAGTGTTGGCTGCTTAATGCATTGTAGATACGCATGCGTACTGGCATATTCAGACGATGTTATATTATAGTGTGCCATTATATTCTGACAATAATGCAATTGATGCGATTTATTACATCCTAATACACGATATATTAACCGTTAATCACTTTCAAACGCACATGTGGTGTTTGAAAATACACGTGAAAATTTCATTTTCACTCTCGTATGATATTTAGTTTTCGTATAGGGCTAAATTCGCTATATTAAACATTGCCCATATAAAAATTTCTCACTATTTGCCCAGGTCCGCCCAAGGACGGCCACACGCTTCCTGCAAATCGACCATAAATATTGTACAAAATAGTGGAAAATAACCTCAAGCCGTTTGCTGCGTTTACAGCGCAAATTTTTTCTGCCGCGATAAACAAACAATAACAATTTTATTATTTAATTTTAAGTTAGAGATGAATTTTGTTTGCATATCCTGTGGGTATCAAGCTTCAAGTCTTTTCCATGACTATAAAGGGGGCATAATAAAGATATCATTGTGTGTAGGTATCGTTTGTTTACATTGTGTATCGCGATGGAGCTACTTTCGGACATTTATTATTTCGGATCATATTGGGTTACATTCCACTATAGAAGAGTACATGTTTTACATTATTTGAATTTGGGATTGAATGGGCTCCTGCAAAACAGTCACGTAGAAACTTTATTTTTGGCTTCATAATCTGTCTTCTTTGCTGATACAATTGCCAGTGCTATGTAACATATGTTTAACGAATCGTCTGCATCCTGATCTAGTTGTGTAGTTATAGGCATTAGTGTATATACTTTTGAGACATAAATAAACATTGTTACAAGCACCTGTGTGTTTACATAGCACCACATTTCCCTTTACCAATGTGACAAAGAACACTCCAGTTATTGGATTCCTGTCCTGTATACAGAAGAAGAAGAAGGAGAAGACATGTCTAATCACCGGTGTGTCTTCATTCTCTTTTTACAGGCTAACTGTGGTAAGCCAGTGGACAAGTATATAGAACACGACAGGGTGATAGTCAGTCTGGATGCTATCCTGCTCAAGAGAGGGGCATTTCGTCACATACTCATTAACAGTGGAATAAAAGTATGGGTGTTTTTGATAAGTCAGGGCTTTCCTTTGACCCGAGCTCCCGGGTTTTGACGCGTGAAAATTTCAAAATACGCTTGTTTGACTCGCGAGGTAATTACATCATGTGTCACCTTTGACCCGGGGCAGTTTCCGGACTTGCGTCATACAGTATAACTCGGCCGGCTGATTATCCCAATCAGTCGAACAGTGCAAATATAACTTTCAAGTACGCTTGCAAAACATATGTTTGTTAACCGTGAAGTACTTGTCCCTCCAACTATTGTATAACCAAATGTATATTGTTCCTCTTACTGCATACTTGTATGCCTGAGATGTAAATAAAGTTCTGTTCTGATCTGTTCTGTTCTGTTCTGTTCTGATGTCAAATTTGATAAAACACTCGGCGATTATTGGTTTGAGTCGTGGTCAATCTTTAAATAGACGCTGTCCATAAGCAGTTAAGTTACCATGTAGCTCCGCCCATTAGGCGGTGTTTTGTTGCTCAGAGAAATCTATTTTGACCAATTAAAATGCATAGTTATATACGCTTCCAATGACGTGAACAATCGACCTATTGGCGTAATATACATGTATCAACACTTTAATTAATGTACATGAGTCCGTTAGAGTATGTTTATTCCCGACCATTAAACGTTTAAAACACAATTTACTCACCGCTTCCGTTGTTGATAATATCCACATATAGTTAATATCCTAAATATAAAGTAATTATTTTAAATGACTTCTTTATACTTTGGGTAAAATTAATAATATATTTCGAAAATTTGGAATCCGATTTCAGCGAAAATTCTGACTTTTACGTAACATTTCTTATATCCGAAATATCCAACATTAAATTTTAGTGTTCGAGTGCCATTAACACATGTTTAATAGTCTGTGTAATTCATGTAAATCCTTTGTTTTATAGAAAAGCGCGCCAAAGTTAAGCTCACATAAACGACATCACGTTCCACGCATGGAAAGCGTGCGTGTACCGACCATGTGCTTTACCAAATATGTACATGTCATCTGGGAATAAAAACTTCGTAGTGCAATAACTTTGAAATCTTTTCTTTTTGTATAAAACTTTCGTAGTGCAAAAACCATTCGACCTTTAGCATTAGAATAATTATTTTATTGCAGTTTATTAATATACTTTAAAACAATATTTGGGGACCGTAACTACGTATATTTTTTTAGCAAGGAAAGCCGGTTTTATTGTTGTACGTGATATGCGATTTTGTAAAAAAAAATAGTGGTGTTTTTAGTATGTAAAGAATATGCTAAAATGGTATTACTAATTATAATAATAATAAATAATAATAATAGATCTAATAATAATAATATATCTAATAATAACAATAATAATAATCAGAAGAAGAAAATAAAATTAAAAAGAAGATAGACATTAATAACTTAATATAGAATAATAATTAATAAATTAAAATAATATTATTAAATTATAAAATAAAAATGATAAATTAATACAAATAATAATAAAAAGAAGGAAAACGAATGAAAACTACCCACAAAGCATCGACTCTTGAAGGTTTACATCTGACTCTTGGGGAATTTGATTTTGACTCTTGAAAATTTGACCCCAAGAGTCATTGACTCTTGAAATTCAAAGTCTAAGGAAAGCCCTGGATAAGCATGGCTTGTTGCAACATGTAATCTTGTAAAATATATTGATGCAGTTTAGATGTCATGGTGCACTTACAAATTGTTTTGGATTATTACTAATATAAGTGTATGTTTATAAGCATAATACTATGGAGAATTATAAATTGCTCAATATTTTAGTAAAATAAATGTAACTTCAAGATTTAGCTTGCTCCCACTGTAATCTAAGCTTTTACTACAAAACAAATGCACTATGCAACCATCTGGAAAGTGAAAAATACATTTTTCAAAAATCATTGAATATTTTTTGTCTATTATTTAACCATTCTCATGGTGATATTTTTAGTCTCATTGGAAGTTCTGTCTGGTGCTGTTGATCTGTGAAGCTGTCACGCGTCTTGTCCGCCCATCTGCACAGCATTTAGAGAAAGCTTGGCCTCAAGACAATGTCCTCTACTCAGCCCTTGAAATAGACCTTTACTGGAATTTTTGTCTGGCTGCTATAGGTTGGTAACATGTGTTTTGCCTAAAATGACAGTTTCTGTTTAAAAAGTTATGTATTAATTTTTGTTCAGTTTCTTAAAGTATATTTAATGGTAATTGTGTAAATAAAACATTTGATGTTAAATTTGTTCAAGCCTGAATTACAGTAAATAGTTTTATCCATTTTCCAAATTTAATGTGATCTGATGTTTGTGTAGTGTTATTTGTGCTAAAAATCATATACTAGTACTTCTGGGTATTAAAGAAATAATTGATGGGTTAGCGTTGGTTACGTCAATAAATTATAACAATTCAAAGTGATGTCAGCTTCATTGATAAATATTGAGCGAATGATGTCATACCTATTGATAAATACAGTGAAAATATTATGCTAACAAGTGCACATTAAATGCATATTAACAAAATGTAAACGTTTTGTGAACTTAAATATGTAATATGTATTACAAATGTGGGTTTATTGCGCAACATTATGCAGAAATGATTGGTTATCAAAATGTTGCTATCATGCGTTAAAGCACATGCATGGAAAACTAACCGCGTGCCGCATTAGAATGTGGATTATCTTTCCCTTGCAGAAATGTTCACCTTACTGGTTGTTGTTGTAATACTGATTTCCATATTCATGATGTTTTCTAAACAGAAAGATAACTGGCCAAGGTTTGTCATTCATCCATTTTGTAAGTTGATCTGTTCTTTCAACTGTTTATTGTTGTGTTTGTAACTCTTGTACTTGTAGGAACAGTACGATTTGTGGTGCATTTTAACAAAGTCAAACAATCAAGTAGGTGAAACTCCAGGAAACATTATGAACATTGTTTTCCACTATTTATTTTTCAAAATATTTGATGACAATTGAAGTGATATTTAAGAAATTGTCAAAACTAAGGTGAATCTAGACGTTCTACCAGTACAACCTGTTCAACCAGAGGTTATTGCTTGAGGTATTACTAAGAAGAGGTATGCTTTTTCCAGTTTGAAGGAATGTACATGTGGACTGATACTGTCGATGTTCCAGAAGATGTTTGTGTTACCAGCCCTACTTTGGGCTCACAAATACAGCTCTGTCTACACCTGGCTGTACTACCTGTTCACTGCTGCTGCTAACGTGCAAGCACTCAGAGGTACATGTATCTGACCTATTGTTGATTTATAAATGGCTATTGATTTGCTTGCTTGTTCCATGGTTCTAAAGTTCGTCCTTAAATGAGAATGTTGTTGAAGATGATGTTTTTCATTGATTCATGTATTCGTTACTAAGGCAATTGATCTTAAGCAAGCAACTTTTAAAATATATGTGATTCATTTTTTAGCTCCACTGGCCGAATGCCAGAGAGCCTGTTCGTCTCTTATATGTGCGTCGGTGTGTCCATGCGGGTATAAACTTTTCCTTTAAACAACATCTCCTCTCAAACCAGGTGGCCAATTTTGATGAAACTTCATAGAAATGTTCCTTTGATGTCCTCTACCAAAGTTGATCAAATAGTTCCAGACTGCTGCACAAGATGGCCGCCAGAGCTATAAATAGAAAATCTTTAGACAACATCTCCTCCTTAACCTGATGTTATATTTTCAAATAGTTTCACACAAAATAAAATGATTATTCCTTATCTGGCTATATTTAAATTTTGAACACCTGTTTACCAGAAACCACTTCTTGGATTTCGAAATAAGTTCACAGAACTGTGAATGACTATATTGAAAACTTTGATATTTCTTCTTAGAAACCACTAAGTTACTGAAATGGTTCCGCTCCGTTTTTAAAACAAGGCCGCAGGGGCGGGGCCATTTTACCTTAAATGGCTATATTTGAAACATTGAAAATCTTCTTGTCAAAAACCATTGGTTGGATTTCAAAATAATTTCACAGAAATGTTCCTTTAGTACTTAGTTCTGTACCAAAGTTGCTCAAATGGTTCTGTTCCGTTAAAAATTGGCCACCCATATTTTAATCTTCAGATCAAAAAGCACTGATTGTATTTCGAAATAATTTCATAGATATGTTCCTTAGGAGGTTCTCCACCAAAATATTTTTATTATTTTAATTTGTTAAAAACATGTTAGCCAGTGGGCGGGGCCTTTTTTTTTAGCTCATCTGAGCACATTATGCTCATTGTGATCGCCGTTTGCCCGTTGTCCATTAGTCAGTTGTCGTCCATCGTCAACATTTACCTTGTGAACACACTATAGTCCACATTTATTGCCCAATCTTCTTGAAACTTGCCTAGAACATTTGTTCCAATTATATCTCGGAGTTCGAAACTGGGTCACGTGCTCTCAAACACTAGGTCACAAGGTAAAATTGAAAAAAACAGCTTGTGAACACACTAGAGACCACAGTTTTGGCCCAATCTTCATGAAACTTGCCCAGAACATTTGTTCCAATGATTTTTCGGACGAGTTCGAAACTGGGTATTGTGGCGTCAAAAACTAGGTCACCAGGAACAATTTAACAAAAAGCTTGTGAACACTCTAGAGGCCACATTTTTTGCTCAATCTTCATAAAACTTTTCCAGAACATTTGTTCCAATGATATCTCGGACGAGTTTTAAACTATTTCACATGGAGGGATAAAAAAAATGTCACTAGGCCAAATCATCGGGTGAGTGACCTAGGGCCTTGTGGCCCTCTTGTCCTTATATAACATATCTGGGTCCTTTTGTTTCTGGCACTCCTTGCTTAATAAGCTAGTGGAGCAATGCAGGCACTCATGTGCCTCTTGTTTTATTATTTCAGTGAGTTGTTTTTAGCTCACCTGAGCACAACGTGCTCATGATGAGCTTTTAGGATTGTCTTCTATCCGTCGTGCGTCGTGTGTCAACATTTTCATTCAAAGAACACCTCCTCCTTAAATGCTGGGCAGATTTTCACCAAACTTCACAGGAATGATCCTTGGGTGACCCTCTTTCAAAAGTGTTCAAATCGTTCAGGTCCGCTGCATATGTAGGTCACCAGAGCTAAAAATAGATTTAAAAACTGAACACTTAAAAAAATCTTCTTATCTTGAGCCACTAGGCTTGGAGCTTTCATATTTGATATGTGTCATCCACTAGTGATCCTTTACAAACTTTGTTCAAATTATTCCCCTGGGGTCAAAACTGACCCTGGCGGTTACATGACTTATACAAACATAAATAGCAAAATGACTTTTAAAATCTTCTCTGAAACCGCAAGGCCCAGAGGTTTTGTATTTTGTATTTAACATTGTATAGTGGTCCTCTACAAAGATTGTTCAAATGATGCCCCTGGGGTCAAATCTGGCCACGCCCCGGGGGTCACATTGTTTATGTAGACTTAAATAACAAAATGACCTTAAAAATTTTCTCCTCTGAAAATTCCAAGGCCCAGTAGTTTTATATTTGGTATGTAACATTGTATAGTAGTCCTTTACAAAGATTGTTCAAATGATGACCCTGGGGTCTAAACTGGCCACGCCCCGGGATTCAAATCGTTTTTATAGACTTAAATAGCAAAGTGACTTTAAAAATATTCACCTCTGAAACCACAATGCCCAGTGGTTTCATTTCTGGTATGTAACATTGTATTGTGGTCCTCTACAAAGATTATTCAAATGATGCCCCCTGGGGTCAAAACTGGCCACGTTCCGGGGGTCACATTGTTTATATAGACTTAAATAGCAAAATGACTAAAAATCTTCTACTCTAAAACCGCAAGGCCCAGAGGTTTTGTTTTTGGTACGTAACATTGTATAGTGGTTCTCTACAAAGATTGTTCAAATGATGCCCCTGTGGTCAAATCTGGCCACGCCCCCGGGTCACATGGTTTATATAGACTTAAATAGCAAAATGACTTTATAAATCTTCTCTGAAACCGCAAGGCCCAGTGGTTTTACATTTGGTTTGTAACATTGCATAGTGGTCCTCTACAAATAATGCTCCTGGGGTCAAAACTTGCCACGCCCCGAGGGTCACATTGTTTATATAGACTTATATGGCAAGTTGGCCTTAAAAATGATCTTCTTTGAAACCGTAATAACCAGGGGTCTCATATTTTGCACGAAACATTGTGTAGTGGTCCTCTACAAATATTGTTTAAATTATGCCCCTGAGGTAAACAATGGTCACTCCCTAGGGTTCACATGACTTTAAAAATCTTCTCCTCTGAAGCCGCAAGGCTCAGAGGTTTCATATTTAGTTTATAACATTGCATAGTTGTCCTCTACAAAGATTGTTCAAATGATGCTCCTCGGGTCAAATCTGGCTACGTCTCGGAGATAACATTGTTTATATAGACTTAAATAGCAAAATGACTTTACAAATCTTCTCTGAAACATAACGGCCCAGAGGTTTCATATTTGGTATGGTATGGTATAGTGGTTCTCTACAAAAATTGTTCAAATGATGCCCCTGGGTTTAAAATTGGCCACGCCCCGGCGGTCACAGTGTTTATGTAGACTTAAATAGCAAAATTACTTTTAAAATCTCCTCTTAAACCACAAGGCCCAGTATTTTTAGCTCACCTGAGCACAACGTGCTCATGGTTAGCTTTTGTGATCGCCTTTTGTCCGTCGTCCGTCAAGCATTGTGCGTCATAATTTTCGTGCGTTAAAACTGGCCACGCCCCGGGGGTCATATGACTTAAATAGCAATATTACTTCAGAAATCTTCTCCGCTGAAACCACAAGGCCCAGAGGTTTTTATATTTGGTATGTCACCTTATATAGTGGTCCACTACAAAGATTGTTCAAATGATTCCTCTGGGGTCAAAACTGGCCACGCCCTAGGGGTCACATGGTTTATATAGACTTAAATAGTATTATGACTTTAAAAATCTTCTTCTCTGTGAGTCACATGGTTTTTATGGACTATAAAAATCTTCTCCTGAAAGTGCAATACCCCGATCTTTATACTCAGGTAAATGGTTTAGTGCCATTTGGCCGTCTTGTTATAAGCCATTATGATGTCTTAAACTCATGTGAGCGACCTAGGGCCATCGTAGCCCTCTTGATATAGAAATGTTTCTTGCATGACCATCTACCATATTCCTTCAAATAATTTTGATCTGTTTAAAAACAAGGTTGTCGGGGGGCGGGGCAGTAAACATATATGGCTATGGGTGTTAGTGGTCCATCATTATCAAACATTTTAACTTCAAGCATCTGTGTACCCGCTATTAAATTTTTAAAAGCCATTATGATGCCTTAATCTCAAGTGAGCGACCTAGGGCCATCATGGCCCGCTTGTTTTTATAATCTTGCACACAATTCAACATAATCGTTTTCCTAACATTTTTGTTCAGTAATGTTTTTGCATATGTTGAATATTGCACCTGCTCATTTCTATTAAAATCCATATTTTCATGATTGTGTTGTTAGCCGGATTTTTCAACGAAATATCTCAGCTTAAAGATTAGCGAAAACCGGTCGGATGGGCGGGCTGGCGGGCGTTGCGATGTTGTTAACAATTTGCGTTAAAGTTTCGTATTCCTGTCATATTTTCAAAAGTTCTTGGTCAATCTTCATGAAAATTTACAGAAATGTTCGTTGGAAGGTCCTCTACCAAACCTGTGAAAATGGTTCCGCTTCACTGCACATGATGGCTGCCAGAGCTTACAATAGAAATATGTCGTAATGCCATTTTCTTCTAAACCTATGGCTAGATTTTCAAATAATTTTACACAAATGTTCGTTTAGTGTTCCTCTACCAAACTTAATCAAATAGTTCCGCCTCACTGCACAAAATGGCCACTAGAGCTAAAAATAGAATTTGCATTAAAGTTATGTATTACTGTCATATTTTCTAAAGTTCTTGATCAATGTTATGAAACTTTACACTTTACCAAACTTGTTGAAATGGTTCCGGCTCACTTGCACAAAATGGCCACTAGAGCTAAAAATAGAATTTGCGTTTAAGTTTAGTTTTCCTGTCATATTTTTAAAAGTTCTTGTAAGTAAATCTTCATGAAACTTTACAGAAATATTCCTTGGATGTTCCTCTACCAAACCAGTGAAAATGGTTTCTCTTCACTGCACACTATGGTCACCAGAGCTAAAACTAGAAATATGTCTAAACGCCAATTTCTTTTAGACCTATGTCTAGACTTTCAAATAATTTCACACCAATGTTCGTTTAGTGGTTCTCTACCAAACTTATTCAAATGGTTCCGACTCACTTAACAAAATGGCCACTAGAGCTAAAAATAGAATTTGCGTTAATGTTTTGTATCCCTGTCATATTTTCTAAAGTTCTTGATCAATCTTGATGAAACTTTAAACAAATGTTCCTTGGATGGTCCTCTACCAAACCGGTGAAAATGGTTCCTCTTCACTGCACATGATGGCCCCAGAGCTAAAAATAGAAATATGTCTAAACGCCGATTTCTTCTAAACCTATGGCTAGATTTTTTAAATAATTTCACACCAATGTTCGTTTAGTGGTCCTCTACCAAACTTATTCAAATGGTTCCGACTCACTTAACAAAATGGCCACTAGAGCTCAAAATAGAATTTGCGTTAATGTTTTGTATTCCTGTCATATTTTCTAAAGTTCTTGATCAATCTTGATGAAACTTTAAACAAATGTTCCTTGGATGGTCCTCTACCAAACCGGTGAAAATGGTTCCTCTTCACTGCACAAGATGGCCCCAGAGCTAAAAATAGAAATATGTCTAAACGCCGATTTCTTCTAAACCTATGGCTAGATTTTTAAATAATTTCACACCAATGTTCGTTTAGTGGTCCTCTACCAAACTTATTCAAATGGTTCCGCCTCACTGCACAAGATGGCCGCCAGAGCTAAAAACGAAACTATATCTAAACGCCAGTTTAGAAATATGTCTAAATGTCATTTTCTTCTAAACATATTGCTAGTTTTTCAAATAATTTCACACAAATGTTCGTTTGGTGGTCCTCTACCTAAATTATTCAAATTGTTCCACTTCACTGCACAAATGGCCGCTAGAGCTTTGTACATGTACTCCCATCGGCAAAATAATAAATCCGGCTTTAATGCGGTTTCCGCATTTTTCTCTTGTTCAATTTAATGCCATTTCTTGCCATGTAAACATTAATCCATTTTTGTAAAGTCAGTTATACTTTTAGTTCTCTGCCCTGAGTGGACCTTTCTTGGATTGACATTCAGCGTGGCTCTTGGACAGTGCGTATCCATAGCAGTCACAAAGACCCTGCAGGGAATTGATCTGTTTGACACGTGAACAAATGTACGGATTTTAAATCTACAAATAATATGCTATTCAAAAATGGGGACATTAAAAGTACAGTATACCAAGTTTCGGAAACATGTATGATATATGTTTCGATGAGTGTCACCTTGACGCTGCAAGACATAGAAAATATACGGATGTTTAATTCCAGATGTGTTGTAACACAAGTGTATTCACATGTGTCACCACTCGCCAATAACCTGCAGGAAACAGAACTGTTTGACACATAAAAACAAAGATGATATTCTAGGATATTTGCATGATAAAGAGCATGAACGTAACACACATGGTAAAATTGTAAAACATTGTAAAACATATTACGAGGTCTGTGCTTTAAATGAATTTTCACCCAAAACAGTAATTTGTAGAATGTTGTACCCTTTTTTGCGTTGTGTTTTTTCCGGTGTGTGATATTGCAATAAAGATTTGGTAAAACATTTATTAGTTTTGTCATAAATGATTGCATTGGTTTCATCATTGTATCAAGTCTTAGCGTGATTAATTTAGTCAAAATAATTCGGTATATATAAAAAACACTATGAACTTGTCCAGATTGAAATTAATAAAGACATGTTTCAGATTGAATTTAATAAAGACATGTTTCCATATGACAATGTGACGCAATTGGTCTTTAAATTGTGCCGGCGAACATACGACTATTGTACATTGCATTATTATCTATCACATCCCAAAATAAGGTATAATTGCACGGTGCACGTTCATTGAAAGGTACACAGATTTTCATTCTCAGATTGGTTAGTTGACAATTTCCATTTTTGTCACAATATCCAAAAAGAAAACGGTGTAAAACTTACTGAAGCAAACAGACACTTATGACACGGAAATACATTACAAATAATGTGTAGTTTTGAATAAGACATGACATGAAATGCATAAAATTATATTTCTAACGCTTTTCATCGATATGTTTAAACGCAAATTTATTTGTTAAATAGCGTTAAAATACACGTATGGACGTAAATTCGTCTGGCCGAGTGTTTAGTGTTACAGTTACAGTGTCACATAATTTTGATCCGGAGGTTGATGGTTCGAGCCCTGGTGGATGCACACTTTTTATGCTTTTCATGATATAATGTTCGTGTTGTTTATCCCAGATTCTTTAATTTTTGCAGTCAAGTGATTTTATTAAATTTCAAGGGGCGTATCGACGGCAGGCTGTTAATTACATTTGCAAACATAAATTTAGGTCATTTACAGAAAATTAATATTTTGAATCATTTTTAAATTGAATGGTTTTGTTTTAATAAACATTTGGCAAACATATATTATTTATATATATAAAAAATGATCAACGGTGAAACTTTCGCGGCCGCGCGATTTTGTAGTAGTTTTAAAATCGATATGAATGAAATGTACATGAGGAACAGTTACGCGTATGCGTACCATTGACAAACTTTGCATAGCGTGGGTAAGTTTTCATTGAAGAGCGCGAAGTTGTAGGTGTAAGTTCGAATAGTTCTGGAATATTTTTTTGTTGTTTATACTATTTTCTTAACGATTCCAACAATCTATTGTTAAATACTCCAAAATACATCCGAGAAGTATAGGAAATTGTCTTGTTTTAATACATGTCTTTCCCAATTTATTTACTAACTGTCAGTCGGGCTCACATGCTAGAACACGTTTGTTTATTAGTTCGAACATACAGTTATACTAATGAACATGCTATATGTACACGACTTATTTTTATGGCTGTATTTCTTTTTTCCAGTATACAAATTCAAACAGAAGTATTGCTTAATTTTGACAGAATATTTGATAATGATTATACATGTTTAGCAGGAACACACACGTGTCTTCTTTGTATATATGTATGCATTACTAATATTTTACTAAATTCTTGGCAAAACATGTCCAGTCTTCAATTATTACACCTGGATAAAACACATCGCATTTCTATTAAATGCGTTTATACATTTTGGATCTTCCAGATCACAAGCATAAGACAGGCAAATAAATATTTTCTCACGGAATTCGTTCGTTTGTTTAATGGGAAAGAAAACAACTACAAACATCCGTTTGTAAACTTTTATTGCGGTAAACTGAGAAAATATACTTTAAGAATTATTTGCTTCCCTACAAAACTTTGAATATTGCTTAAATGTGTACATTAATTCACAATATTGAATATTCTCCAAATGATTACATAGCGACAATAGATTATAGTATGTTAAATAATAGGCTAACCACATAATTACCGCACATTAAATACAGTGTTGAAAATATAGATAAAATTACTAAATTTACATTGAGCAAACACAAACATTATACCATTTAACAAAACTGTTATTATTGGTCTAATACAAATGTGTACCAAGTGTTCCATAAGCTTCAATAAAACTACAAATTCTGAGCAATAAACAATGTGTAAGATTGTTAACTGCAACAACAACAACAATTACAATGTGACAACATAATTTTACAAATTCATATGTACGAGTACTAGCGTATATTCATAGTGAGACAATTATCACACTAATTACAATATGCATGTAACAAGGACACATTGTAATTGACATGTTTTCAAAATCCAACTTCTAGTCTACACATCCGGGCGTAGCCATCTTTGAATAGATTCTAGCCTCACTCGTCAAGTAACTGGTTGTTCCAACTCAGTCGCTGCGCCTCAAAATTCCATCTCAAAATTTCCGGAAAACGTGCGCCGTCCTTATACAAAATGAACACAATGTCGTCTTTTGGCGTTCCTCTTCGTACATCAATGGCAAAATTGTATGTTCCAACTGAAGTTGTTTACAGAAATTGTCTTCATGGTATCATTTCGACAACACCACAAATAATTTACTGCTTTGCCTTTAACTTGCAACAACCGGTCACACACTCAATTAAGTTTTTAATGCGCTTGCCTTTCATGTCCTCAGTTATGGTGGAGAAAATGTGGTGTTTTCATAAAGGACATAATATTTTGAAAACATTGGTGCATTTGCATATATAAATAATATTTATAATTTTAACATATATGTGTGGGAATCCCAGGATGGACATTTGAATGAAAAGGCTCGTTTTAATCACGGAAACAATTGTACAAGTTCAACAAAACAAAAACAAAACAATAATTTGTAAGGCGTATTAATACATATTTTTGGTTTCGTTTAATAGTTGTAAAACTTTACACATGCTTGATCTTCTTTTATAAAAGGTAGGTATAAATGTACTTCTACAATTATATTACAAATGTCATACAAGCACAAAATGATATTCGTCTGCTATTTCATTAAAGGTTCATCAACGGCACGACGGCAGTGAATATGAGCCGTCTTGTATCCGTGCCATCATAAGTAGCATTGACCGGAAACTGAAACGGCATAAATATCATTTTAGCATCATAAATGAGAAAGGGCCACAATTTTCTCTGACAAGAGATACCTACAATGCTAAAAAGAAAAACTTAATAATAGGGATCTTTGCAAAATCAATTTTTGGGTACTAATTTGATTACCTGATAATCTTTTATGATTTATTGATGGATAAAACAACAACAACAAAAATCAATATTAAACCAGTATTTACAATTATATTCTATTTATTGCATTTTGACAAACGTGTACTCTTTAGGGAAAAGGAAACCGTCCGTGTGAGGCGGAAGTACTCAGGAAGTACTCACTGACAATGAGATAGATGTCATGTGGCAGAAGGGTGTCCTTGGCGCTCACAATCCTACGGCTCTAGTCAACACCTTGTGGCTGAACAACGGCTTGCACTTCGGTTTGCGGGGCACCAAGGAACAGTACACTCTAAGGTATAAAGTAGCATTCTGCAATCTGAAAATACATAATATAAACACATTTTAATTGCATGAATGAGTATATACTGCTTAGCTAGAGGTTAAACATTTATTTAAAATTAAATTTTCATATTTATTTTTTTCGGCCAAAAAATTAAAGAAGTAGATAATTCCTTCGAGAAAAAAAACTTTTTTAAAAATTAAATACAATTTTAAAGCGTAGCAAGTTATTAAATTATTTAATAAATAAATTTTAACAGATGGGGAGACATCAAACTGAAAATTGCGTCCTATGGGACAGAGTTTTTGGAGCTGAATGAACGCCAGACGAAAACAAGAACCGGCGAAAACTTGAGCGATGTGAGGAAAGTTACTGGTGAGCGAGTATTAGTCGGACGAAATAAGCATTTATTTTGGGACAGTTTTAATTCATGAACAAACTCAACGATGAAAATTCGCTTGTAACATCCTGGGTTGATCATCCGTTTGCGTATGTAAACAAAATAAGTTTCACTTGAGCGCATGCGCAACTATTGAGGCCCTGAAAGGGGTACATTAAACACGGTCTTTTTCACGTTGACAGTAGTATTTTCCGGACGTTTTTTTAACAATGAAATATACGGAGAACTGCTTTATAATTTTATTTAATCTATATTAGACAACAAATAAATAATCACTTTACCAAATGATTTAGTAATTACTAGAGAATATAAGTAAGGCGTTGAAACAAATACGGAAGCATGACGTTTTAAAGAGTTTACTAGACGTTACGTATCTATGTAGCTACTAGTTACTACACACGTCCTTAACAACGTAGCGGGTTCAATAATGTTCTGCCAGAGTTCGTCTGCTACAATGAGCAGACAGCCAAAACTATCACAAACCCTGTCTGGGCCCCAAATTGGCATTTTATTGCGCATGCGCGCGTCATTTTACTTCCTTAGACGACAGTTGCATGCGTTTCAGACTATCAACGCAAACAATTTGGGGTTCTACCAAAAAATAAACTCACTATTTACGAAGATAAATCAAACATACTTGAAAATATAAGCGTTTATTTGTATTATGATGATAAAATACGAAAAGTGGTTACGAAACGCGAATAATTAAAAAAGTCCGGATAATACTACTGTCCGACAAATACTCCAGTACCCCAAAAATGTTTGCCACAAGTGAAGATGACCCCAGAAACCCAGTCGCTATGTACAAAATTTATGCTAAAAAACGCCCTTCAAATTTTTGCGACAACAATGACCCATTTTACCTAGCTCCAAACACCGCAATGATCAAACAAGATGCTCAGGAGAAAAAGGTACATCCAAAAGAATGCTGTCAGTGGTTTATTCGACAAAAAATTGGAATAAATAAATTGAGCAAAATGCTTAAAATGATGGCAACTGATGCGGGTCTACCAGCAGACAAACGCCGTACAAATCATTCTACTCGCAAGCACCTCGTCAAAAACTAAGAGAACATAACATTCCAGCAACAGAAATAATGTCGGTCACTGGCCATAAGAAAGTCCAGTCAATTATTAATTACTCAAACGTCAGCGAAGATCAACAAAAAAAGTGTTCTAACATACTTGCCTCACACGGTCACAGAACTGAGTCTCTGCAAATCAAAAAGCACACCGCATTAAGCACCGTTACATCTGCATCTACCCTGTCGACTAGCCAGTTAGTCCAACACCAGACAGATGTCGATTCCATCTGATGCGCCTCTTCCCCACCCACAATTCAGCTTCTAACAGTCGTTGTCCAGCTCCTTCAAATCTCAGTTCTTCGGCGCAACATTCAACATCCAGAATTTTCATGTACACAATAACTGATCCACAACTATGGACATAACACTGAATGCCATTATTGGCATTAAAAACAAATTAAATCCATCAGAAAGCATTATTTTCTTCTTTACACACTTCGGCGACTCACACGTGTAGACTATCGCCAGCTTTCATTTTTTGAAAATGGACATGTACATGACCTGCCAAAAAAATTGTATCTTTACATTGCTATAAATAGAAAGTGATTGTTGTATATTTCTTTATCAATTTGTTTAAGTTTTTGTTGCTTACGGATCGTAAATCGTTACCTAAGAAATAAATAATTATTTGATTATCTTATTGTTTTATTGTAAAACTACTGGCACTACTGTTTTACGCTGACCTTTTTACCGCCAAGTTAGTATACAAAGACCGAATATAAATAACTTTGGGAATTCCAGTTAAAATTCTAATTTTATTAAAAAGAATACATATTGAAACAAGATATGTCTTTAAAAAAGACTATCGGCGTTGAAATTAATATTGAGATGTCATTTAAAAATTACCTAAACAGACGGCCGAGAAGATCGGTTACGTGACTTCTCAGACCCCAGATTTTTTGGTCCCCACCAATATTATTAGACCTATTGGACCCCAAATTGTTCGGACACTATAAGAAAACTTCTCGGACCCACAAGTTAATTTAAGATATGTTCATTAATTTAAAAATTAAATAAAATTATAAAAAATATCTATGCTGTGAATAAACCAATCATACAGCTCCATGTTTCCACCAGTAGCCAAAATAATTTAGTTAACATAAGTGTTATCTGAATTTGTCGAGCCAATTTAACAAATTAACAATGTAAGAAAATAATTTCGGGAATGAATTAAAAACATTATGTATCAGACGAGTCTATATAGTTATTTATAGTACCGGTAATATACCATTCAGGTTAGTTATCTAATATAATAACGATTTGAAGTCAAATAAGCATTTATACTGAGTATCCCAATAAAAAGCAATAGTAAGGGAACATTCAGCGATTTTTGAAATGTTAAGACTTTATTTTTGATAACGCAACCATAACAATTTATTAGACTATGACGATTTTAAATTATATCAGTAGAAATATGATATATCAGGGGTTCCTGTGTATAATTAGTATTACAAATTGTGTATTTATGCTACGCGAATAACAATTCGACGTATTCCGAATCTTTTTTTATAACATTTTATCTATAGAAAATGTAGCATCTCTTTATAGATTAAATAAGATCTACTGGAGAAGTTTATAGAAAGATGCAATTATAAATAATCGTTAATAAATCGTAACCACAATTTTTATTCAAATTAACATTAAGTTTATAAATATAAATTCCCCATTTATTGAAATTTTTAGGTTTATGATTCTCTGAACGCTATTATTCATGCATGTACGAGTATATTAACACAGCTATACAACTGTTGCTAACTACGCGCGCTATTTTTAGAATGACACTACTGTTTCTGGAATGTGATGAACTCGCTAGAATCAATGGGCTACATGGAACACCCCCTGTACGTCGGTAAACCAATTTGCAGATGATAAATCAAAATTCAGAGAAAACATGTTGGACAAATTACTTATTACAGTAATTTATTTACAAATACTCATATCTTTATGGTAAGTTTCAACATTTAAAATATCGCACAAGATACAATGATATTTTGTACGTATAATGCGCTGTTACAAACGATTCCTAATGGCAATTATTTGGCCAAATAAATATGAATTGGGTTAAGAATGTAGAAAAATCAGTAAAGTTGGCAATATTTTATGTAAAAAAGTACTGGTCAATTAATGTTTTTGCAATTATTAATGTACGACCCTACGCATCTGCCATTCTTCTTTGTAAATCTGCTTCATGCGTTGTTTAAATGCACCAAATAAGCGTTATATTGCTATTTTCGTGGGACAATATAATGTAAAATTGATAAAGCCCTAACTTTAAGGTGATAAAGTCAAAACTATTTTTTAAAACTGAATGGATAATAACCAAACTTGTACAAGAGTGCTTTATGTAAATGCTATAAATGTATGCATTTATACCATTTTGAGCGAGATTTTAACATTGTTGACCACAAAAGTTCACTTTAGCATTGTGTAACAATTTTATGAAAGTAAACATTCAGTGTTTTTTTTAGGGCCAATTTGGGGCCAAAATTCGGCCCCATTGCCCTGCTAAAAAGTATATATTTTTTCCTTATATTTGCCTTAAAATTCCCCTCAAAATATAAGCTTTATTTTTTGAAAAAAAAATTGACCAAAATCGGACACAAATTGACTAAGATAGATGCATTTTCGTAAAAAATCTCAGCAATCATGCATCAAACCAATTTAGTGCATAGTCTAAGTTATCATTTCTAGCAAAACAGTTGATTAATTTTTTATATCAAAGTAGAATATAAGTATGTAATAATGCTTTTCTAAAAAAAAAATCATTCCCTTTTTGCCGTAAAATACCCCATCTGAAGGGCCCCGCCACCTTTCCCCCAAAGGTGAAAAAAAAACACTGACATTGTTAAGGTTCTTATCACAGTAATACTTTACTGCTGGAGAATTATTCAAAGGGACTGCCAATATAAAAACTGGAAAAAGTGCGGGACCAGATCTGATCTTAAATAAATTTATAATAAATGGCAGAGATGAACTTCCTCCGTATTTGCTTAAATTGGTTAACAAAATATTATGTCTTGGATATTTTCCAGATAAATGGACCGAATGTTTTATTGTACATATACATAAAAAAGGAGATTTAAATGACGCAATTTTAATTTTAGAGTGATACCTATGTTAAGTGTCATAGGTAAATTGTTCACAAATTTGATTAAAAGTAGGCAAACTGGGCTGAAAGTACCATGTATTGCTGGCAGCACAAGCTGAATGTCGAGCGAAAATGGGAACAACAGATAACGTATTTGCCCTTCACCGTCCGCATACTTGAGTAGGAAGCATTTTAACATGACTATATCAATACCACTAGCACCTTTTGAGTACAATATATCCTCCATGCCATTGATATACAAAGAAAATTGAATCGGGAACAAAACACTCGCCTTGTCTGAGACCTAAATAACTCTCAAATGCAGTTTCGATATCATTATGATGTCTTACTTTTGTGAACACATGAGTATGCATTGCTTTTATAGCTGTAAAACGTGATCCTCAAATACCGAGTCTGTATCTTATGTACCAAGGATATTCTTTATAATGTAATCAAATGGCTTTGTAATGTCTACAAACCAACAATAAAATTGCTTATTTCTTATTTTAATTTAAAATATGTTATTAAATGGTGAAGGACAAATAGGTGTCAAAATATGCACACATAATGACTTTATATTATCGGAGACAGGGATACTTGACTTTTTAACTTTGAGTAAAATGAATACAATAAAGTACTGGTTTAAGGTGATCTGTGCTCCAGACCATACATTCATTAAAATGATATATACAATTATGCTAAACGATATTGATTTTGTGTGTTTGTTTGTTTGCATTTTTCGCCGTATTCAACAGTATTTCAGTCATATAACGGCGGTCGTTTAACCTACTCACACTTTTCCTGGTTAAGCTGGTTTACCAGTACGAAGTGCACATACTTATGACAGTAACTGACAACTGCCTACTTGAATCAGAGGTAGGGGGAGAATGGCCGCAGAAATAATTTCATGACCAATCCCACACAAGTTATGTGGCCGGGCCGTGAATCGAACCCGCGATCCTCGGATTTGTAGTCCATCGCTGTACCAACTGAGCTAGTCGGCCCTGGACGATATTGAAAGTAATCCCCATAAAAAACAAATGGGCAAGTCAAGTGAAAGTTCATTGGGATTCTATCATGTCTGCTTGGCACAAGATGTTGATGATCTCAATGGTTTTGTGTGTGTTTAAGCAAAGAATTACTGACACTTTTGTCCAAGGTGTAGAAAGAAGCATAAATGGCTTTTCAATGGCATTATTTTGTAGAAATATCTTCTGTTTTGAACTTCAATTTTACCTTAAATGGGTTAACATCGAGAAGGTAAGGTGAAATAATACCGATATCAGTAATATAGTGTTTGCCCAGTTTGCCCTGTTCTCGAAGATGAATATCATCTTATTTTTTTAATGTAACATCTACTTACAAACAAGACAAAAATACAATACATATATCAGTATATTATATACGTCACCCAAGCTTGTTAAAAGCCACAGAGTTATTTTCCTCACAGAATCCAAATACTATCAAGTTACTAGCTGTTTACGCATGTAGAGCTTTTGAAATTACAAATATTGCCAGTACATGATGATTAATGCTATTTAATGCTAAGTTACAAGCAGTACAGATAACTTTTATTAATACAGTGCATATTACTTTAATGTTTAACTTAGATACACATTATTTTTGCAAAGCATGAGAATACAGTACCGATAACTTTCACGTATTACTTAAATATACATTAGATGTCACTGTTATGTAATACTACGATAACAATTATTTTTGTAAAGCATGAGAATACATTAGATATCACTTTTTTATGTATTACTAAGATATAAATTATGTTTGTAAAGCATGATAATACAGTACAGATTACTTTTATATAGTACGCGCAGATAAATATAAATACATTTATTTCTCTTTCTTAAAGCGTGATATTATTTGTTCCTATTTGTATAATTGTTATTCATGACGATAATGGGCCATGTTGGTCTGATTCGTTTTTTATATGCTTCATTGTACAATTTTTGAATAAACTTAATTTTTCTTCTATTACATATAATAAAAATATGTATATGTAATGAAAGTATGTATTGAAAACTAGCACAAAACAAACCTTCCTTTGCAAAAAATAATCATTTTATCGCGCAGTTTGAGCTTTATCCAGTTTAAAATTTGTAATTTATTAACACATTTTCTTCAAACAGTTCGGCTTTATCCATAAATGAGCATACCATTCCAATATATAATTGATTTTAACCCAGAAACCGCCACGGCATCAACTAACAAACGTTTGAATGCCCTTTTAGATAGATTATATCACTTCTCTGTAACGGTTTAGTTCACTAATGTGCCGATTTAGATGCCAAAAATTAAATAAATACGTACATTTTGTTAATATTTTGTATTTCCCCCAGACAATTTGTATATTTCTTCTTAGAAAAACGTAGATATACACTTCTGGCTATACACTTAATACATAATGGCTTTGGACATTACTTTATACATTTGTACAATAATTTTGTATATATACTGACTTAAATCGCCGAAAAATTCAAAATAAGTACCTACCTGTCAATTGCGGACGATATGTTTTCTCTGAAAATTGATTTATCATCTGCAAATTGGTTTACCGACGTACAGGGGGTGTGGAACGGCAACACTGTGAATGAGATTTATGAATGGGAACATTGCACAATTGCTATTTATAGAGCGTAACGCTTATATAAATGTAGGCTAAACAAAATAGTTATTTCGTTACGTGAATGAAAATAGCATTATGTTTATGGCATACAATGCGAAAATACGTTCATAATTAGCCTCAGTTCTAGAGTATATGCTGAAGATATGTTTATATCTTCATTTTAACCGCTTATGTAAACAATTATGTAAATTTTTAATCGCCAAAAGTATGCAACAGTTATTGGTATACGTTAAACCATTGTTTGAAGTTTGCATTCCCTAGAATTAGAAAATTTGCCCGATTCTATTGGCATTCAATTTTCCCGCTGCATAATTATCGCAAGAAAATCTGGGTCAAAAGTGATCTTAGACAGCTACGCCGAAAAAATGATGGGATAAAGAGAAGTTTATCTTGCTCGGCCCGAAAACCTGAACCGCTCGCCATGGCTCGCGGTTCCTGTTTTCAAAGCCTCGCAAGATAAACTTCTCTTTATTCAACACCAACCTAGTATTCTCTATGTATCCCTGTATAAAAATTTGCTCAAACAAACTTTAAGCACATTGTGTCCACTATACACCAACTTATTTATACATGTTTAAACCACAAATACACAACTTATTTAATAATAACAGCATATTCCCATACTTTGGAAGATGTACGAATATTCCTAAAAGTTAGGAGGCTTATTGCAATTTTGTGATTCACTGTTGGAAAAGAGTGCACCTTATTTAATTGACGGTAAACTCACAGTTGGATTAAAATCCATGGTTTATTGTTTATTCTTTCTTCATTCTACTAAAAGAACACAACATAATAGGCTTTTTGCCACTTTTCAAATCGAAAGAGCAGCATGTGTTACAAGCAACAACAAATTATTAATATTCATAGCAAAATGAATATCTGCACATTTATGAATTGATGGTGATTTAAATCCGATCCTAGTTCATGCAAGTTAATGGTAAAATGAACACACGTAGAAAGTGTAAAAACTTTGCTTAAATATGTACTTACATAAGATTGTCCATGTACTTGTGTCAAACCTATGGGGGTTGTAATCTATATCCAACAACTTTCTGCAAACCAGTAAAATGCGGATTACAAAAAGAGCAGATACTGTAATCATCGTATTTAAGATGGAGTAGCTTTACAAGTTTAGGCAAAACACCGGCTTGTTTCAATATTTAATTTCTTTATAGTTTTCTTTCTATTGTAAACATTCATTTTTCATAAGAATTAAACTTTTATAAAATACATTTCACGTTTTGGTATTTATTGAAGAAAAAATATGTATATATCCCGTGTTTTTTTTTTAAATATTTTAAAACCATACATTAAAATATAAAGCTATTTTATGAAGATAAATTTTCAGGGACTGCAGATTACAATACCAAAAACACTGAGAAATACAATGGGGAAGTAAAATGACTTCATTAAAACAATTACCCGGTACCTGATACAATTATTATGATTACATTTTGAAAATTATGATTGTTGATATTTAAATTGCATGTAATTTAAATAGTAAGTGACATAGTTACTCGGTTTAAAATAATCTATATATTTTTAATACAATATATTTTTTTTAGATCCGCAGTGATTGTTTTCAAAGGAGACAGACTTTAAGAAAGTGACGACATTCATTCGCAACAGAGCACTCAAGACAAAAAATGATCGTAGAAATCACCATAAAGATTGTGTGCTTATTTAAAAACAAATATATATGAAAACGACTATAACTCTCGGATGTGTGAAACTTCCATATAACAACCAATTATATCGGTTATTTAAGACAATTGTAACGCAAATATTATTTAAACCTTGCTCTTGCAAGAACAGAAAAGGTTAAAATCACTAAAGAACTATTTTAAAAAAAAGATTTAAACAGGTATAATGATGTTTCTGTTCTGTATGCCATTAATATGCCTGTCGCAAATCCCATACGATACAAAAATGTGCATTCACATCTATTTATGTATTGTCTTAGCACCTATGAATAATAAGTTCCTAACATGAGGTCGAACTCGCATGTCATGAAATAAACACACTGAAAACGTGTAGATTGAAAATGGGCATTTATTTAAAATGCCTTAAAAACATAATATAAACATGAATATATACAAAAACATAATCTGTCACATATAATATGTATATCATAACGTATTACGTCAAGGCAATTACTTGTCTGGGAGAGCAAAACACCGCCAGACATGAAAACAACAATGACAATATTATAAATACATATCAATGGTACATATGCAAGGATGATATGAAAGAAAATTGGCACATGTTGTTGGACGGACAACAAACCGTCCGATCCAGAGACCCCAAAACATGAATGGCTATTTTAGAAATTTCGCCTAACGGCGCAGAACTAAGAATGAAATAAAGAAATACATGACAATTTGGTGGTGGAGGGGTGGCGGTGGTTAATAAAAATAACTTCGACTGAAAAATGGCGAGGCAACTGCCCACGCCAACAACAAACAAAGCAATGACTGATGCGCCCTACGGTGGGCGCTTGAGCACGCTGGTGCGTGCTACGATTGGCTGATAAGCGTCACGTGGTGTGAACGGACGGCTTTGATTAGCTGATAATGTGAACAAAGAAATTTATACTATTCCTAAATGCTGTACTTCATAATACCATTACATAATGAAAAATCCGACCTATGTAAAATCACAATACAATGACATGAATATTTTTATGTGGCCATAACAAAATATTTATGTATTGTCTTAGCACCTAGTAATAATAAGTTCCTAACACGAGGTCGAACTCGCATGTCATGAAATAAACACACTGAAAACGTGTAGATTGAAAATAGGCACTTATTTAAAATGTCTTAAAAACATAATATATACATGAATATACAAAAACATAAACTGTCACATATAATATGTATATTATATCGTATGACGTCAAGGCAATGACATGTCTGGGCGGGCAAAAAACCGCCACCAGGAGGAACGACGCCGCCCAGAGAGACCGAGTGGGGGAAAACTGGGACACGGGTATACATACTAAGATGACGAATAACGTAATGGAGACATTAAACGAAAATAAATGCATACAAGTGAAATTTGAATTGTGTACATAAATGGAAATCGCGAAAATGACTAATACAAATACGGGAACAATATTCATGTAACTGCGTAAACCCAAAACTGCTGCTTGAAACCGTCAGTCTGGGTGGACCCATATTAAGATGTCATCTTCGACGTAGTAAACGCAACGTACCAACAATGGGATAACATATATACAGTTTTGACAACAAAACAAAACAAGCAATAACCTGGTATACTCTGAGAAAGATTTACTAGAGAGTAAACCCAAGACTGTGGCTTAAAACCGAAAGCCTGGGTGAACAGCAATATGGCGGAGATCAGAACAAAATTCTAGGAAAATGGGTAAACAAACATGTATATACAGTAATGGCAAACATGAGGATAATAAAACACGCACTTGTTGTGCGCCAAATGCATAAACTTCTCGTAACATATATACATGTACTGCTGAAAACGTAAACATGGCTTCTGGTTCTTCCATTTAAATGTATTGAAACATAGTACTATGGGTTTTTTTACATTAAAACGAAACAACGAGAAGCCATGTTAATTGCGTTTTTTCATGTGGACCAACCATGTTCTCTCTAATCTCAAATAATCACTGCAATGTGTTACATATATTGAATTAGTTATCTTACTCACGTCTAAATCGTTCCAAATCACTACAACTGTTTGTGATGTTAAGAGAAAAGCGATGCCTTTATAAGTTGTTCTCCAATTAAAATTCAATGCTAAGTACGTTTCCTAGGGGCTTTTGCAGTTTCCATTCACTGTTTTCCATGTAATTGTAAACATGTATGTGCTTATATCAGTGTACATGAATAATGACAAACCCAGTTTAAAAACCATGGACTTTTTGATGTAGTAATCAGTCAAAACGATGCTGAGTTTTTAGTATTAGATAAGCATTAAAACCAAAGCACGACTAGCAATTAGGGGTAAAGATGTGCACGACCGAAAATTCAGTAATGAATCAAGCATGTTAAGCTTAAGGCACAAACGATTCGAGCAATTGATAGAGAACGGTTTCATTGGTTAACAGTAATCAAGTTATGCGGCAAATATGTGGCTATTACATCTAATGGGTACATTGTAGTTTAACCAAAGCCAAATAAAATAACAGTACGGTTCTCTTAATTAATTACGGAAACACCGGTTGGTGAAAATATGGCACTGCTTGTGAACAAGATTGTGTCTTTTGGAAAATTAGCCTTTGGCAACAAATTTGAGTATTTGGCCGAGTAAAATTATGTCTTCTTAGCCTGTGAATCACTGATTACTATGAGAAGATTATAGTTTTCTCAACAATGTCTTTAAACCAAAACAGATTTACATTTTGTTTTCAACTTGTTTTTGTACAAGACAGTTTATCCCTTCAATTTATATTGATAAACCGATCGGTATTTATTCCAACGACAACACAAAAGTATGCTTATGTAACTCTCACAAATAGTCGGTATTATCTGACTTTATGATTGTTTAGGTTTTGTTAAAGTTATTTTCCTCCCAGTCATGCTTTTGTTTTGTTTTCTTTACTTTAAATTATTCAAATGTGTTGTGCTTCTTAGTGTTATAGTTAATACGAAAGCATTAATATTATATGAAACGCACAAGCTCATTTAAAAGTAATAAGAATACAATAATATCAAAGACCGTGCAACAACGTTTTTTTTTTTAAAACTATAACCATTCAAATAAAATTGCCGCATTTTCAACGTCATGAATATTTTTGGAAAAATAAAAAATATAAAAACTATTACAATTATAAATGAATAATAAGACATAATGAATAGTATTGCCAAACACAAAACGTAAAATACCAAACACTGTCCAAAATACAATGATAAAAGATAAAAGGTATAAATGGATTAACATGCACTGAATATGACAATACCGTCCAAAGCAACTTTTCCCAAAGAACACTGAATCGGTTAAAAATATATCTGCAAGTATTATGTATTCTGATATCCATCAGTCTAATAGGATATTAAAAGAAACAACTCTGAATAAGCTCTTAACAACACAGTAAATATTTCTGAAACGAAACATACGTTCAATATTTCTTTATTCAATATGTGAACTAATTCATTAACGATTTGAATTAATACACAAATATAGGGAGAGCGCATCCATGCTTGGCACGTGTTATATGCGGACCTCCGGGTTGTTCGAAAATATTTAACCACATGAAGTGATACAAAGTTAACAAAAAAAAAGTTATATTAGTTAACATGTATATCATATTCACAAAAAGTATGTTTCATTATTACGGTTATAAAATTAACCGCTGTACTGAATTGACATTTTGTATAATTGAATTATGCTCATTAATCAATTTTAAATTAAGTAAAATAACTTAATCAATATTAAATTTAGTTAAACTATTTTTATTTATAAACAACACCAATTTTCGCAGGATGCAAATATAATGTGAATACTAGTTTAGTGTTGAATACAGATAGAAGTTTATTTAGCGAGGCTTATAAAAACTAAACCGCGAGCCTTGGCGAGTTCGGTGCCGAGCAAATAAACGTATCTTTATTGAACACTTACCTAGTATTCTATTTATCCCATCATTTTTTGTCTTTATTTTGAAAATAAACGTAAGAAATCGCTGAATTACACGAAAAAGCATCAAATGACGTCACGAAAATAAACAAAGTGACGTCATTATAAGGCGCGTTTGCTGTATCCAACAAGGTGGAATACAGCTAAGTTTATCCCACGGGGTGTTGTTTCGTCAATGCAGGTGTGATGATGGGATAAAATGTGAATACTAGGTTAGTTTTGAATACAGATACGTTCATTTAGCGAGGCTTAGAAAACCTAAACCGCGAGCCTTGGCGAGTGGTTTAGGTTTTCGTGCCGAGCAAATAAACGTATCTGTATTCAATCGGCAAATAAACGTATCTGTATTCAACATTTACCTGGTATTCTATTTATCCCTTCAGTTTCTTTCTTTATTTTGAAAGTAAACGTAAGAAAATTGCTGAGTCACAAGAAAAACATCAAAAGATGTCACGAAAATAAACAATATGACGTCATTATAATGCGCGTGTTTGCTGTATTGAACAAGATGGAATACAGCTAAGTTTATCCGACGGGGTGTTATTTCGTCAATGCAGGCGTGATGATGGGATAAAACTTATTTCGAAATATTGTATTTCTATCTTCGACTTCTTCATATGTGTTCATGACTTTTTTATTTTTTTTATTCTTCAGAGTAGAGAAAAATCAGTACTAAAAATCAGCAATAAATCATATTTAAACGAAAACAATGTAAATAAGTTATTATTAACGATGCCTTTTCCATACTGCATTATTCACTATAAGAACTTTGATTAGAAAAACATGCGACAAACTAATAATCATAAACAGTCCTGAACTCCACATCAACAAGATAGGTCTCATTTGAAAAATACACAAACTTTCTTTTCATCAAGGAGTTATCTCCTTATTATTCTAGTACAGGCAACAGCTGCCTCGTCTTTAGCCATCTGCGAACGGATTCCAGAATCACATTTTCGGGTAGGTGGTTGTTCCATGCCAAAGGTTGTACACAGGTATTCCATTTATAAATAGGCGGGAATCTGGCACCCTCATCATATAAAATGCACAATACGTCTGGGCTTTGGCGTTGCTTTTCATATATTGACGGTAAAATTATATGCTGAAGTTGAAGCTTTTCACACAAATTATCTCCATGGTATCCTTGCGATAAAACCATTATTATTTTATTACTCTGAGCAATAAGTTTGGTGTACTCATTGATAAACGTTGTATTAGGGTTAACTACGTCAATTCCTGAGAAACACACGTTCGCACGAACTTGTTCTTGAAGGAAAGGTAACAGTATTTCGGTAACAAATTTGTATTCTTAGTCTGAATGGGAGATGAATATATTAAATAAATAACCTGTCAACACAGGAACTTGTAGATTTGGCAATCGATACAGAAAACGTGCAGCCAGTTTACGAATAAGGACATCGTAGTAGAGCCTTGAGGATAACGCTGTATAAGGTAACTACAATACATATAACTAAAATATGTTGAACATAGTTCGCAATATATAGTACATTTCCTTCGTTTGCCCTATAGGCTGCCCTGATCGCACAAAATCTTCGAACTCAGCATACAACGCTGCATCATCACTGTAACGAAATAATGACAGTGTCCAGTGTGGAAGAACCAAAAAGACGTTTGGGTGTTGGTAATCCTTGTAAAACCCTTTGTTCTTCATTGAGTCATGTACGAAACGAATAAAGTTTACGCGATATATTCCAAATGCATTCGGACATAGACAATAATGGATTACTGCTGCAATCTTCTTTCCATTTTGCTCAGTGATGCCAATATAAGGGAATTAAGTATCCCCATCCTGCGAATACTGCTTTCCCCTAAACTAGTAAATGCTTTCAAAATAGTAGCTCAAAATGAGCACGTGACCACTGAATACCCAGGACAGACCTCATCAACGGTTTTGTTATTAATAGTACATTCAATTCTTACTTCATTAATTTTTACATTTGTATGGTACCATTTTTTACTTACTACTTACTTATTTACTAAAATAATACGAACAAGTCTTGTCAAAAAACAGCGCGCTCGACTTTCGAAGTATTTCAGTTGGTACATATTTCTGAAAGTGGAAGGGGCAATACAATTGTTAAAATACAAGACTTTTAAGTGAAAACCTAATATAGTTTATACATTTAAGGAGTTTGAAACAAACAATTTAACCCCAAAATCTATGTAAAAAGTGGGCCTACCTCTCTAAACATACAATACGGAGATAAGAAGATTGTTGAACCTGATGCTGGAGTCGATGGCAAAGGTATATTCAAAGTTTCAAGTGAATTACCTAAGTAGTTTTCAATGTATAGAACTTCTTAATATAAACTTTATATATATAAATATAAACTTTAACCTGAAAATCTATACGAAAAAGGGGTATAACTATGTCAAGATACAAAACAGAGTTATGGGGAATGTTGCTCCTGATGCTGCAGCTGATGAAAAAGGTAAAAAGTATATGTAAAAAGGGGGCATAACTCTGTCAAAATACAAAACATAGTTATGGGGAATGTTGCTCCTGATACTGGAGTTAATGACATAGGTATATTCAAAGTTTCAAGTGAATAATGTAGATTTTATGTTACAAATATTTGAATATAAACTTTAACCAAAAAATCTATGTGAAAAGGGGCTCAACTCTGATAAAATACAAAAAAATAGTTATGGGGAATGTTGTCCCTGATACTGGAGTTGATAACAAAGGTCAGTTGCAAGTTTCTAGTGACTTTTGAATATAAACTATAATATTCATTTTAAACTGCGTTTTTCAGGCTCCGTCAAGCTATCCAAGTAATCAGGAAATAAATTATACACTCTTTATCTTCAATACATTGGGGCAAAATATTTTTATTATAATTACATATCAGTTAAAGTGGCATATTGACGGTGCTTCCCATATATACACACTTTAAACAAGACATATTCCCATATGTGTCGAATATATGGTAGCAACAATATATTGATTAAAATTATTTTCAAAGCTAAAAAAGCATTTTTTAACACATGGTTCCAGCTGGATTCGAACGCATTAATTCTATGTAAACAAACTTTATATTTGCCAATGTTATTGTCGATCGACCGTCGATGCACAATTTTAAAGTGCATTTTGCACCCACACAGCTTGACAGGAGTTTGACGTCGATATAGGTAACCTTAGGCATTTTTTACTTACTACTTACTTATTTACTAAAATAATACGAACAAGACTTGTCAGAGGACAGCGCGCTCGACTTTCGAAGTATTTCAGTTGGTACATATTTCTGAAAGTGGAAGGGGCAATACAATTGTTAAAATACAAGACTTTTAAGTGAAAACCTAATATAGTTTATACATTTAAGGAGTTTGAAACAAACAATTTAACCCCAAAATCTATGTAAAAAGTGGGCCTACCTCTCTAAACATACAAAACGGAGATAAGAAGATTGTTGAACCTGATGCTGAAGTTGATGGCAAAGGTATATTCAAAGTTTCAAGTGAATTACCTAAGTAGTTTTCAATGTATAGAACTTCTTAATATAAACTTTATATATATAAATATAAACTTTAACCTGAAAATCTATACGAAAAAGGGGTATAACTATGTCAAGATACAAAACAGAGTTATGGGGAATGTTGCTCCTGATGCTGCAGCTGATGAAAAAGGTAAAAAGTATATGTAAAAAGGGGGCATAACTCTGTCAAAATACAAAACATAGTTATGGGGAATGTTGCTCCTGATACTGGAGTTAATGACATAGGTATATTCAAAGTTTCAAGTGAATAATGTAGATTTTATGTTACAAATATTTGAATATAAACTTTAACCAAAAAATCTATGTGAAAAGGGGCTCAACTCTGATAAAATACAAAAAAATAGTTATGGGGAATGTTGTCCCTGATACTGGAGTTGATAACAAAGGTCAGTTGCAAGTTTCTAGTGACTTTTGAATATAAACTATAATATTCATTTTAAACTGCGTTTTTCAGGCTCCGTCAAGCTATCCAAGTAATCAGGAAATAAATTATACACTCTTTATCTTCAATACATTGGGGCAAAATATTTTTATTATAATTACATATCAGTTAAAGTGGCATATTGACGGTGCTTCCCATATATACACACTTTAAACAAGACATATTCCCATATGTGTCGAATATATGGTAGCAACAATATATTGATTAAAATTATTTTCAAAGCTAAAAAAGCATTTTTTAACACATGGTTCCAGCTGGATTCGAACGCATTAATTCTATGTAAACAAACTTTATATTTGCCAATGTTATTGTCGATCGACCGTCGATGCACAATTTTAAAGTGCATTTTGCACCCACACAGCTTGACAGGAGTTTGACGTCGATATAGGTAACCTTAGGCATTTTTTACTTACTACTTACTTATTTACTAAAATAATACGAACAAGACTTGTCAGAGGACAGCGCGCTCGACTTTCGAAGTATTTCAGTTGGTACATATTTCGGAAAGTGGAAGGGGCAATACAATTGTTAAAATACAAGACTTTTAAGTGAAAACCTAATATAGTTTATACATTTAAGGAGTTTGAAACAAACAATTTAACCCCAAAATCTATGTAAAAAGTGGGCCTACCTCTCTAAACATACAATACGGAGATAAGAAGATTGTTGAACCTGATGCTGGAGTCGATGGCAAAGGTATATTCAAAGTTTCAAGTGAATTACCTAAGTAGTTTTCAATGTATAGAACTTCTTAATATAAACTTTATATATATAAATATAAACTTTAACCTGAAAATCTATACGAAAAAGGGGTATAACTATGTCAAGATACAAAACAGAGTTATGGGGAATGTTGCTCCTGATGCTGCAGCTGATGAAAAAGGTAAAAAGTATATGTAAAAAGGGGGCATAACTCTGTCAAAATACAAAACATAGTTATGGGGAATGTTGCTCCTGATACTGGAGTTAATGACATAGGTATATTCAAAGTTTCAAGTGAATAATGTAGATTTTATGTTACAAATATTTGAATATAAACTTTAACCAAAAAATCTATGTGAAAAGGGGCTCAACTCTGATAAAATACAAAAAAATAGTTATGGGGAATGTTGTCCCTGATACTGGAGTTGATAACAAAGGTCAGTTGCAAGTTTCTAGTGACTTTTGAATATAAACTATAATATTCATTTTAAACTGCGTTTTTCAGGCTCCGTCAAGCTATCCAAGTAATCAGGAAATAAATTATACACTCTTTATCTTCAATACATTGGGGCAAAATATTTTTATTATAATTACATATCAGTTAAAGTGGCATATTGACGGTGCTTCCCATATATACACACTTTAAACAAGACATATTCCCATATGTGTCGAATATATGGTAGCAACAATATATTGATTAAAATTATTTTCAAAGCTAAAAAAGCATTTTTTAACACATGGTTCCAGCTGGATTCGAACGCATTAATTCTATGTAAACAAACTTTATATTTGCCAATGTTATTGTCGATCGACCGTCGATGCACAATTTTAAAGTGCATTTTGCACCCACACAGCTTGACAGGAGTTTGACGTCGATATAGGTAACCTTAGGCATTTTTTACTTACTACTTACTTATTTACTAAAATAATACGAACAAGACTTGTCAGAGGACAGCGCGCTCGACTTTCGAAGTATTTCAGTTGGTACATATTTCGGAAAGTGGAAGGGGCAATACAATTGTTAAAATACAAGACTTTTAAGTGAAAACCTAATATAGTTTATACATTTAAGGAGTTTGAAACAAACAATTTAACCCCAAAATCTATGTAAAAAGTGGGCCTACCTCTCTAAACATACAAAACGGAGATAAGAAGATTGTTGAACCTGATGCTGGAGTCGATGGCAAAGGTATATTCAAAGTTTCAAGTGAATTACCTAAGTAGTTTTCAATGTATAGAACTTCTTAATATAAACTTTATATATATAAATATAAACTTTAACCTGAAAATCTATACGAAAAAGGGGTATAACTATGTCAAGATACAAAACAGAGTTATGGGGAATGTTGCTCCTGATGCTGCAGCTGACGAAAAAGGTAAAAAGTATATGTAAAAAGGGGGCATAACTCTGTCAAAATACAAAACATAGTTATGGGGAATGTTGCTCCTGATACTGGAGTTAATGACATAGGTATATTCAAAGTTTCAAGTGAATAATGTAGATTTTATGTTACAAATATTTGAATATAAACTTTAACCAAAAAATCTATGTGAAAAGGGGCTCAACTCTGATAAAATACAAAAAAAGAGTTATGGGGAATGTTGTCCCTGATACTGGAGTTGATAACAAAGGTCAGTTGCAAGTTTCTAATGACTTTTGAATATAAACTATAATATTCATTTTAAACTGCGTTTTTCAGGCTCCGTCAAGCCATCCAAGTAATCAGGAAATACGTCTACATGTACATTTTTATGTGGCGATTCGTTTTTGTGGCGGATCGTTATAATACCTGTACATCGACGTTTAAATGAAGAATACATGTAAACATGCATAGATTCCTCAGAGTTTTAAAGTTAATTACATCGAATTAAGCTGCATTTTAAGAGTTTAATGATTAGAAATTAAACGGCATGGAAAAGTGTTTTGCTGATCATTCAAATATGAAACACAGATCGTATTTGAAGTTATACCTAACTTTGCATAATTTGAATGTTTGCCAGGTAATCCAATTAAGGTTATGACACCAAAATAACAACTAACCCGATACGCGATTGCATGTTAATGTAAAATTATTGATGATAAAAGCTTATTTTTGCAAATTTGTTTACGAATAGGATCGATCCCATTCGAATAACTTGAAAACATTATAAAATACCACAGTAAAACGTGTACTTACATGCAATTTTTACACATTGTGCGATGGATAGAATGGCGGTATTGACAACAAGAGAGGTAACAAAAAGCCACACTTGGAATGACTGCAATAATTCCTTTATACATATTTCAAATCAATTGAAAGTAGCTAACAGCCAACATTTTTTACAAGAATGGTTTAAATTATACACTCTTTATCTTCAACACATTGGGGCAAAATATTTTTATTATAATTACATATCAGTTAAAGTGGCATATTGACGGTGCTTCCCATATATACACACTTTAAACAAGACATATTCCCATATGTGTCGAATATATGGTAGCAACAATATATTGATTAAAATTATTTTCAAAGCTAAAAAAAAATTTTTTAACACATGGTTCCAGCTGGATTCGAACGCATTAATTCTCTGTAAACAAACTTTATATTTGCCAATGTTATTGTCGATCGACCGTCGATGCACAATTTTAAAGTGCATTTTGCACCCACACAGCTTGACAGGAGTTTGACGTCGATATAGGTAACCTTAGGCACACCATAAATATGACTTGTTGTTCTTGAACGAACGGTTACTGTTTTGCTGTTGATCCGGATTAAACAGTTCCCAAAACGCATATGAAATGTTCATTAATTTTACCTAACTTATTTTTATTACCTTGATATACTAAATACGTAGCGTGTGATTAAATTCCGGACAAATGCTTTTCAGCTATTGCTTTTGTTCACTTTAACCTGACTATTTGGAATGTGAATGCCTTATATAAATATAAGCAGGATAAATATACTATTAATACAAGTATATATAATAACTCTAGTACTAAAATTTCACGGGCTTGTTTTGTTACGAATTCAGCCTTTGACAGTGTCACAACTTAAGAATAGCATTTGTGCGCACCGTTCGTGCGTATGAAATATTTCATTAGAGCGGATAACAGTCGAACATGTTTGACACCTAGATTTACTATACGAACATATAAATGAATAATTTATCCGAATCTGTTAAAATGCATTTTTCTTTTGCGATTTTATATGCAGTCATGACGATGATGACGTGGCAGTTCTAGGTTTAGATAACCTTAATTTTGTGTACATATATTTAGATAAACACTGAATATGACTAAGCTATACCGTGGTTAGAAAATGAACGACACACTATTCGCTAATGAATTAAGGATGTTAAGAACCAGAGCTCATTTGAGCATTTGATGGTTAACTTTGTATGAATAACACAGTGTTATGCAGAAAATATTCCGCTATAAATACATGTTATATATGGTTCAACCAATGTATGTAACGTACAAAATAATATAAATGTTCAGGCTTAATGACAAGAATCTTATCAAAACGGAACAAAATGAACTTAACGCACATTAATGTTGATTGTTAGGACCACAAGCATAGAAATAAAGAATACATGTTGTTGTTTTTTAAATTATCGTATATAGGGAAAAATTAATAATTTTGATTCCTATTATTGGAATTATTTTCATGCCCATTTACGTAGATGCAATCAATTCGCAGATGTCAACAAAACGGATAGAGTGGAGTGTTCTTTGCGTTTGAATGTTGTGATAATGCGACTAAAGCCACGTGCATTAGTTGGGACTAGTTTCAGAGCTAACTACAGAGGTGAATGGAATGTAGCCAGTGTGCAAGAGATTGCGGAATCGCATGACACAACGTTTCTGAGCAAGCTGCAGGAGTCTCGCACTAACATTTGCCAATTAAGATATATATTGTTGCCAATTGAATATTTGGCTAAAGACCATTATTCGTAGTTCGAAAACAACTGACAGCAAGAAAATGAAAATATTTTCTCTTAAATATCATTTGACCAATATATCTTTAGACCAATTGTTCAAACAATAACAGATCTACAGTGTGTTTAACTTGTTTTTCTACCAGAGAGTTCACCACATCATTGACCTCATTGTAAATACATGTATCAGGTCGTTTATATCAGTCAATGTTTGGAGGTACGTCATATTACTAAGAATCAACTATAAAGTAAACAGTTTCAGTAACAAGAGCTGTCTGAGGACAGCGCGCTGGACTTTTTTTGTGTTTGTCAGAGTTTCTGGCATTTGCACTAAAACAAACTGTAATGCAGGATCCAATTAAACAAAATTAATTTATTTCTCGAGTTACTGAGTGGACGCATTTTTATAAATTTCAAACCAATGACCTTGACCTAGATCCAACTAACCCCATATGCATTCTCATGCAATGTCTCGTTATATAGTATCTATAATTTCAATGTTTTTAAACTACTTCAATTTGTTCTCGAGTTATAAAGCAGAAGAATTTTTTTCTTTGTTTATTAAGAGTGACCTTGATCTTGACCCCACCCGACCCACCACAAATGCAATCCCGAGTAAAGTGTTGCTTTAGGATATTTATGTATGAAGATTGATTCTCAAATTACAGAGTGGAAATCAAAAGTTGACACCGTCATTCCACCCACTTAAACATTTTAAGTGTAAAAAGGCCCATTATTTTGACAAATTTCAAATTAGAGTTATCAAAATTGGCATATGATTTCATTTTGATACAGGGAATAAGTGTTCAAACTTTGAATGAAATCCATCAAGCCATTCCCGAGAAACCAGCTTACCGAAAAACTTTAACCTGTCCATATAGCTTATATATAAAATTTCTAAGTGTAAAAAGGCCCATACTTATGACAAATTTCAAACTAGAGTTACCAAGCTTGGCCTATAGGTTCATTTAAATGTGGGGACTTACTGTTTTAAGTTTGAATAAAATCCATCAAGTAATTCTTTAGAAACTAGCTTACCGAAAAACTTTAACCTAGCTCGGACGTCGACGCCGACGCCGGGATGAATAGAATAGCTTGCCTTTTCTTCCAAAAGTCGAGCTAAAAATGAACCAAATTCAGCAAAAGAAACAATTTAATACCAAGAACGTGCAAAGGTTATTATTTTTAATCGTCATAAATCACAAAAACTTTGTTTTTCAACATTTGCATAAACCCGCACTTTGGTAGTGGTATGACGTCATCAATTGAACAATAAATAATCCATACACACTTATTCCATTACATTCCAAATAAATGCACTTTAAGTCACTTTACATGAATGTTTGTGAATAAAAAAAAAATCACCAAAAATTCAACACGATATAGTCAATATTGACATGATCTTGAACATGTCAATTTCAATACACAGCTCCAAAATGGCGTCTCCAAACAATGTGCGTGTTCTCCGACGAAAATGGTCTTTGCAATCCATTCCAGTTCGCATTTTCAATATTATATGAATGAACGTCTTTGAAATCTATGCATTCGTAGTGAAAACAGCTCATTTATCTTTACAAAATGTTAATAATAAGGTATTATACCGTCAACTTTTAGAAATCCATAACTAAATGTACGTGAACGTCTAAAAGCCGGTTCAGCAAAATCAGCACTGCAATTAGTTTTAAATAAAATCAGCTTGTTTGGTTTAATTTTAAGAAAATCCCGGTATGATAAATATAACAAGAGGGCCATAATGGCCCTAGGTCGCCCACCTGAGTTAAACGCATCAAGGCTTATAACAAGAGGGCCAAATGGCACTAAAGCACTTACCTGAGTGTAAAGATCTGGGTCTTGCAGTTTCAGGAGAAGAATTGGATAGTCTATATAAAACATGTCACCCACAGGGCGTGGGCACTTTCTACCCCAGGGGTATAATTTGAACAGTATTTGTAGAGGACCACTATACAATATTACATATTACATACCAAATATTAAACCACTGGGCCTTGCGTTTCAGCGGAGAAGATTTTAAAAGTCATTTTGCTATTTAAGACTGTATAAATATTTTGACCCCTGGGATGTGACCAGTTTTGACCCCAGGGGCATCATTTCAACAATCTTTGTAGAGAATCACTATACAATGTTAGATAGCAAATATGAAACCGCTGGGCCTGGCGGTTTCAGAGAAGAAGATTTTCAAAGTCATTTAGCTATTTAAGTCTATATAAACCATGTGAGCCACGGGGTGTGGCCAGTTTTGACCCCAGGGGCATCATTTGAACAATCTTTGTAGAGGACCATTATACAATGTTACATACCAAATATGAAACCTCTGGGCCTTTCGGTTTCAGAGAAGAAGATTTTCAAAGTCATTTAGCTATTTAAGTCTATATAAATCGTGTGAGCGCCAGGGTGTGGCCAGTTTTGACCCCAGGGGCATCATTTGAACAATCTTTGTAGAGGACCACTATACAATGTTACAAACCAAATATGAAACCTCTAGGTCTTGCATTTTCAGAGAAGAAGATTTTTAAAGTCATTTTGCTATTCAAGTCTATTTAAACCATGTGACCCTCGGGGCGTGGCCAGTTTTGACCCCAGGGGCATCATTTGAACAATCTTTGTAGAGAACCACTAGAGGATGTCACATATCAAATATGAAAGCTCTAAGCCTTGTGGTTTCAGAGAAGAAGATTCTTAAAATTTTCAGTTTTTAAATCTATTTTTAGCTCTTGACCTACATATGCAGCGGACCGAAACGATTTGAACAAGTTTGAAAGAGGGTCACCCAATGATCATTCCTGTCAAGTTTGGTGAAAATCTGCCCAGCGGTTCAGGAGGAGATGTTCTCGCACGACGGACGACGCTCGACGCACAAAAGGCGATCCAAAAAGCTCATCATGAGCACGTAGTGCTCAGGTGAGCTAAACACAGGTTACTGCCTGGTCTTGTGTTATATATCAGATTCGGCACGGATAAAATAACGGCTCGTCAAGCCTCGCCGTTATATTATTTTAGGCGTCACCTGATATATTACACAAGACCAGGCAGTAAACTGTTATTCTGGATATATCAATGGGCGCAGTTAGAAGTGATGTCTTATTTTATATTTAAAAATTTTTAATCTGTTATTTCGTACCTTAACATCATGTTTGATTGACTGAAAGAATTGCAACCATATAACAACACACAGATCAATACTGAAACCAGTGTAGGGTATTGATGCCAAACACTAAAGATAACATCTCACACACAGTTACCTCCCTTGTCGTCCGCCATATACTTCGTCGCACAATGTATAGACATTGCATGTAAGTACACGTTTAACTGTTATATTTTATTTTGTTATTGAAATGATATCGACCATATGTGACAATATTTGAATAATGGATTTACAAAAATTAATTTCTCATATTTGAATCTGTTTATATACATGAAATCACTTTTCGGGTTAGTTGTTAATTTGACGATTAAACGATTAAAGCCATTTTTCGTAAACTTTATTTAATTTGTAATAAATAAACTATGCAAATCTAGCTCGTTTCGAATAAGTAACGTTTTAAACTCGGTATTTGTGTTTACATTTATACTTCAATGTGCATATAGTTCGTGTTTACTCAGGTAGAATGTCGAAAACTTATGTAAATAAAGGACAAATCCTCTTCGACATTGTCGACATTCACGGTTAATAAATATAAACCCATTAGATGTATGATTAATTAAAGCATGTTTTTGATCAAACATATGTCCGTCCTTTAGATCTCTGTGCGTTTAAAAATATGACAAGTACAGTTGAATGTTGATTTTTTTTTTATCGTTTGTTTTCCTCTATAACATATATAACATTTAAAAGTGATAGTTTTTTTCAATTATTTAGAATAATTAGAATTTTCCTATATATGTACAATGTTACTCATAGCAAAAGTGTTTAATAGGTTTAAATAATTGTTTGGAAAAATTTTGCGAAATAATGATTTTGATTTAAGAGAAATCTCTCTTCAGCAAGCTCTAAAATTTCTTGTTTATGTGCTATATCCTTTAGTCAAAGCATCTTCATTCAATATGGTTCATGGCAGTCTATGGCTCCAAACAACTGCTGAGTAGAAAAAAGATTCTACATAGTTTACATAAAGAATAAGTGTATTTGTTTTAAAGATGGTTTAAATGTAGTTATACGGAAGTGATATCTAGCCATTGCTATTTGTTAGTGATATCTAGCCATTGCTATTTGTTAGTGATATCTAGCCATTGCTATTTGTTAGTGATATCTAGCCATTGCTATTTGTTAGTGATATCTAGCCATTGCTATTTGTTAGTGATATCTAGCCATTGCTATTTGTTAGTGAATATCAGTGATTCGCCCCTTAATGATATGCGTCGCCTGTAAACCACAAAACACTTACATTTGATCCATTTAATCTTATGTTTCTATTTACAGTGAATGTGTAACAATTAAACTTATTGCTAAAACAATACAAACGTAGACTAAATACAAAACTGCTAGTGTTTCAGTTGTCAACGATGGAAGTTCTGCTCTTTATGGGACAGAAGGCCGCGGTCTCAGTTTGTGTAATTGGAGCATTGATTTCCTGTCACAATGGATTTAACAATCGAACAGAGTTTACCATAATATACGTTGAAGCTTTAGTTATTGTGTTAACATTAGCGGATTACAATAAGCATAATATTTGGCTCTTGTGCATATCGATCGTTTTACTATGTATGTTACCGCAATCTGTCTCGGAAAATGATTTCCATAGAAACAGACATTTTTATGAAGACAACGTGTTGCCATATTTACAATACAACACAATAATGTTGTGGTGTTACAGAGATTGTGCAACTGTCATTACTTTAATATTCAGTTTTGTATCCGTTTTAAATATTCGACTATTTGACTTTGTATGTGGCATGTTATATTTGTTCGTAAATGGCATTGTTTTCCTGTACATTGTGCTGATTCTTCTGACCAGCTTTTTTTTCGTATCTATATACTTCACAGTCTCGGGAAACTTCTTCTACTCTTTCGATGAAAACATCACACAGAACTATCCCGAAGGATATGTTTACCCCAAAACGTTGGACAAAGCACTATACAGTAATCCGGTGGTATATGCACATTTTTACAACAAGGATATGACAGGGAAATATGTTCTTATGAACAACATCGAACGAACAACTTTAGAAGTACCTGATCTTCCACATTTTCATAACTCAGTTGAAAGATATTCAGGAGAGGATGTTACCTTGATGTACTATTATTTGTACGTGGCTTTCAAAGAGAGAACTCACCGTCAAATCTTATGGTTCTTCAACGGTAAACATATACATGGCTTGTCAGCTCGACAATTTATTATCGAAGAAAAATTTCCAGGTGCTGAAAAACATATGGGTATTATATAAAAATTGACGATTCCTGTTCTTTAATCGTCCGACTTCGGGGGATTATGAGTGTCGCGCGCATAATATTTATAATGAGCATGACAAAACCTCAAAATGGGTATCAAAACCATTGATAAAAGGAACCTCCCTTGTTGGAATAATTACTTTGAAGGAAATGGCGGCTAGAACAATTTTGTTAAATCGGGAAGTAGGTAATTTAATTGCTACTCAATAATTTTTTTGGTATCACACTGAAGTAGACATCAGCGAAGTTAAACTTGAATATACTATTAACAACAAAGCCGTTGATGAGGTCTGTCCTGGTTATTCCACTGGCATGTTCTCGCTTGGAGCTCATATTTTAAAGACATACATTAATGTAGGGGCAATCAATATGCAATGGGACGGCGATACCAATTTTCCATATACTGACATCTCTGAGCTTCACGTACTTCCGGGTGTGAAGACTGCAGTAATCTACTACTGTCTGTGTCCCAACGCATTTGGGATACATCGCATCAATTTTATTAGATACGTACATGACTCAACAAACAAGAAAGGTATTTACATCGACATTCAATATCCGTACGTGTTTGTTGTTCTGCCACATTCGACACTCATTATTTCGTTATACTGATGATGCGTTAGCGTATGCTGAGTTAGAAGATCTTGTGCGCTCAAGGCGGCCGATAGAATTAATTGAAATGAAAATTGAATCACTTATTAGACTTGTAGAGGCAAATGAGGGAAATGTACTGTTAATAGCAAATTGTATTCAAAACATTATAAGTGTGTGCGTGGTGGTGGTATTTTTTTTTATAGCTCTAGGTTTTATGTTAAGGCCACAATATATTTATTTTATTCGCAAACCAGTTTGTCGCTTTCTTTATCGTTTAAGAAATGAGAATCAAATGACAATGATGGAAGGTTTCCTTTTTGATGTGTTCATCTCTCATTCAGAAAACGAATATAAATTTGTTACCGAGACAATGTTACCATTCCTACAAGATGATGTTCGTGTGAAAGTTTGTTTTTCAGGAAGTGACGTGTTTAATCCTAATTCACCACTTATAGACCAGTACATCGAACAAATTACTCGCAGCAGAAAGATAATAGTACTTTTATCTGAAGGATACACGGACGTCAATTTATGTGAACAGCTTCAATTTCAGCATATAATTGCACCATTACTTTATGAAAATCAACGACAAAGCCCAGATATACTATGTATTTTGTTCGACGAGGGTGCCAGATTCCCACCTATTTGTAAATGGAACACCCGTGTACAACGGTTGACATGGAATAATCATCAACCCGAAAATGTGAAGCTGGAATGCGTTGGTGGATGGGTTATGACGGGAAAAGTTTAGTTTGTACTCGAATGATGTGAGAGAAAAATAATCAAGTGACGAAACGTTTATTTCATATATTTGGCAAGATAATAAAAAAAACTTGTGTGACAACATGTTATGCTTCAAAGAGTTTGGATATATATGAAAAATATGTTATTCTACATTTCACCTCTAACTATTTGTATGCTTATTTTTGAAACAATTTATTCAACGTGTTGTGTCGATGTAAATAATAGTACTGTATAATAATTATTATTGATTTCGCACGTTTATTATCGATACCCTATGTTATAACCAAAGGGAAATAATTCCGCGAAAAATCATCAGATCAGAACCTGACAGTATGCGAACGCACTTTGTGGTAGGGATACCGTACATAAATTTTCCTTGAAAACGAGTCATAAGTTCCTGAGAATGCAAACGGAAATATCTGATTTTATAATCAAAGGACAATAACTTCATGAAAAAACTCATACCGAAACGACCTGAAATTGTTGAAAAGTTTATAGGGGAAATGCACATGACAAACCGAATGGCACTTGACGTAGAATTCGGACAGACGGACAAAACGGCGACTATATGCTCCACCTTCAGGAGTTTAAAAATAAGCTTATATCGCGTGCGCAAGCAATTAATAACGGTATGCGGACGACGGACAAAGCAGTAAAGGTCAAATTTGATTTAGTGATCTGATCCATATTCGAACTGTATCCAGATTTCAAATTTGAGAAAAACTGACGGTGCTAGATCGTAAACGTCACTAAAAATTCGAAAAACATGTAATTATGTCAAGTGACCTAGCTTTCGAACACATGTGATCCATATTTTACCAGAGCTTAGACATTACTCTTGTCAAAGTTATACCTGGTCTGATGAGTGTAGGTCCTTGTGGGGGGGTGGGGGGGGGGGCGGGGGTAAAATATTTTATTATATATTACCTAGTGTTTGCAACACAATGCGCCAATTTCATGAATCACTGTACGAGTACATTAACTGAGGAAAACATGATGACAAAGGTTAATCTAAGTCGAAATCAAATTTCCATATAATGTTTCTGTTGTAAATTAATCGCCAGCTTGGTATTCTGATTAAGTATAATAATCATCATTTTTAAAAGACTTCAATGAGATAGTTTTCAAGAAATGTGGACGTAAACGGAAACCCAAAAGTAAAGCCAAGCTGACGCCGAACAAACGACAGTAGTCTGCATTTGTTTTTAAATCAGACGAGCTAAAAACTGCAACAATGTGCATAAAAGTCCATGATAAATTTGCCCATGGCATTATATGTTGATAAGATGCCATTAATGCGTCGATTTACATAGCAGTTAGAAAGTTCGCATGGATTTGAAAATAGTTAAAAATAGGTAAGATAATTGAACACAATTTAGAGCTTTAAATAAGAAGGTTATGCAGAGTGCATAATTGGTCAGTATAAAATGACAAAAATAACATGACCTGAAGTTGTTTTGGTTTGTTTTCTTAACCAGAAAGGCATTCTAAGTTTTATATTAAATCTATTCGCATAATCGACATTTCCGAAGATCTTTTGTTATAGTCCAGAACGTACCTTATTTAAAAATATCATTAAATTACAAAAATCTAATGCATTTATACAAGTCGTCAATTCAGTCTACCTTGACTAATCCAGAAAATACTTTTGAAGTAATGCAACATATTTTATAAAAAAACTTAAACATGGAATGGCATACCAAGTATAGTGAATACACTAAAGTTTAATTAACTGTATAATTAAGCAATAACACATTGGAACTGTACAGACTAAATGAACTGTTATAATATGAAGTATATGGTTCCAATGAAATCTGCTTATCGGCTTGAATGTTTGTGAAATTGTGTCGACGCATAGAACGAGTATCACCGCCATTTAGGGTCATATTTCAGGATGCAAATTTATGCCCGTTCCATAAAGTTCCATTGGTGTAATGGATATGGTGTCCGCCTTGCATAGAAAGATCGTGATTCGATCACTACTCAGTGAGCGTTTAAATTATCTTTTATTCAAATGATAATGATTATATCCACGAAACGGGCTCGAAAGTAAGCCTTTGGTTTTCGACATAAACATGACTTTCAAATGATGGTGGTAATCAGACACAACTCATCGAGTCGTTATTTATACCATATGGAACCTATAATATCCAGACCAATTAAGGTTGGCCAGATAGCCAGGTAAAGGTAAGCTTTAATATGTTATTCAACAAGTAAACCCAAATAAATCAGTTTACTTTATTTACCTAGATACCATGCGTAACTTTAATAAACAATAGGGTCATCATGGCCCAACGCGCTCACCCGAGTACTGGCAATGACATAGATCAGCTTTGACATCTGAATGCCATCGCTTTAAAATGACACACATCAAACATATTACTTACAGTTGTTGAACTGGCAATCAACAGGTGCAACAGATGCCTGTCCGCCCTACTTCTGCACTTATCCTGGCAATTGACAGGCGCTTTACAGATGTCTAAGTGTCCGGCCTACTTCTGTTGTTCACCTGGCAATTAACAGGTACAATAAAGATGCATTTACGGTTGAAACTGTTGATATCAAGACAAACAACAACCAATCCGCAACATGTCAACCATGACCAATAACACTTACATTACAAAGGTTCATTAAATCTCTGCAATCAGATGAGGTTCCAGATGTACACAGCCCCACTGAAGCATATTGAATCATGCGTTTTCACTATTTAAAGGCTATCATGTGCTTTAACTCTCCAAGACCTGGTTCAAGACACAGAAGCTGAGGACGGGACAATGAAATTGAATATGCTGTAAACAGCCCCACTGACTCATCTGGAATGTATGTTTAATATCCAAAGTATATGTGCTTACATTGTCCACTTCCTGGTTTACAGTTGTGCCTGTTCTACAAAATTAACATGGCACTCACAGAGGTTAAATATTTATGATGGTGCTAATAATAGCTTTTCCCAGAGCGATACATAGCAATTATCTCCCTTTAAACCAGACCACATTGCCCTCCCTTATACCAGTTGTAATAAATCTGGAATAAAGATTATGTTTGGAACACAATAATTATTGGCATCTTCATGAGCAAGATTAATATAAAAATATTTCTATTTTTCTTATGAAACTTCAGTGTTTCTAATCTGATCTGATCCATCTGAAAACATACAAGGGGCAATACCTCTTATCCGATCTGACCCATATTCAACTTAGTGTTAGATCTTATGGTTATACACAAACTGTGCAAGTTAAATTTGGTCAAGATGGAATGAAATATGAATTTTTTATATTGGATAAAGACATATTTTCATTTTTTGTTCCTTGTTCGATCTGGTCTATTATCGAACTTCGCCGAGATTTGAAGGTCATTAACAAGTCCGGTCAATATTGAATGAAAAGTGAAGATCGAGCTCAATTGTTGACGCATTACTGACGACGGGCGATGCAGGACAGTCCCCCTATACCAATAGCTCGCGCTCAGGTGAGATAAAAAGCTCAAAGGTAAGTATTTTAGATATAAAAGCATAATATACCTCTCACTTTGGCCAAAGCGTTTTGTATTAATAGTTCTTTCTAGTTCATAACGCACTGGCTTGTACAGCGATTTTGCATTTCATACACATATTGTTCATGTCCACTGCCTCGTCAAACCTTAAAATGTAGTCCTAGTCGTCGTTTAAACTTTATTAACACTTTGTTGTTTTTGGTGGTGTTATTCCATATGGCCTTTTATCAAGTGATAAGAAAGTGATTTATACAATCGTTTATTCATACACACAATATAAAGCAATAACAGAACTGAACAAAACATTACATGCACTGCAGAGAAGTCACATTAAATAATAATTCCGTATGAAGCAAGATATCTAGATGCTATATACGCTTAATTATACATAAACACATTAAAAAGAAAAGCTTCTAGCTGTTAGAGACGGATTTTAAGTAAATAACAAAACGTATTTGTTAGCGACGAAATTCAATTCTTTAATATTTTCCTGAATACTTGGAATAATCGTAATAACCATGAATAACAGTCATATCTTAATAAATGATGTAATTCTGACACTATTTGAGCTCTCCTGATGTTAACCATCTCCGAACGGATTCCAGCTTCACACTTTTGGGTAGGCGGTTATTCCATGCTAAACGTTGTACATGGGTATTCCATTTATAAATTGGCGGGAAAGTTGAATTCTCATCATATGAAATACACAGTATGTCTGGGCATTGCCGTTGATTTTCATATATTAATGAGGAAATTATATGCTGAAGTTGAAGTTTTTCACATAGCTTGTCTTCATGGTATCCTTGAGATAAAACTACTATTATCTTACGACTTTGAGTCATAAGTTTGGTGTACTCATTAATAAGCAATGAACAAGGGTTAACTACGTCACTTCCTGAGAAACACACTTTCACGTGCACTTGTTCTTGAAGGAATGGTAACAGTGTCTGAGTGATAAAGTTATATTCCCTTTCTGAATGAGAGATAAACACATCAAACAAAATATCTTCCAACATTGGCATTTGTTGTACAGTTGGCAAAAGACGAAGAAAATGTTTAAGTGGTTTAAATATAACGTAAGTATAGTAGATCTGTACCAAATATCTAACAACCACATAACAAACAACCAATGTACACACACTTACACCATTTTGAACAACTTTTGCAATAGAGTACTTTTCCTTCGTTTGCACTTACATACGCAATAAGTGATTTTACTTTCATTTCTATTAGTTCTATTGGCTGCCCTGAGCGCACAAGATCTTCTAATTCGGCATACACTGCTGCATCATCGAAATAACGGAATAATGACAGAGTGGAATGTGGAAGAACAACAAACACGTACGGATGCTGGATATGTTCGTAAACGCCTCTGTTCTGTTTAGCATAATGCACATAGCGAATAAAACTTATGCGATGTATTCCATATGCATTTGGACACAGGCAATAATAAATGATTGCCCTCTTTAATTCTGGAAATGCTTCCAGTTCGCTAATATCAATGTATGGAAAATTTGTCTCTACATCCCATTTAAACTTACTTTTTCCGCCATCTTTCAACATCTTTAAAACCGTTGCTCCAAGTGTGCACGCTATCGTATTAGAGCTTGAACAACATAAATCCACTGCTTTTTTATTAATAGTATATTCGATACTGACTTCGCTTATGTCTGCAGTAGTATGGTACCAAAAGAATAAATGAGAAGCGACTAAATTACCAATTTCCCGATTTAATAAAAATGTTCTAGCTGGTATTTCATTCAAAGAATTTATTCCAATAAGAGAAGTACTTTTAATCAATGGTTTGGGTATCCGTTTTGAGGTTTTGTCATTCTTAAAATAAACCCAATGCATACGGCATTCATAATCGCCCAAATCGGACTTTTGAAGTAAACGAATCGTCAGTTCAGATTGTATAGATGTATAGTTTTCATTGCTTGAATATTCTTTTTCGTCAAAATAATGCCTAGGTGACAACCGATGTATACGGGTGCCGTTGAATGACCACACGGTTCTAAAGCGAACTCGATCCTGCATTTTCAATGTCTTGTAACTGCAACTCAAGGTAACATCCTCTCCTTGGTATCTTTCGAATGATCTGTGAAAGAGGGGGAACACTGGACTGTCTGTAATTGTTTGTTTAGAATTGTTTTCAAAAACATATTTTCCCGTCCGGTCCTGGTTGTATAATTGTATGTGTATTACCGCATTACTGTATTGTGTTCTGTCCAATTCTTTTGGAAGCAGATATAAAATATAAATTTCAGATCATTTAAAACAAAACCAATCGTTTTTAACCAAAAACTGAAATAATCCGACTGATTCACATTACGGCGGCTATGTTACCCATTTTTAGAATATAGAATAACTTACGCAAATAATTAATCCAGGTAAATATAAAAGATTCGGTTGTAAAAACTTCCCATGCCGATGTCATTTACACCATAGATTATTAATTGTTTGAGTCACATTATAAAATTAAATGTATAACAGTAACGTTGAATTGCGTACTTACCTGCAATGCAATTGAATACATGTAGTGTACTTTGTGCCTAACTGATAGGAGAGATAACACAAAATCCTAATCGGCGGAAGTAAATGCCTCTATCTAGATAGCGGTTCATTTTTATTTATATGGGTTACTTCAGGTACATCGTAAAAAGCAAAAATACATGTATTCGTGAACGTACACCGTGCAATTATACCTTATTTTGGGATGTGATAGATAATAATGCAATGTACAATAGTCGTATGTTCGCCGGCACAATTTAAAGACCAATTGCGTCACATTGTCATATGGAAACATGTCTTTATTAAATTCAATCTGAAACATGTCTTTATTAATTTCAATCTGGACAAGTTCATAGTGATTTTTATATATACCGAATTATTTTGACTAAATTAATCACGCTACGACTTGATACAATGATGAAACCAATGCAAATCATGTATGACAAAACTAATAAATGTTTTACCAAATCGTTATTGCAATATCACACACCGGAAAAAACACAACGCAAAAAAGGGTACAACATTCTACAAATTACTGTTTTGGGTGAAAATTCTTTTAAAGCACAGACCTCGTAATATGTTTTACAATGTTTTACAATTTTACCATGTGTGTTACGTTCATGCTCTTTATCATGCAAATATCCTAGAATATCATCTTTGTTTTTATGTGTCAAACAGTTCTGTTTCCTGCAGGTTATTGGCGAGTGGTGACACTTGTGAATACACTTGTGTTACAACACATCTGGAATTAAACATCCGTACATTTTCTATGTCTTGCAGCCTCAAGGTGACACTCATCGAAACATATATCATACATGTTTCCGAAACTTGGTATACTGTACTTTTAATGTCCCCATTTTTGAATAGCATATTATTTGTAGATTTAAAATCCGTACATTTGTTCACATGTCAAACAGATCAATTCCCTGCAGGGTCTTTGTGACTGCTATAGATACGCACTGTCCAAGAGCCACGCTGAATGTCAATCCAAGAAAGGTCCACTCAGGGCAGAGAACTAAAAGTATAACTGACTTTACAAAAATGGATTAATGTTTACATGGCAAGAAATGGCATTAAATTGAACAAGAGAAAAATGCGGAAACCGCATTAAAGCCGGATTTATTATTTTGCCGATGGGAGTACATGTACAAAGCTCTAGCGGCCATTTGTGCAGTGAAGTGGAACAATTTGAATAATTTAGGTAGAGGACCACCAAACGAACATTTGTGTGAAATTATTTGAAAAACTAGCCATATGTTTAGAAGAAAATGACATTTAGACATATTTCTAAACTGGCGTTTAGATATAGTTTCGTTTTTAGCTCTGGCGGCCATCTTGTGCAGTGAGGCGGAACCATTTGAATAAGTTTGGTAGAGGACCACTAAACGAACATTGGTGTGAAATTATTTAAAAATCTAGCCATAGGTTTAGAAGAAATTGGGGTTTAGACATATTTCTATTTTTAGCTCTGGGGCCATCTTGTGTAGTGAAGAGGAACCATTTTCACCGTTTTGGTAGAGGACCATCCAAGGAACATTTGTTTAAAGTTTCATCAAGATTGATCAAGAACTTTAGAAAATATGACAGGAATACAAAACATTAACGCAAATTCTATTTTTGAGCTCTAGTGGCCATTTTGTTAAGTGAGTCGGAACCATTTGAATAAGTTTGGTAGAGGACCACTAAACGAACATTGGTGTGAAATTATTTAAAAATCTAGACATAGGTCTAAAAGAAATTGGCGTTTAGACATATTTCTAGTTTTAGCTCTGGTGACCATAGTGTGCAGTGAAGAGAAACCATTTTCACTGGTTTGGTAGAGGAACATCCAAGGAATATTTCTGTAAAGTTTCATGAAGATTTACTTACAAGAACTTTTGAAAATATGACAGGAAAACTAAACTTAAACGCAAATTCTATTTTTAGCTCTAGTGGCCATTTTGTGCAAGTGAGCCGGAACCATTTCAACAAGTTTGGTAAAGTGTAAAGTTTCATAACATTGATCAAGAACTTTAGAAAATATGACAGTAATACATAACTTTCATGCAAATTCTATTTTTAGCTCTAGTGGCCATTTTGTGCAGTGAGGCGGAACTATTTGATTAAGTTTGGTAGAGAAACACTAAACGAACATTTGTGTAAAATTATTTGAAAATCTAGCCATAGGTTTAGAAGAAAATGGCATTACGACATATTTCTATTGTAAGCTCTGGCAGCCATCATGTGCAGTGAAGCGGAACCATTTTCACAGGTTTGGTAGAGGACCTTCCAACGAACATTTCTGTAAATTTTCATGAAGATTGGCAAAGGACATTTGAAAATATGACAGGAATACGAAACTTTAACGCAAATTGTTAACAACATCGCAACGCCCGCCAGCCCGCCCATCCGACCGGTTTTCGCTAATCTTTAAGCTGAGATATTTCGTTGAAAAATCCGGCTAACAACACAATCATGAAAATATGGATTTTAATAGAAATGAGCAGGTGCAATATTCAACATATGCAAAAACATTACTGAACAAAAATGTTAGGAAAACGATTATGTTGAATTGTGTGCAAGATTATAAAAACAAGCGGGCCATGATGGCCCTAGGTCGCTCACCTGATATTAAGGCATCATAATGGCTTTTAAAAATTTAATAGCGGGTACACAGATGTTTGAAGTTAAAATGTTTGATAATGATGGACCACTAACACCCATAGCCATATATGTTTACTGCCCCGCCCCCCGACAACCTTGTTTTTAAACAGATCAAAATTATTTGAAGGAATATGGTAGAGGGTCATGCAAGAAACATTTCTATATCAAGAGGGCTACGATGGCCCTAGGTCGCTCACATGAGTTTAAGACATCATAATGGCTTATAACAAGAGGGCCAAATGGCACTAAACCATTTACCTGAGTATAAAGATCGGGGTATTGCACTTTCAGGAGAAGATTTTTATAGTCCATAAAAACCATGTGACTCACAGAGAAGAAGATTTTTAAAGTCATAATGCTATTTAAGTCTATATAAACCATGTGACCCCTAGGGCGTGGCCAGTTTTGACCCCAGAGGAATCATTAGAACAATCTTTGTAGTGGACCACTATATAAGGTGACATACCAAATATAAAAACCTCTGGGCCTTGTGGTTTCAGCGGAGACGATTTCTGAAGTAATATTGCTATTTAAGTCTATATAAACCATATGATCCCCGGGCGTGGCCAGTTTTCACGCACGAAAATTATGACGCACAATGCTTGACGGACGACGGACAAAAGGCGATCACAAAAGCTAACCATGAGCACGTTGTGCTCAGGTGAGCTAAAAATACTGGGCCTTGTGGTTTAAGAGGAGATTTTAAAAGTAATTTTGCTATTTAAGTCTATATAAACACTGTGACCGCCGGGGCGTGGCCAATTTTAAACCCAGGGGCATCATTTGAACAATTTTTGTAGAGAACCACTATACCATACCATACCAAATATGAAACCTCTGGGCCTTGATGTTTCAGAGAAGATTTGTAAAGTCATTTTGCTATTTAAGTCTATATAAACAATGTTATCTCCGAGACATAGCCAGATTTGACCCGAGGAGCATCATTTGAACAATCTTTGTAGAGGACAACTATGCAATGTTATAAACTAAATATGAAACCTCTGAGCCTTGCGGCTTCAGAGGAGAAGATTTTTAAAGTCATGTGAACCCTAGGGAGTGACCATTGTTTACCTCAGGGGCATAATTTGAACAATATTTGTAGAGGACCACTACACAATGTTTCGTGCAAAATATGAGACCCCTGGTTATTACGGTTTCAAAGAAGATCATTTTTAAGGCCAACTTGCCATATAAGTCTATATAAACAATGTGACCCTCGGGGCGTGGCAAGTTTTGACCCCAGGAGCATTATTTGTAGAGGACCACTATACAATGTTACAAACCAAATGTAAAACCACTGGACCTTGTGGTTTCAGAGAAGATTTATAAAGTCATTTTGCTATTTAAGTCTATATAAACCATGTGACCCCGGGGGCGTGGCCAGATTTGACCCCAGGGGCATCATTTGAACAATCTTTGTAGAGAACCACTATACAATGTTACGTACCAAAAACAAAACCTCTGGGCCTTGCGGTTTTAGAGTAGAAGATTTTTAGTCATTTTGCTATTTAAGTCTATATAAACAATGTGACCCCCTGAACGTGGCCAGTTTTGACCCCAGGGGGCATCATTTGAATAATCTTTGTAGAGGACCACAATACAATGTTACATACCAGAAATGAAACCACTGGGCATTGTGGTTTCAGAGGTGAATATTTTTAAAGTCACTTTGCTATTTAAGTCTATAAAAACGATTTGACCCCCGGGGCGTGGCCATTTTTGACCCCAGGGTCATCATTTGAACAATCTTTGTAAAAGACTACTATACAATGTTACATACCAAATATAAAACTACTGGGACTTGGAATTTTCAGAGGAGAAAATTTTTAAGGTCATTTTGTTATTTAAGTCTACATAAACAATGTGACCCCCGGGGCGTGGCCAGATTTGACCCCAGGGGCATCATTTGAACAATCTTTGTAGAAGACCACTATACAATGTTAAATACAAAATACAAAACCTCTGGGCCTTGCGGTTTCAGAGAAGATTTTTAAAGTCATTTTGCTATTTATGTTTGTATAAGTCATGTAACCGCCAGGGTCAGTTGGTCAAAACTGGTCAACCAGGGGAATAATTTGAACAAAGTTTGTAAAGGATCACTAGTGGATGACACATATCAAATATGAAAGCTCCAAGCCTAGTGGCTCAAGATAAGAAGATTTTTTTAAGTGTTCAGTTTTTAAATCTATTTTTAGCTCTGGTGACCTACATATGCAGCGGACCTGAACGATTTGAACACTTTTGAAAAAGGGTCACCCAAGGATCATTCCTGTGAAGTTTGGTGAAAATCTGCCCAGCATTTAAGGAGGAGATGTTCTTTGAATGAAAATGTTGACACACGACGCACGACGGATAGAAGACAATCCTAAAAGCTCATCATGAGCACGTTGTGATCAGGTGAGCTAAAAACAACTCACTGAAATAATAAAACAAGAGGCATATGAGTGCCTGCATTGCTCCACTGGCTTATTAAGCAAGGAGTGCCAGAAACAAAAGGACCCAGATATGTTATATAAGGACAAGAGGGCCACAAGGCCCTAGGTCACTCACCCGATGATTTGGCCTAGTGACATTTTTTTTATCCCTCCATGTGAAATAGTTTAAAACTCGTCCGAGATATCATTGGAACAAATGTTCTGGAAAAGTTTTATGAAGATTGGGCAAAAAATTTGGCCTCTAGAGTGTTCACAAGCTTTATGTTAAATTGTTCCTGGTGACCTAGTTTTTGACGCCACATAACCCAGTTTCGAACTCGTCCGAAAATCATTGGAACAAATGTTCTGGGCAAGTTTCATGAAGATTGGGCCAAAACTGTGGTCTCTAGTGTGTTCACAAGCTGTTTTTTTCAATTTTACCTTGTGACCTAGTGTTTGAGAGCACGTGACCCAGTTTCGAACTCCGAGATATAATTGGAACAAATGTTCTAGGCAAGTTTCAAGAAGATTGGGCAATAAATGTGGACTATAGTGTGTTCACAAGGTAAATGTTGACGATGGACGACAACTGACTAATGGACAACGGGCAAACGGCGATCACAATGAGCATAATGTGCTCAGATGAGCTAAAAAAAAGGCCCCGCCCACTGGCTAACATGTTTTTAACAAATTAAAATAATAAAATATTTTGGTGGAGAACCTCCTAAGGAACATATCTATGAAATTATTTCGAAATAAAATCAGTGCTTTTTGATCTGAAGATTAAAATATGGGTGGCCATTTTTTAACGGAACAGAACCATTTGAGCAACTTTGGTCAGAACTAAGTACTAAAGGAACATTTCTGTGAAATTATTTTGAAATCCAACCAATGGTTTTTGGCAAGAAGATTTTCAATGTTTCAAATATAGCCATTTAAGGTAAAATGGCCCCGCCCCTGGCGGCCTTGTTTTAAAAACGGAGCGGAACCATTTGAGTAACTTAGTGGTTTCTAAGAAGAAATATCAAAGTTTTCAATATAGTCATTCACAGTTCTGTGAACTTATTTCGAAATCCAAGAAGTGGTTTCTGGTAAACAGGTGTTCAAAATTTAAATATAGCCAGATAAGGAATAATCATTTCATTTTGTGTGAAACTATTTGAAAATATAACATCAGGTTAAGGAGGAGATGTTGTCTAAAGATTTTCTATTTATAGCTCTGGCGGCCATCTTGTGCAGCAGTCTGGAACTATTTGATCAACTTTGGTAGAGGACATCAAAGGAACATTTCTATGAAGTTTCATCAAAATTGGCCACCTGGTTTGAGAGGAGATGTTGTTTAAAGGAAACGTTTATACCCGCATGGACACACCGACGCACATATAAGAGACGAACAGGCTCTCTGGCATTCGGCCAGTGGAGCTAAAAAATGAATCACATATATTTTAAAAGTTGCTTGCTTAAGATCAATTGCCTTAGTAACGAATACATGAATCAATGAAAAACATCATCTTCAACAACATTCTCATTTAAGGACGAACTTTAGAACCATGGAACAAGCAAGCAAATCAATAGCCATTTATAAATCAACAATAGGTCAGATACATGTACCTCTGAGTGCTTGCACGTTAGCAGCAGCAGTGAACAGGTAGCACAGCCAGGTGTAGACAGAGCTGTATTTGTGAGCCCAAAGTAGGGCTGGTAACACAAACATCTTCTGGAACATCGACAGCATCAGTCCACATGTACATTCCTTCAAACTGGAAAAAGCATAACTCTTCTTAGTAATACCTCAAGCAATAACCTCTGGTTGAACAGGTTGTACTGGTAGAACGTCTAGATTCACCTTAGTTTTGACAATTTCTTAAATATCACTTCAATTGTCATCAAATAGTTTGAAAAATAAATAGTGAAAAACAATGTTCATAATGTTTCCTGGAGTTTCACCTACTTGATTGTTTGACTTTTTTAAAATGCACCACAAATCGTACTGTTCCTACAAGTACAAGAGTTACAAACACAACAATAAACAGTTGAAAGAACAGATCAACTTACAAAATGGATGAATGACAAACCTTGGCCAGTTATCTTTCTGTTTAGAAAACATCATGAATATGGACATCAGTATTACAACAACAACCAGGAAGGTGAACATTTCTGCAAGGGAAAGATAATCCACATTCTAATGCGGCACGCGGTTAGTTTTCCATGCATGTGCTTTAACGCATGATAGCAACATTTTGATAACCAATCATTTCTGCATAATGTTGCGCAATAAACCCACATTTGTACTACATATTACATATTTAAGTTCACAAAACGTTTACATTTTGTTAATATGCATTTAATTTGCACTTGTTAGCATAATATTTTCACTGTATTTATCAATAGGTATGACATCATTCGCTCAATATTTATCAATGAAGCTGACATCACTTTGAATTGTTATAATTTATTGACGTAACCAACGCTAACCCATCAATTATTTCTTTAATACCCGGAAGTACTAGTATATGATTTTTAGCACAAATAACACTACACAAACATTAGATCACATTAAATTTGGAAAATGGATAAAACTATTTACTGTAATTAAGGCTTGAACAAATTTAACATCAAATGTTTTATTTACACAATTACCATTAAATATACTTTAAGAAACTGAACAAAAATTAATACATAACTTTTTAAACAGAAACTGTCATTTTAGGCAAAACACAAGTTACCAACCTATAGCAGCCAGACAAAAATTCCAGTAAAGGTCGATTTCAAGGGCTGAGTAGAGGACATTGTCTTGAGGCCAAGCTTTCTCTAAATGCTGTGCAGATGGGCGGAGAAGACGCGTGACAGCTTCACAGATCAACAGCACCAGACAGAACTTCCAATGAGACTAAAAATATCACCATGAGAATGGTTAAATAATAGACAAAAAATATTCAATGATTTTTGAAAAATGTATTTTTCACTTTCCAGATGGTTGCATAGTGCATTTGTTTTGTAGTAAAAGCTTAGATTACAGTGGGAGCAAGCTAAATCTTGAAGTTACATTTATTTTACTAAAATATTGAGCAATTTATAATTCTCCATAGTATTATGCTTATAAATATACACTTATATTAGTAATAAACCAAAACAATTTGTAAGTGCACCATGACATCTAAACTGCATCGATATATTTTACAAGATTACATGTTGCAACAAGCCATGCTTATCCAGGGCTTTCCTTAGACTTTGAATTTCAAGAGTCAATGACTCTTGGGGTCAAATTTTCAAGAGTCAAAATCAAATTCCCCAAGAGTCAGATGTAAACCTTCAAGAGTCGATGCTTTGTGGGTAGTTTTCATTCGTTTTCCTTCTTTTTATTATTATTTGTATTAATTTATCATTTTTATTTTATAATTTAATAATATTATTTTAATTTATTAATTATTATTCTATATTAAGTTATTAATGTTTATTTTCTTTTTAATTTTATTTTCTTCTTCTGATTATTATTATTGTTATTATTAGATATATTATTATTATTAGATCTATTATTATTATTTATTATTATTATAATTAGTAATACCATTTTAGCATATTCTTTACATACTAAAAACACCTCTATTTTTTTTTACAAAATCGCATATCACGTACAACAATAAAACCGGCTTTCCTTGCTAAAAAAATATACGTAGTTACGGTCCCCAAATATTGTTTTAAAGTATATTAATAAACTGCAATAAAATAATTATTCTAATGCTAAAGGTCGAATGGTTTTTGCACTACGAAAGTTTTATACAAAAAGAAAAGATTTCAAAGTTCTTGCACTACGAAGTTTTTATTCCCAGATGACATGTACATATTTGGTAAAGCACATGGTCGGTACACGCACGCTTTCCATGCGTGGAACGTGATGTCGTTTGTGTCAGCATAACTTTCGCGCGCTTTTCTAGAAAACAAAGGATTTACATGAATTACACAGACTATTAAAAATGTGTTAATGGCACTCGAACACTAAAATTTAATGTTGGATATTTCGGATATAAGAAATGTTACGTAAAAGTCAGAATTTTCGCTGAAATCGGATTCCAAATTTTGGAAATATATTATTAATTTTACCCAAAGTATAAAGAAGTCATTTAAAATAATTACTTTATATTTAGGATATTAACTATATGTGGATATTATCAACAACGGAAGCGGTGAGTAAATTGTGTTTTAAACGTTTAATGGTCGGGAATAAACATACTCTAACGGACTCATGTACATTAATTAAAGTGTTGATACATGTATATTACGCCAATAGGTCGATTGTTCACGTCATTGGAAGCGTATATAACTATGCATTTTAATTGGTCAAAATAGATTTCTATGAGCAACAAAACACCACCTAATGGGCGGAGCTACATGGTAACTTAACTGCTTATGGACAGCGTCTATTTAAAGATTGACCACGACTCAAACCAATAATCGCCGAGTGTTTTATCAAATTTGACATCAGAACAGAACAGAACAGATCAGAACAGAACTTTATTTACATATCAGGCATACAAGTATGCAGTAAGAGGAACAATATACATTTGGTTATACAATAGTTGGAGGGACAAGTACTTCACGGTTAACAAACATATGTTTTGCAAGCGTACTTGAAAGTTATATTTGCACTGTTCGACTGATTGGGATAATCAGCCGGCCGAGTTATACTGTATGACGCAAGTCCGGAAACTGCCCCGGGTCAAAGGTGACACATGATGTAATTACCTCGCGAGTCAAACAAGCGTATTTTGAAATTTTCACGCGTCAAAACCCGGGAGCTCGGGTCAAAGGAAAGCCCTGACTTATCAAAAACACCCATACTTTTATTCCACTGTTAATGAGTATGTGACGAAATGCCCCTCTCTTGAGCAGGATAGCATCCAGACTGACTATCACCTTGTCGTGTTCTATATACTTGTCCACTGGCTTACCACAGTTAGCCTGTAAAAAGAGAATGAAGACACACCGGTGATTAGACATGTCTTCTCCTTCTTCTTCTTCTGTATACAGGACAGGAATCCAATAACTGGAGTGTTCTTTGTCACATTGGTAAAGGGAAATGTGGTGCTATGTAAACACGCAGGTGCTTGTAACAATGTTTATTTATGTCTCAAAAGTATATACACTAATGCCTATAACTACACAACTAGATCAGGATGCAGACGATTCGTTAAACATATGTTACATAGATCTGGCACTTGTATCAGCAAAGAAGACAGATTATGAAGCCAAAAATAAAGTTGCTACGTGACTGTTTTGCAGGAGCCCATTCAATCCCAAATTCAAATATGTAAAACATGTACTCTTCTATAGTGGAATGTAACCCAATATGATCCGAAATAATGAATGTCCGAAAGTAGCTCCATCGCGATACACAATGTAAACAAACGATACCTACACACAATAATATCTTTATTATGCCCCCTTTATAGTCATGGAAAAGACTTGAAGCTTGATACCCACGGGATATGCAAACAAAATTCATCTCTAACTTAAAATTAAAGAATAAAATTGTTATTGTTTGTTTATCGCGGCATATTATGTGCCAACATGTTTTAAAACATTGAATTATTGTGAAAAAAGAACAAACAATTAAAGGCGTCTGTAGTTAATTTGCAAATATCGGGAATGTACATTTAACTTCCTAAATATCTTACATTTTAAATCATTGTCTTTATCTAGCGCAACAAGGTTGTATTATTTTAAAACATCCCTATGGTTATATATTATAATTATTTAATGATGCTCATAATTTTATACATTGTTGAAATCATTGGCGATCTAAGATGGTGGTGTTTTTATACGTTTTAAAAATAAAAAATTGTATAGCAAATTTGCACCATGTTTAAATATTTTCGGGTTTTCAATAGCAATAAAACATGTTATGCTTAAACGATTAAAGATCTTGCGTCTCAGAACATTTTTTAGCAATTTTCAAAATTTAATGAGCATCGTTTTTACAATACATTATAAAAAAGCAAGAATTCAGTATTTTGGGGCGTTTATATTATCCATGAAAATGACTGCTAAATACCATGGAAGTATTATACATTTTGTTAAAAGACCAGACATGTGTATGTCTGCCATCTGAGGTTTTAGTGCACTTAGAATCAAACTTGACACCATGTTGTTAGTTAGTAACTGTCTGGGCAGTATCTGATCACCATGAGATAATGGGTTTGTGCTCAAACAAAGGGGCAATTAAATGCCGGATTAAATTATTTTGGGTAGGGTGCGAAATATGCACAAGCTGGTGAAAACATACAAATGAAGATTAAGTTAGATACCATTTTATTTTTATGAAAGTGGATTAAAATATATAAGCAGGTAAGGTTTTTCTGAACTGTGTAGGTTCTGGTAAAGTTTCAATATTTAATTAATGTATTACATAAAGCCTATTTGGCATTATCCATTATAATTGCTTTACATCTTTATTTGCTTTAGTGCCCTGTATTCTGGAACAAGTTAACTTAAATGGATATATTTTTATTTATTTTTTTGTCACGAACAACAACTTTGTCTGGTATGAGTGTTGTCCAATTTGTCCAACATTCGAAAGTTTACACCTCAAAATAACTTAAACATATACCTTTCGTTGCCAATGACGTGTTGTTGTTTTTTTCCATCAATCTATTGCAATAATCAAACCTGTTGTGGTATTTTCAATAAGTTGTTCCTTTTGTCGATATTGCACCTTTTAGATATATATCCAACATTGTAAGAGTAACTAAACTCAGTTTGTTGGCAGCTATACTGAATGTTTCCGCCTCCTCTAACTCAAAATCCTGCACTCGCGCCTGTTATAGATTGTCACCGGAATGCCTCGGAGTTTATCGATTGCAACACATTCTGCCCGGTTCAAGGGTTCAAGGACGGGTCATGTGATCTCCGCGAGTGACACCAAACGTGTCTTATTTGGGCCTGTGCTCAATCAGCGCATTTTTTTCATTGACACTTTACTGCTGTCACGTGACAGACATGTGACCGATACAAGTGAAGACATCCGAGAGCAATGTGTGAGTCTAGATACGGCTTGTATATTTTTTTGTATAATTGACTATAATGCATATGCGCGTTAGGAGTAAAATTTCGTGTTACCCGACCTACACTTAAATATTTTTATTGTGTTTGTCATATATTTTTTTCTTTCATTTACTTTCTTCCAACAATTAAATGTTGTTGTTTTTTTATAAATACATGTTTTGTTTTGATAGTTTTGATAGCATACATTTCAAAACAATGTTTAATGATATATCTAACATATTTTGAATATTCATTCAGTTTTAGAATCTTCAAGTTGACCAGTTACCCCCCAAGAAACACACAAAAAACCCTAACTACCTATCCTAATTGTTTGGGGCATGTAACCTGAAATAAACATATTTTTACGCCGTATTTTATTTTATTTGCTCGTATAACTGAAACTTGTGCAAGGCCATTCAATGTAGGACTGGACACAATTTTTATTTAATACTGCTTATTAAGAGACCTTAACATTAATGAACATTAATGAAAATCAACTGTCATGCTAACGTCGATTGTGATAATGATGATGATGATGGTAGTGGTGGTGGTGGTGATGATGATGATAATGATGATGGTGATGATGATGATGATGATGATGATGATGATGATGATGATGATGATGATGATGTAGACTATCAGTATTAGTATTAGTATTGACTTATTGACCTTACTGCACTGGATGGAAAGAACACATACACAATGATGATTATAGGAATGGTGATTTTGCTAAAAGTAAATACAATTTCGCACATACATTGATTGACCATATACCTTTAAGTCAAGGCATACAATGTTGATTCATTTCCCTGTTTACCCGTTTCTATACAAATTGCGTGAAACAGTTTGTCGATGTTTATTATCATTATGTCAGAACAACCATTAGTTTACTGGAAGCACAGAGACAGCTGTGAACCCATCCATCGAGCATGAAGTAGGGGACGTAACGCAAAGGAATAATCGTGATTAATGTAAACCGAGTATTGTCGCTTGTATATTTTGATATACACTCAAACACGTTCAAAGTTCGTTTTCTTAAACTTTTATTAAAAAATATATGTCTAAAGCAATATGTTTGTTTTACAGTGAGGACATAATAGAAAAGTTCGATGTAAATACATTTCTACAGAAAAGGTGTAAGGTTACTTTTCGTTAATTCGTGGCTACTTGTTGGTTTGGATATCTAGCTTGAGGGCAGAGTCGTCAATCGTGTTTCCATTGGTTATGCTTGATCCAAGATTGTTAATGAAGGTGATGTCATTATTTCCATTGTTTATGGATCCACTTTTGTTATCCCATCCGTCGTTGTTCATACTGCTGCTGTTTTCCCATCCGTTGTTGTTATTCCAACCGTTGTTATTTATTCCGCTGTTATTATCCCAGCCGTTGTTATAGTTCAACCCGTTATTGTTGTCCCAACCGTTGGTGTTGTTGGTGTTGTTGACTTCGTTGTTGTTATTCCAACCGTTGTTGTTCATTCTGTTGTTGTTATTCCAACTGTTGTTGTTATCCCAACCGTTGTTGTTGTTCACTCCGTTGTTGTTATTCCAACCGTTGTTGTTGTTCACTCCGTTGTTGTTATTCCAACCGTTGTTGTTGCTCACTCCGTTGTTGTTATTCCAACCGTTGTTGTTAATTCCGTTGTTGTTATCCCAACCGTTGTTGTTGTTCCCCCTGTTGTTGTTATCCAAACCGTTGTTGTTGTTCACTCCGTTGTTGTTATCCCATCCATTGTTGTAAATTCCGTTGTTGTTATTCCATCCATTGTTGTTCATTTCATTGTTGTTATTCCATAAATTGCTGTTCATTCCGTTGTTATCCCAACCGTTGTTGTTCACGCCGTTGTTGTTATCCCAGCCGTTGTTGTTGTTCATTACGATGTTGTTATCCAATCGACCGCTGCCCATTCCGTTGTTGTTTTCCCATCCGTTGTTATTCCAACCATTATTGATTATACCAGAGTTTTCGCCAAAGCCGATGTTATTCATCTCCATAATTGTGTCAGGCATTTGGGAGCCCATCCGGTCTATCACGGCATTATCGTGCAGGGAATCCATACTGAAAGGTATAATGACGATAATAATAATAATAATAATAATAATAATAATAATAACAATAATAATAATAATAATAGCAATACTGTTGCTGACGATGACGATGATGATGATGAAAATGCTGGCGATGATTACGATAAATGATGATTTCGATAATGATGATGATGAACAGGAGGAGGAGGAGGAGCAGGCGGAGGAGGCGGAGGGCTACTACGACGACGACGACGATCCTGATGATGACGATGACGTTCCTAATGATGATGGGGAGGAGGAGGAGGAAGTGGATTCTGTCATAAAATTGGGTGTTTAATTAAAAACTTACTTATCGTAGTGCCCGTATGGACCGAACAGGCCCAGGTTTTGGAACCGCTGGCTACCCGCGAATCCGATGTCGAAGCCTGAATCGAATCCTCCCGGAAGCGGAAATAGGGAGCTCCCAAACCCCTTGACCGGGGCAAAAGGATCAGACATTCCGAAGCCTTTTACTGCCAACGTTGGAGCCCCTACAACGTTGCCTCCCAGGAGTGACATAGGGCTCCCTAGGCCAGCGTGGCTCATTTTCATATCGTTGTTGATATCATGGGCGTTGATTCCCATATCGTGGGTTTGAAGGCTAGCATCAAAACCTTTGGTCCCCATCGGCGTAGAAGCTCCACCAAAATTCATGGGTCCATATAGAGTCTTAAGGCCATAGTACGATGATGGACCATACGCCGTCTTTCCCATCTTGGGTGCCCAGTATCGATGGTAACCATGCTTCTTACAGTTGTATCCACCTAAATCAGACAAGACAGAAAGGATACTACTCAGTCAACACGTTATCATATAAAACTACGGTTGTTTTTTGCGAAGAAGGGGACCGTCGTCGAGTATTTGAAAAATGAAAAGTGGACATTTAACGGCGATTAGTAGGATTTAGATGAAAACTTTAATTATTTTGGTAGATCTACAGTGTTTAATTACATGGGTTTCCTTTTCACTCAATGTTGAGTCACTAATGCACAGGCAAAGGTCTCAAAGTCATAAATATTGAATATCTACAAAAGTCAAAATATAAAGCCCAGCATTGTATGCTAACCTTTCGACACTTTTGTGTTCTTAAACTGCGGATGCGAAATATAGGGTTATGATAATTTAATGAAAACGAACACATACATCTCAAATTTTGTACAAAAAAACGTGTATACCAAATCATCGATTAGCTATATTGGAGTCTACTGAAAGCTAGGAGAATTTCCACTTTATGTAAACAGATATGTACGCATAGTGAAGTTACTATATCAAAGTTATATATCTGTTTAACTAAATCGGAATTTTAACTACAGTTTAACTACATTTGCTAAATAAACATATAGTTTTGTATTTTGTTACTATTTTGAAAGGTAATTTTTAAAGTTTAGAGCAACTCGACTCAGCTCTAGCTTTTTGTATATTACACCATACCTCTTATGTTTAAATTTGGCTGTGGACCCATATTGATGATGTCACCAAAACAGAGCGCCAGGGAACAGGACAGTGTTAACAGAAGTCTCTTCGTCATCGTATTGTTAAACATAAATGAAACTCTGAAATAAATATCATTAAAAAGTTATTCGGTTACTGCAGACGCAAACAGGACACACTTAATCCGTATGTTTACGTTTTCGCAAATAGGCAGTATGAAAAACATGTGTTTGTCTCTTTATGTGTGTTTTTCTATTATTCGTAGTCAGCACTAACAAATTATATAATTTTCATTTCTCTCAAAGCATTCAAATGGAACAAATGCATTTGAATTGTACTTAATTTAAATTGCGTTTAACATTGAAATTAAAATTTGAAATATCCAGCAGATCAAGTAAAAAGAATACGTTCAGGTACGTAAATAATAAATCATAATATTTAATTGTAAAAGGTAGTTTAAAAAAAATAAAAAAAATAATCGTCTTCGTTAAAACAAACACACTATTGTGTTTCGAAAAAAATCTTATGTTGAATTAAACATGTCCGTACACATTTACAGAAATATGATGTTAATTTGAAAACATTCACCAGAATTATTTTGTTATTTTCAAAAGATATAATCGAATAATGAAATACCTTAAATAAACCACTTACATGTTTTATGTTGTATTCAAATTTTTAATTCACGAAGCTCGACCTACATTCAGTCATAAATTGTAATCGTTCCCTTCTGTCACTACCCGTATATTAGTATACCCGGAAGAGAATGTTAGTAATTTCGACGTACTTATCGGCTGACGTAAAAACACGTAACGCTTGCCTAACGTTTCATATTACAGCGTTAATTTGACACAAGGAACGAAGTCAGTTTATTTGATTGGTCACTGATTTCTTTTAAAAATGTCATGTTGACAAGTTTTAAAATGATTCAAGTATACGTATACGTATTGATCAATACACGTAGGTAATTATGTAATTTGTGATTTATGTTTTTTATTAATAAGAATGTACATGCATCATCATTCTGTTATGAAGGTATGTGGTTATTGAAAACATCGAAGATGCATTATGCTGTATGAATTTAAAGGGACTTGTTCACAGATTTTCGAATTTAAAAACAAAAGTCATTTAATGTCTTAACTGCAAAATACTAAAGCAGCTGGAATAACCAAAAACAATATTAAATAAAGAAAACAATAAATACTTTAAAAATGCATTCGAACCACGTCCGCCGGGATCAGGGCACGGATCCACCAACACATTCTTAGGCTTAAGAATAAATAATAGACTTAAACTAAAAAAAAAAAAATTGTTCTTTTGCAAATAATCTGGGTACCAATGTCACTTAAGTCGTTAATAAATCTTTCTAAATGAAGAATGCTGCAGTTAGCGTTTGGGAATACCAAGAAAAATGCAAATAAACAGCGTTTTTAGAATGCAATAGTTTTAATAATATTCTTTATTTTGAAGTCTTAAGTGTTAGAATAGGTTGATGACTACGGGCCCAGAAGTCTGTCGCGCTAACCACACAGCCCTTCAGAATGACAACCATGGTGGTGAATTTAACGCTATGTAAGTGTTACTTTAAGTGATACATGTGTTTTCAACAACAAAAAAACGACGAAAAGCGTTACAAAAGGTTTATAATTTTATACATTTCATTTGATGATTTTTCATAAAAGTCACTGTATTTCCTATATATGTCTTTATCAGTAGTGTTCTTTCGCTTGATTATATATAATGCATTTTTCTTCTTGGGATCTATCACACACATTTTGAAAATTGTCAATTTGCCAATCTGTGAACAGGTCCCTTTAAGTATAGTTTAACGGAATGTTTGTGTGAACCAGTTCGAAATATGCTGAAAAAGTGCACGTAATAATATTGAAAATACATAAATATATTAAAATAAACATAAAAATATATATAAATGTATAAATATAAGAATTAATAAGTAAATAAATAAATAAATAAATAAATAAATAAATAAATAAATAAATAAATAAATAAATAAATAAATAAATAAATAAATAAATAAATAAATAAATAAATAGAAATACTGCAACAAACTCTTAGACGTATATACGTCTGCATAGGCGAGGCGTATTTAGAGGGGGGGGGGGGGAGGATCGGCGTACCCCTTTGTCTAAAATTGACCAATATTATGGGTTTAAAACCTCACAATATCTTTAAACACAAGTATTTCGTTGCTAACGACGTATTCTTCAATCAATTTATTGTAACCCCGTTCTATCATTGGTATGTTCGTTACATTGTTCTTTTTGGCGATAACGCACAATTTCGATATCTATCCCAACATGTAAGAGGGACCAAATTTCACTGAATATTTTCGCCCCCTTTAACTCTAAATCTTGTAACCGCGTCTGCGTCTGTGCTTTAGCGATAAAGTAACCGTACTTACAATAAACTTCTATTTCTATTTAAATGGAAGGGAAATTACGAAGAACCATTGTTATAAAACGCATACCTGGCTAGTTTTAATCATAAAAAAAGTTTCCGACTTACAGCCGAAAACTCCCAATACATGTATATACGCTTAGGCGGCACTATACAGCTTCAGCCAAAAATTCGAATTGGCAGGGGAGAAAATTCTAATAAATAGGGATACAGTGAAACTGAGCAACATATTGAATGTTTTAGAAGTTGTAAGTATCAGATTTAAGGACTGGAGCTTTTAATTGCATGCTTAGTGAAATCGAAAATATGACCTATGTAAAGCCAGTGTATGTGTTGAGCCACCTTGCACATAAAATTCGTAAATGATGATTCCTAGCTCTGAACGCCATTTTGGCAGGATATTTAATAGGGCGTACATACATTGGAATTTATTGGAAAATCTGAATGGTTGACCCCCAGTTTGCTCAGTTGCAATCAAGTACCTGGTAAGTTACGCAGACAGGCATGCAGTGTTTGAGGTGCTCGCTTTCGCAGGAAAGTTGCCAATTGATGTTGAAAATCACCAAAATGGTCGCGAAAACAGGTGACATTTGAACCCCAAAATTGGCTGATCATGCATGTTAAAATTATAGTGGAACTGTGTGCATAATTCTTTTCCCTACATTTTTGTGAAGACACAGCCACAACAATGTATTTAAATGATGTTTGTTTTGTTTTTAGGTGTTGACATTATCAGTGTGTGCAAGACGGCTCGAACCCAGACCCCACCAGGCCGAGTCCGAAGCCCGAGAAACTGTATTGTGCCCTCTTACTTTACATTGTTAACGGTTACACAAAAGTAATAAACGAAGTAACAGTCGATAAACGTGAATGTGTATTAATTCGACACTTTTGTGTTTTCCTTCGTAATATTTTATGTTTTTATATCTGATTCCAAGACAGGTGATAATTAAATGAGTCGTGTCGTGGGAAACCGGGCTTCATGCATGTGTGTAACGTGTTGTCCAGGATTAACCTGTGCAGTCCGCAGAGGCTAATCCGGGACAGCACTTTCCGCCTACAGTGGATTTATGTTTAGAAGAGACTTCCTTGAACAGAAAATACCATTATAAGCGGAAAGTGTCGTCCCGGATGAGCCTGTGCGGACTGCACAGGCTCATCCTTGTCGACACTTTATGCACATGCATTAATTAAGTCCGGGTTTCCCAAGACACGCCCCATTTAATGTTCTGTATATTATTCTTAACTATTAATTATATTGTATTGTTGACATGTCAAAGACTATGTGTGATGAAAGTTTTAATGTGATTGCTAGCATAATGTTACAACGGATACAAACACGTGCACAGCCAACGCCTATTTCCAATAATGAAGTCAAGTTAAATGTAAAGGCTAAAAACTAATTCGATCAGAACAATTTCCAAAACCGCGAGACACTTCACAGGAACTTACAAAAATATCAGCAGTTTGTTACAACAGTCTCTTGGCCAAAATACAACCTTGAACAAACAAGACTTGCCATCATAAGAAGCCTCAAAAAATGTAAAAGCTTTTAACCTCCAGAACAGTTTCGTAACCACAATAACATATACAACACACAAGTTTGATATGTCATAAGATACGATTTTAATGCATCTCTTTCAATGTCATATGATTCCAGAAAAAATAGAAACAACCAAATCTACGATGTATCCTACTATTTCACGGCTTAACAAATGATACCAACGGAGACAAATCTGCTTTCGTCAACATCTTTAACAAAATAACACGGTAACGCCTCATATGCACGTCGCCGCAAACACGCCGGCAAACGCGTGTATGCGGTGCTTTCAACGCAAAAACCTCACGACGCTTGCTCGAGTTTTGCGGTGACGAGCATTAACGGCGTTACATTACACAATAAAGTCCTAGGAACTTTCAAACACAAGGGTTTGCAGTCATCCAATGTACACTGGGCAATTGGCCAGAGGCCCCGAAGCGAGATACATATGGCACGGGTCTGTAGGATCATATTTTTTCACAAATCATATTTTTCATACAGCTGTGAAGATTAGGATCGCATTTTTCACATTTTTAAGTCTGAAGAATGTGATTGGCCCAAAACGAATCGTGCGTGAGGATCACAGAAAAATATGACTTCATTGCATATCAAAAACTGGATTCGATGACAAACTTCGCAGAAAATGTCAAGAATAAGACTGCGATGTGTGAAGAATAAGATCTCAATGTTCACACCTGTGAAGAATAAAATCCTAGTTTCCACAGATGTGAACAATATTATTTGTGGAAGATATGGCCCTACATGGGTCAAAGGAAGTCACGATATAGGCATTCTACAGCCACATTTTTCATAACCAATATATTCAAACACCTAACTTCTGACCAGTGAACCCATACACTGTATTTATATTACTATTAGTCCAATATTGCCACATAACGTTATTTTCTTCTCGTTGTCACCTTGCCGCTGGATGTTTTCTTGCCGGCCTGTCGTGAGGTGGAGTAGCGGCCAGCCGGACTGGGCGACTTTCCGGTTCGAGACTTGGACTTTAGCGGCTTCTGCACTTCCGCTGATCGGATACTGAAGTTCGGGAACAAGTCGTCGTAGTTTTCTAGGAGGGGTTTGTAGTTGTACTGCGGCGGAAGCGGCGTGGTGGCGCGCTGTTCGAACGTGTCCTCGCGCGCGATCTCCTTGGAAACGAGGATGTAGGTGGCGTGTGAGTCCAGATGCTTGTTTCCGGTGTCGAACTTGTGGTTGTCCAACTCCTTTACGAGCCCTGAAATAAATAGTTAATAACATGGTCATCGATGTAAGACAATATTATGTTTCTCGTTTTACCAAAGCATTAGTCATGCATTGATAATAACTAGGCCAACAAAATGTGTGTCATTAAACAAAACAGTAAAACAAACTCTATCCCGACCCTAACTAACTTTTTTGAGACCGTTGCCCAAAACACACACTTTGATTTTGTTGGACAAAGCAGTAGTGAAGCTTTTTTCGAGTAAAATTAAAATTAGCCCTTTTTAATTTTAACCCGTTCTTTTTATAGACGTGAATGGGCGAAATCGTGTATTGAATAAAAGCAGCCACTCTTTAGAATGAATACTAATGTTGTTGTTGTAAGTGGTGGTGATGGTGGTGCCAGTGGGATGGCTACATTTTGGCGTAAGTAGTGTTTGCATATGGGTTTGCGGCTAAATGTATGTGTTTTCCCGTTACAGACATTCACTATTTTGACTATGTTTTGTCGATTATTAACTGAATACCTGAGTACAAATTTCTCTCCGACGAAGGGCCTTGAAAGGGACTTGTTCACATAAAAAATGTCATAAAATGTCTTTACTGCAAAAACTACACCATCTGATATAATCTAAAAGAAAATTTATATAAAGAAAAAAAAGGTAATTTAAAAGATTACCTTCGCCGGGATTCGAACCCGGGACCATTGAGATAAAAAATCTCATGGCTCTAGGCCACGGGACATTTAGTAATTTATTTTAACGCCATGTAAATGACACACATGTTTACAAAAATAACGATGAAAAGATGTTACAACGCTTTATAATTTTAACCATTTTGATTGATGATTATCCATAATGTGTTATTTTGCTTGTTTGTACATACTGTATAATCTCTTTTTGGAATCTATGACAAAATGTTTGCAAATTGTTTATTTGCCAGTCTGTGAACAGGTCCCTTTAATGCGTCTTGTATACCCTTTATACACTCCAGAGCAGAGTTGTTCGCTATTTACTAGATACTCGACACTCGAAATGCGAGCACAGGTTAACCGTGTGTTCAAAAAATATTTATTAAATTAAATCACAGATTCAATACCACTCGAAACATGTGAAACCTGCCGTTATATAATCTTATCTCCCGGGGTTTTACCGCTTTGAAATGATCTCGAGGGGCGTTATCAATTTCTATTAACCGCAGATGGGATGAGACACGGTCTTGAGATTAGTCTAGTCTAAGCCATGTACATGTACATGTACCTATTTATCGATTGCGAGATTTCAACTGAAGGTTCCTCTTGGATTTTTTTGTGAGATAAAAGTAAACAGTGTTGCCAAGGTTGGTCAGGTACATTGGTTTGCCTATAAGTTTAAAAGATGAATTTTGGTTTTGAAAGGAACATCGTTCTCTAGATTGTCACTTGTCAGGTTCAAAACGAAATATGGGTTTGAAAGTCGAACAACATTTCCTGGGTTCGTCAGTAGTGTATGCGACTGGGTTTCCAACGTTTGCCCAGTTTGACATTTTTGCCAAGTCTAGATCGATGTACTCCTGTTTAGGGATCTGGTAAAACGTTTGCTTTGCTTGACAGGTCTTAAATGGGTCTAGTTTTGACAGGTAACACAACTACTGGGTTAAGAAGGTTGAACATGGGTCTAGTTTTGGAAGGTAACACAGCTACTGGGTTTAGAAGTTACACATGAGTCTAGTTTTGGAAGGTAACACAGCTACTTAGTTTAGAAGGTTACACATGGGTCTAGTTTTGGAAGGTAACACAACTACTGGGTTTAGAAAAAAGGTTAAACATGGGTCTGGTTTTGGCAGGTAACACAGCTACTGGGTTTAGAAGGTTGAACATGGGTCTAGTTTTGGAAGCTAACACAGCTACTGGGTTTAGAAGGTTTAACATTGGTTTGGGTTAGACAAGTTACACATAGATTTGGTTAAGAAGTTCTAATATTAGTTGGATAGATCTAATATTGGTTTGACCGATGAAAAAAAAGCAGAGGGTTGACAGGTTAAACAGAAGTCTCGGTTTCATAGTTATACACGTTTACTGGGATTAGCAGTTTCAACATAGTTCTAGATCTGAAAATTAACGCATCGATTAGGCTAAGACGGTTTTACATGCACTTGGGTCAGATAGCATAGTTATTGAATTAAGAATGTTTAATATTGAATAGGATTTGATAAGTTTGGCAGAGGTCAAGGTTTGACAAGTGAAGCGTCTTCCGCATTAGCACCTTTGAAAAACAACAACAGCATCAACAGTTATTTCAGCAATTGTTGTTGTTGTTATTGTTGTAGCAACGTTAATCGTGGATCGGCGTTTGACATGTACCATGTTAATATGGTTCGGCAGGTTTAACAGAGGCCAGATTTTGACAGAGTAAACCATTTTGGGGCTTTGTTGGACCATATTTTCACAAATAATATTTTTCACATCTGTGAAAAATAGGATCTTATTCTTCATAGGTGTGAAAATTTAGATCTTATTCTTCACACATCACAGTCTTATTCTTCACATAATCTGTGAAGTTTGTGATTGCATCCAGGTTTTGATACGCAATGAAATCATATGAGGCGCGTCGTGGGAAAACCGGGCTTAATGCATGTGCGTAAAGTGTCGTCCCGGATTAGCCTGTGCAGTCCGCGCAGGCTAATCCGGGACGGCACTTTCCGCTTTTATGGTATTTTCTGTTTCAATGAAGTGTCCTCTAACCATAAATCCACTTTAGGCGGAAAGTGTCGTCCCGGATTAGCCTGTGCGGACTGCACAGGCTAATCCGGGATGACACTTTACGCACATATATTAAGTCCGGTTTTCTCACGACGCGCCTCGTATGTTTCTGTGATCCTCACGCATACCCCGTTTGAGGCCAATCACATTCTTTACACTTAAAATGTGACAAATGAAATCCTATTCTTCACAGGTGTGTGAAAATATGATTTGTGAAAAATATGATCCTACAGGGCTTGGTAAGCTTAAATGAAGTCTGGTTATGAGAGTTGAGGCGTAATCTGCATGGGTTTGAAATGATAAACAGAAGAATACACGTGTGTTTGTTTTTTTTGTCAGCTCAAAACAAAATCTGGATTTGACATTTTTGTGATCCTCACGCATACCCCGTTTGAGGCATATCCCAATTTTTACACTTAAAAATGTGACAAATGAAATCCTATTCTTCACAGAATAGGCATTTAGACATTTAATGGCATATTTTAAAAATATACAAAATTATGTGAACGAGTCCCTTTAAAATATCAAATGTATTGTTTTCGTGAAGATAACAAAGAACAAAAAGTCATATGCGAAATAAATAAAACTGCACGAAACAGGAATGTATACGAGAAAGTGAAGTTGAAAGTGATGAATACGAGGATACAGGACCGGTATTCATAAGCTACTCAGGCAAATCTTAACTTAAGTTCTACTTAAGTGAAAATTTCATTTCAAATTTTGCTTGTGAAATTCAATGATCTCTGTTTACAAAAGGTTAAACTATGAAACATCTATTAAGCAGTATTAACTAGTGTGAAACATTTTTATGTAAAATGACCAATATATGAAACAACTACAAACTGAAAGAATTTCATGAATTTAAGAAATGCACCCACGTTTTCCTTTAGGGGCTTTGTGATTACGGTCCAGATCTCTAATTATCTGATTTAGTGTAGATTCGTGTTTTCTTATCAGATCTATGAATACACAACTACTAAAGCCGTACCGGTCTCGTCTGCTATGTCAACAATGACGTCTGTATTGCCGTACCCGGACCTGCGTTTGATACTCGTGAGCAGGTTGACAACCGTGCAGCTCGGGTTGCATAGCAACGTCTCGTTGTTCCCGTACTTCACGAGAATAAACATGGTGACGTCGTCAATCAGGAAACAACACACTATATGAAGGGATGCGTTAATTCGAACACAACCGTATAATAAAATGTATACCCTTTTCTTAAATGTACACTGTTGGTTATATGTATAAAACACAGCCTTATCAAAAATGTGGAGCTCTCTTCAAGATTTTACTCTTAATTATATGTTTAATTCGATTCTTCGGTTGATACCTATATTCAACTATTCCAATGTATATTTTCACATTTTGTTTGTAACTTTCGGTTAAAATCCCTTAGCAACATAATTGTATTTACATTCGTCTTCTTATGAGGCCGCAGTGACTTTCTTAAGAAAATGTGTTCTCTGAATGGACCATTGCTTAATGCAATTAATTTTTACACAAACATGTAAGTAAAACAACCAGTGCTGACGAATGCCCACACATTAACGTTATATCATTATAACTGATTAAGCTATTAATCCATTTTGGTATTAAAACATATATGCAATCCACAGCGATTACGTGACGATAAGCTGCTAAAGTTAAAATCCGGTCCGGTTCGTATATATCTGGAGCGATAATTTTATGTAAATTGGTTTCACGAATACTTTGTCCAAAATCTTTACTTACTTCGTCCAAATTACCACCAATGATACGTCGATAATTGGTTGCTTTAAATAGCTAGAGCTGGTATTTATTTAGAGCGTGCGCGTCGTTAAGAAAATAATTATTAACAATTTCCAATGCAACCTTACACTTTAAGGAATGTCTTAAATCTTCGTCTATTACATACCGCCACTAGTTATGACGGATATGTAGACAATTTTGAATCAGAACGGTGTTTAAATACACTGACTGGTTTTCTTTAAATAAATACGACCTTTGTCTACCTTTGAGATAAGCGATGACTCGCGGATGGCCGTTCTGTGTAGGTTTTATTCATTATTTTCAATGGGAGTAGGGTATTTGATTGAATCGCTTGGTTTTATTCATTATTTTCAATGGGAGAAGGGTATTTGATTGAAACGCGTCTGATATCAAGTGATAAATTACCCGCCTTTGTGGATATAAATGTTCAATAACATGAACGATCAATCCTCAAGCTTATGTGTATCTGAACGGTTTAAACTGGTATTGGTATAAGTGAATTACCGTAGAGTATAACCGTTAATTTATGGTCAATACATTATTACAAATGTCTTATAAAATAAATTTTTGGAAGTGAACATGTTTGTGCATATAGTACATATTATTTAAATGTTATATTTGCAAATGTTGTATATACATATTGACTATGTTTTCTTGATTATTTGAATTATTTAAGTACATGATATAATATATTAAATAATTAAAACGTCTTTAACCAAATGACGACTCTCTTTATCCTACACTCAATGGAAAGCGTTTTAGAGCGTCTTAGATTAAGTCTTAAGGGTGGACTCAAGGCCGCTAGGCTTTTAGAACCAAAACTTATAACTTGTTATCGACGTGATGGAAAACGGAAGTTATCAGTCATTTGCACTTACTAAGAAAGTGTGATGACACATAGCTTTGGGGTCCAAATAAACACTATTTTATAAGGAAAAAAAAATTGTAGCTATCCTGTGTCAGGAGTAGTGTAGCCCAGACTTAAAGAACAAAAGCAAGGAATACGGGGTTTAAACCGTTTAAGGTTTGAGCCAGACATCGTGCGCTTTTTGTTTCTAATAAATATCCTTGCTTCGAAATATTTTGACATTTGGTATCTGCCATGTTATAAATGAATTTCATCAAAAAGTGTTTTTCTTCCTATTTGGGTGTATTTAGTTTAAATTCTTATTAAGTGATAGATAAATGGTTTATATGTATAATGTAAATCCTTAAGAAATAATGATTATAAACTGGGAAGACTCGACATCAAATGTTATAAAAGCTTGTTACCCAACTTTTTGGCATGTCAAACATAAACTGAAAATATAAACCTATTTTTGTCTAATGCACACATGCTATCGTTGTTCAACTGTCAATGTATGTTCACATCTGACAAGCAATACAACACTATTAAAATACTTTTAGCACCTTCAAAAACATTGTATGCTATGAGTTCCTTGGTCAATGCTTTACATACGCCTTTAAAATATTTAAACTTGATCCAGTCCATTGAAGTATTGATTGCACTCCCGAAATAGAGGTTTTTTTATCTGTTTGTTTTGCCTACATTTGAATGGCTGTGTAAACGTACTTGAGAAGGTCCGGGATCATTGTCAACTGATCATCAATAATCAATGGGGCCAACTCATAATATTTCCGTGTTTAAATTTGAACTATTTATGACCGAACTGATTTTAAAATTATAAAACATAATGAAATTACAATGTAATAATGTGAACATTTAACATGTTTTAAACTGGTTTCGATGAAACAAAATCAACAATCAACACTATAGAAATAAGATAATAGAGATCAATCATTTTTGCAGTGAGACTTTCAATCCGACATGTTTAAATGTTTTTATTACTGCAGTGGACTGTACATCCAAAAATTATTACGGGAATAAGTATTTCGCACAATGGTAACTGTTTTTCATCAACAGTTTTTGTATCTGTCTGGTTATTAACTCGTATGTTGTTGGGTTTTTTTGCAACCATTATTTTTTATTATTATAATATCGCATATTCCCCTGGATAAACTTAAAACAATCTGAATGTCACTGGTTTTGAGCATATTTATACCTTGTGATTATTTTGGCTAAATTTTGATACTACTACTCGAAACGCAACGAATGTGGAGAAAACTACATCAATGGAATTCATACTGGGTTTAATCATGAAAAATGTCACAATGTTCAGCTTTCGAAACACTCAAGTGGATCAAATACTGTGAACATGGCTCAAAACCAATTACCAGAAAGATTTAAATCTCACAGTATTTGTGTCTATTTTAATCAAGAACATATTCTGCGTGACCTTGCTTTTCAAATAAAATCTTTCATAGCAGTCAGCAGATACGGATATTCGTGCGTGCATGCTGGTACTCCATAGTCGTACAACGAAAACGAGTAAAGTCCAAAAATAATAAATCTATACATGTTTCTTAGCTGTTACTTAAGAAATAAATTTATATTAATCGTTGTTTATTGGCCAATAAACAATGATTTGGAGTTATGATGCGTAGGAATTAAACCACGAGGGCGTTAGCCCGAGTGGTTTAATAGCAACGAATCAGAACGACATAGAGTTGTTAATTTTCCGATAAACAACAATAATATGAAAATTATTTTGCTTCTAACATGATTAGACATATAATTTTGCAATTGTAATTAGAACTACATTTAACTATGTTCCGCTCAGAATCGGGGCTACTTTTTGTGTTGTTTATTGGGTAGTTTAACAACGATTATCTTGCTCTTTGTCTGTAGAAAAATTAGCGAGTATCATGTTTAGAATTAAGGTTTCAAATCATTATACATGTACACAAATGGAAAGCACTCGGAGCATGCCGACCTGCGCCAATATAGGTAACTACAGTTGTAATCGTTAATAGCTCGGACACATCAACCTGACACTGTACTTCGTGCATGAATATAAATACCATGAATATATTAGTTTCCATACTCACCAATTGACCAGTTGCAAAATCATGCATCATAGATCGCTCCGCCTTTCTGTGTGACTAAGGCTTTTTGTTTAAATATTTGAAGGAAATTGATTGGATTATGCAACGTTGTGCTATTATTTACCACTGAAATATAAACCCATTATTGGTCAACTCAGTCCTTGAAGGACAAGTCGCAACTGGTAAATTTCCAACATTTCCAGATAATTTCATCCTAATCCGTTTATAACTTTTTGCGTGAAGATGCTAACAGACAGACACACAGGTAGATGGGCATTTAAACAAACCACTGTTAACAAACATTCGCTCTTATTTAATTGTAACAGAAAAAGAAATGATCATTTTACGTCAGTGTGTACTTTAAAACATTCGCTTATATATTTTAGGAAAGAGCACTCTTACTTCAAACCTTGTTACATTTATCAACTGTTGTCTTTCTGTTTCATATGTATGAACCTCGGCGCTGAGGTTTGCCTGGCTCCGAGATTAGCTCAAATCAAATCACTTCCAGCAACAAGTTCCACGTGACCATAGTCAGATTACATGGTGTATATTGAAATGGTAGACACGCAGAAGAAAACAACGTGGGCACCGTGAAATTCTCGCGTTGTTATTTAAACCTTTTTACTTAAGTTTTATTTTTAACTCTCTACTGTCATGTATCTGGAACAAACAATGCAATATTTATTTGATCTGCACTAACCTGTCTGCTAGTGCTGGAAGCAAAAGGCAGTACTGCAAGACATAAGAGACTGCAACATTGTCACCTTGTACATATAAAAGAACAAATGTGCTTGTAGTAATAGTAACTAGAGTTATTACTATTATAAAGGTAATACCCCCACATACCGCTTTGGCTCAGATGTAGAGCTTTGACACAGATGTACTGCTTTGACTCAAAACAATGTATTGATTGACACCATGGGCTTGAAATGCAGAATGAAGAGTGCAAGCGGGAACGATTCACACATATTTGACACTGAATTGGACCTTGACCTTTGACTGATAAGCATGAGACATGCGCGTGACACATTGTCCAGTCATTTGGAGTACCACTTTGGAGTAATATTAAAATCTTTCCAGGCATTTAGATGTTACGGAGAGGAACAAAATGGACATATTAAACCTTCGACCTTTATTGTGACCTTGACCCTTAACGCGACACATCATCTGGTCATGAGGAAAGTTATATTAAAATCCTACTAGGCATTTTGAAGTTATGGAATGGAAATGAATTACAAGCATTTGAATTTTGACCTTGAATTGTGACCTTGACATTTGATAACGCATGGACCTTGTGCGCGACACATCGTCTGGTCAATGGGAATTATAATCTGAAGTTATATTTTTTTTTCCCCAGGCATTAGGAAGTTATGGAGCGAAAACGAAATATGGGATGTTTCGACGTACCGACGTACAAACCAACACGCGTGATTCCTATATAGGAATAATAATAATAATAATATAAGGATAATAACTACAGAGGTATCTAACTGCTGATCTTCTTAGATAGGGTGATCTTTATCACCCTCCTGTAGCTTGCTGACAGAGTATATCTAGAATCTCATTGCAACTTTAGGTCCAACGATCCACAGTTTACACGATTCGTTCACTACAGAAACTACATAGAACTGAACTAGTTACTTCATGTCGCCTTCGTCGACTTAAACAAGTTGTTCGATTTTCCAAGCCCCGATGATCCGTTCAATGTTCTTGCAAGGATTGGATGTCTGAGTAGGCTCTTCAGCATTACACAGTCAACATTGGCATGAAGGGTTCATCGTCATCGCCATTCGATGTAAAGAGTGGTGTAATAAAGCGAGGTTGCGTGCTCGCTGCTACTTTTTTTGCTATCTACTTTGCCTTCATTCTCAGGCAGGCCTTCGGAACTTCCATTTAGGGATCTTTTTCCAGATGGCAAGTTGACCCCACTACTACGAACATTTCCAGATGGCAAGTTGACCCCACTACTACGAACATTTCCAGATGGCAAGTTTACCCCACTACTACCAACATTTCCAGATGGCAGTTGAGCCCACTACTACGAACATTTCCAGATGGCAAGTTGACCCCACTACTACAAACATTTCTAGATGGCAAGTTGACCCTACTACTACGAACATTTCCAGATGGCAAGTTGACCCCACTATGGCAAGTTGACCCCACTACTACGAACATTTCCGGATGGCAAGTTGACCCCACTGCTACGAACATTTTAAAGCTTAATTGTCTTAAGCTTCAATATTAAACCAATGGAAATAAAAGCTCAACGGTTACAAGCATTCTCTTTGGTCAGTAGTTTAAATCAAGACTAAGTTTGAGATTAAGAAATTTCGTAGGTGTAGGTTCTGTTCAAAGTATTCAGGCAAGAGGCTACAACAACCACATTCTCATCTGAGAAATGCTGTTTGCGGACGACGCTGCATTGACAGTTCAACGGGTAGACCATCCTCAAAATTTCATTCACCAAATCTTTACGGGTTGTGAGGCCAGAACACCCCCCCATCAACAACTACCAACTTGCTGTAGTTAAAAAGCTCAGATACAATGGCTTACCTGTAATCAACATTCAAGACATGTATTGCAGTAAGTCATGGGCATTTTAATCGCGACAAGAAATGCCTCATATATATAACAACTTAAGGTGAATCCTGAGAATAAAACGGTCTGATCGAATCGCCAATAACGAATTCGTCAAACTTTTTGATGTTTCTTAGCATGTACACCATCCTACGGCTTCGTCGCCTTTTTCTGGCTCGGACACGTCTGCATATTGTAAATTGACAGGATTCCCAAAGATCTGCTATACGGAGATATTAGAGATATAAGAAAGCAAGGCGCCGTCTGCTGCTCCGCATCAAGGATGTATGCGGGAAAAACATAAATGCTCTTGAAATGTAAAATAACGGATGGAAAGTCTTCGAGATAAAATAGACCACACTGGAAACAGGAGTTACTCGAAATCTTTTCACTGGAGAGAAAAAGCTACGTCAGGCCTCGGAAGAACAAATAGCCAAGCGCAAAAACAGCCAACAAAACACGTTCTTATCTTCCGCATCGGCCTGCACTCACACAACAGGCATTGCTCTATCAGTAAACACAGGTTACCAACTTACACCTGTTTATTATTACATACTATTGTAATATTTTACACGTCCAGTGTCAATATAAAATTTCTCATTTTACACGTCCAGTGTCAATATAAAATTTCTCAATATCAAAATTTCTCAATTTCTAACCAACCAGCATGGCTGTGGTGGTTTTGTTTGTTTGTTTGGATTATTCGCGGTTTTTAACAGTATTTCAGTCATATCACGGCGGTCAGTTAACCTACTCAGACTTTTCCTGGGCAAGCTTAGCCGATCTAAGCGGTTTACCAGCACTAAGTGCGCATACCTATGACAGTAACTGACAACTGCCCTACATGAATCAGAGGTAGGTGGAGAATGGCTGTAGAAATAATTTCATGACCAATCCCCGCACAAGTTATGTGACCGGGCTGGGGTTCGAACTCACGATCCCCGGATTGACAGCTCTACCGCTCTACCAATTGAGCTAGCCGGGCCCGGGCTGTGGAGGTTTGAAACATCTCTGTTTGTATATATATATATATATATATATATATATATATATATATATATATATATATATATATATATATGTATATTTGTATTTACTTTTTCCGTTATTTTTCAAGAAAAATGCTACCTGGTAGACATACCCTGGTCAGTTTTTACATTAAAAGGCTTAATAAATATCAAAATAATTTTGTTTGGCTTCCAAAACAGCATAACAGACAAGAAGTTTTGATATTTTCTACAAAGTCCTGTTTAAAATTCCATTTAGAGAAATGTTTTTTTTTTCAACCCCAAACTGTGTAACTGTCCTTTAATATTAACACGCATAGCTTTAAACAATTCAAGCAATTCAATTTAAACAATTCAAAAGCACTTTCAAACATGACACATTTTAACAACGTTTTTTTCTATGACAATGATGCATGTCATTTGAGTTATAACAAACAAGAACACGTTTATTGTCCCGATCAAAGGGTGTAAACAAATAAGAACACGTTTATTGTCCCTATCTAACGAAGCAAATTGCATTCCGCAAACTAAAACGATGTTATCTGTGTAAGAATGTCGGTGGTGGAAAAGAACAGTGAACGCAATCACCACGAGCCATAAACGGTTATAATTTATTACAAAGATTAAGATTCGGACAAAAAGGGGATTTCCTGGGGCTTAGTATGAAAAAAAAAGATCCTTGATGGCAGAAAGATTTTGTGTTCTAACAGGTCCTTAACTTTAACGAAAAGACTCTTGACATTAAGGTGATAGTTTCAATAACGAAATAACCCATGTTTGGTTACAGATAAAAATCCCATTTTGTTTCATTGCATTCTATCAACATGCATTCTGCACAACAGGCTATAAATATTGTTTGCATAGATACTGGGTAAACGAAAAACATTACATAAAGTACCACTGTCTTAAAGATGTGTCTACTCCTACACAAGTTTTTGCGGAATACTTGTCTAAACAGATTTATACCCTTCTTAATCGTTTGTACTCTTGAAATGCAGCGCACAAGTAATTATTTGCAAAACATTATGCGACGCTTTAATCCAGTAGGATGTTCTCATCACAAAGAAATTTTGAAACCGAAACTTTCAATGACTCTGACCCTAGTTATGTAGTTATAAGGGGTTCGATTTATGATTTATTGAGTTACTGGTACTAGTATATTTGCTTTTACGTCATCCTAGCCAATGTCAGATGCTCAACTAGTTATATTTCTTTTAAATTTCCGTGACCACAAATGTCAATTGTAGTCATATCTAATGTTTAAACCAATCATTGAACTTGGATATCACGTGTTTAACTGTTAACCTAATTTATACAAAAGAGCACATGGTAAAGCACGTGAAGAGCGTGCGAAGATTGCTGAATTGAAATTAATCCTTGAACAAAAGGTTTGGAAAAAGTTTAAATGTAAGAGGCAAAATCTGGAAAGGTTTTCTTTATAGTCCGCAGTTACGTACACATGAGAATGGCAGTATTACTCTTCCGTTTAATGTACTTGCAGTATGCAATGGTAATACAAACTATTAACGAATTTTTAACACTTGTAATGAAATTACTTTCTTGAGTACTAGTAAAACAAATCACAGTGCAGTACTTGTTTATAAGCCAATCTCATATCGAGTGAGTTACAACATTGTTTTGCTTGTGCAACATTCGCATGTCTCAAGCGGGTTTTGCTTCTAATTACTCCATAATGTTTAAGATAAAATATCATTTGACAGAGAGACTATTTGGGAAGGGTCTTGACTTTGAACTGTTCTGACTGGTAATTTAAATACTTTAGACAGTTAAATGCGTTATGTCGACGAAAAAGTGACCTCATACAGTAATGTGGGAGATATTTAAAAATCGTCTAAATCGTCGAAACAAAATGAAGTATTATTAATAAGATAACCATAACAAAGCAAAAAAAGTGTTTAAAATGAAATCCAATGGAGCAAACAACAAAATAATGACATGATTATCATTAAAATAAGCAGATTTGTTTAAAATAAAATGTACGTAGCATTTATATGTTATGTGCTTATTGAAATGGTATTGCAAGTTAACATAATAACCATTTAAAGGCTTTACAACGTTAGATATGTAGTTAACTAAAGTTTATTAAATGTTTGAACTATTTTGTTTAACTGTATTGTTGTGTTGTTGTTCTTTTTTACTTGAAATGTGTACTCATTGCAATTTCCAATTCAGATGACAACGCTGCTGAGCCTTATTTTACTGGTCACAGCTGAAACTCGGTATATTGTGGCACATGCAAAGGTTTTAGCTTAGAAATTCTACTAATCCCATTGTGCATATATGGTTTCCTTATATACGATAACATTCATACACGAGTAGTTTTATACCAAGCTATCTTCAATCGAAAACTATATTTCGATGAATGCTATAAGCCTTTCAGGCGTTCGATATATTTGATTTTTTTGCGAAATGACTGTCAGCGAACCGTATAAAACGATCTTATGTTATTGGTAAATTGACACTATAATACGTTAAAAGTATCAGCATGATTTGATAATTTAAATCAATACGTTTTTCAAATGTTTGATGTTTCCTCGGCTATTAACTTGGTAAATATTCTATACTCATAAATACTCAGACCATAACGAGTTATTACGAAATGTGTAGAGTATTTCAGAGATTCATGGTTGCTTATGTGACACGTTGAAAACTTTATTTGCGAACTTAACAAGACATTTATCTTGCATGTCACATTTTGTTATCAACAATGTTGCATCCTGAAAGAAGAAATGAGATACGTTTATCTGATTTCACAAGGATGTGAATAAATAACGTAAAAAGGGACACTTGGTCGATTTAAATGCGTCACTTATCACCATAATAGTATATAATATTAACAAGAACTGTCCTTAATAAACGACAATCGGCGTTGAAATTAATATTGAAATGTCAGTACCTAAACATAACAGAGGGCCACAATGATCGGTTACGTGACTTCTCAGACCCCAATTTTTTAGTACCCACCTATATAATGAGGCTTATTGGACCTCAGACTTTTCGGACACCATAAGAAAACTTCTCGGACCCAAAAGTTAATTTGATATACATACATTAATTTAAAATTAAATAAAATTATTGTTAATATCGCTCCCGTAAATAAACCGATCATACATCTCCATGTTTCCACCAGTGGTATATGAATAACTAAAATAATTTACGTTTACATAATTTATATCTGAATTTGTCAAGCCAATTTAACAAATTAACAATGTCAGAAAATAATCTCGGGAATGAATTAAAAGTATTATGTATTAAACGAGTCTATATAATTATTGAAAGTACCGGTAATATACTATACATTCTTCTTAGAAGTTATCTAATATATACACGATTGGAAGTCAAATAAGCATTTATACTGTATATGCCAATAAATCAATATTCAGAGAACATTCAGCAATTTTTGAAATGTTTAGACTTTATATTTTATAACACAAACATGAAAATTCATTAGACTATGACGATTTGAAATTATATTCCATAGGGATATGATATATCAAAGGTTCCTATGTATAATTAGAATTGCAAATCGTGTATTCATGCTACGCGAATAACAATGCGACGTATTCCGAATCTTCTTTCATACATTTTATCTATAGAAAAATGTAGCATCTTTTTACAGATTGAATAACATCTGCTGGAGAAGTTGATAGAAAGGTGCAATTATAAATAATTCTTAATACATCGTAACCACAATTTAAATTCTGCTGGAGAAGTTGATAGAAAGGTGCAATTATAAATAATTCTTAATACATCGTAACCACAGTTTAAATTCAAATTAATTGTAAGTTTATAAATATAAGTTCCCATTTATTGACATTTTTAGGTTTATTATTCTCTGAACGCTAATTGATACATATACGAGTATATTAACACAGATATACAACGGCTGCTAGCTACGCGCGCTATTTTTAGAATGACAGTACTACTTTTGGAATGTGTTGAACTCGCTAGAATCAATGGGCTACATGGAACGGCAACTTGTGAATGAGATTTATGAATGAGAACATTGCACAATTGCTATTTATAGAGCGTATCGCTTATATAAATGTAGGCTAACACATTAGTTATTTCGTTACGTGAATGAATATAGCATTCTATTTATGGCATACAATGAGAAAATACGTTCACAATTAGCCTAAGTTCTAGAGTGTATTCGAGGATATGTTTATAACTTTACTTTAACCGCTTATGTAAACAATTATGTCAATTTTATTACCCAAAAGTATGCAACAATAATCGTTTAAACATTAAACGATTGTTGTGAGTTTGCATTCCCTAAAATTGGAAAATTTGCCCATTTCTATTTGCATTCCATTTTCCCGCTGCATAATTATTGCAAGAAATCTAGGTCAAAAGTGATCTTAGACAGCTAAGCCGAAAAAGTGAATATTATACAATAATAAAACAATAAAAATAATTTTCATTTAACATCATATAACGTAAACCACGTATAAAATACTTCAGTGCTGAATACGTGTGTGCTCGATTCACCCATTCGTGTTCGAAAGGTCACATTAGGGTCAAATTCACTTCGCGGTCTATCAAGCAGATCGCTACTCGGCGAACACATTTGAATTTGGCAATAATGGGTGTTGTTCTATTTACTTCCGCATTTTCACATCACCTACAGTATAGGAAGTCCTTCTGACGGCTATATCAGCATAGGACTAAGTTATCTTAAAACTTAGACATAGTGCACGCATCAGCATGTCTCGGTTAAGAACTCATATGCTGCCAGTGACATTGTTTGGATATATGTGTGTATTCTTTGTGGAAAATGAAGTACTAGTAGCTTACGGTAAGAAAATACACATTTTAATACATATGATAAAATACTATATTATTTCATAATTTCAAAGTCTTTTTCTCTGGAAACAGTGGATATAGGCTGATCTGATAGCTGTGAATTATTTTATCGTTTTTCTTGCTTCGTTTACGTGCAATAGGTGACACAAACAATATGGTATTTTTACATAAAATATTTATGTGTTACATGTATTGTAATCACTAACTCATCACAAACTATTGTTTACGGATTACTTAACCATTGATCGAACATCACAATACTTATCATTAAGCTATTGTTAACGGATAACTTAACCAATGATCGAACATCACAATCTCATCACAAGCTATTGTTAACTGATTACATAACCATTGATCGAACATCACAAACTCATCACAAACTATTGTTAATGGATTACTTAACAATTGATCGAACATCACAATCTCATCACAAGCTGTTGTTGACGTATTACTTAACCATTGACCGAACATCACAATGTCATCACAAACTATTGTTAACGGATTACTGAAACCATTCATCGAACATCATAATCTCATCACAAGTTATTGTTAACGGATTACTTAACCATTGATCGAACATCACAAACTCATCACAAGCTATTGTAAACGGATTACTTAACCATTGATCGAACATCACAAAGTCATCACAAACTATTGTTAACGGAATACTTAACACTTGATCGAACGTCACTAATTCATCACAGACTATTGTTAACGGATTTCTTAACAATTGATCGAACATCACAAACTCATCACAAACTATTGTTAACGGATTACTTAACCATTGATCGAACATCACAAGATATTGTTTACGGATAACTAAGCCATTGATCGAACATCACAAACGCATCACAAGCTATTGTTAACGGATTACTTAACCATTGATCGAACATCACATACTCTTCACAAACTATTGTTAACGGGTTACTTAACCATTGATCGAACATCGCAAACTCATCACAAAGTATTGTTTACGGAATACTTAACCATTGATCGAACATCACAAACTCATCACAAACTATTGTTAACGGATTACTTAACCATTGATCGAACATCACAAACTCATCACAAACTATTGTTTACGGAATACTTACCCATTCATCGAACATCACAATACTTATCATAAGCTATTGTTAACGGATTACTTAACCATTGATCGAACATCAGAATCTCATCACAAGCTATTGTTAACTGATTACTTAACCATTGATCGAACATCACAAACTCATCACAAACTATTGTTAACGGATTACTTAACAATTGATCGAACATCACAATCTCATCACAAGCTATTGTTAACGGATTACTTAACCATTGATCGAACATCACAAACTCATCACAAACTATTGTTAACGGGTTACTTAACCATTGATCGAACATCGCAAACTCATCACAAGCTATTGTTAACGGATTACTTAACCATTGATCGAACATCGCAAACTCATCACAAACTATTGTTAACGGGTTACTTAACCATTGATCGAACATCACAATCTCATCACAAACTATTTTTAACTGATTACTTAACCATTGATCGAACATCACAAACTAATCACAAGCTATTGTTAACGGATAACTTAACAATTCATCGAACATCACAATCTCATCACAAGCTGTTGTTAACGGATTACTTAAGCATTGATCGAACATCACAAACTCATCAAAAACTATTGTTAACGGATTACTTAACCATTGATCGAACATCACAATCATATCAAAAAATATTGTTAACGGATTACTTAACAATTGATCGAACATCACAATCTCATCACAAAATATTGTTAACGGATTACTTAACCATTGATCGAACATCACAATCATATAAAAAAATATTGTTAACGGATTACTTAACAATTGATCGAACATCACAATCTCATCACAAAATATTGTTAACGGATTACTTAACCATTGATCGAACATCATAATCTCATCACAAACTATTGTTAACAGATTACTTAACCATTGATCGAACATCACACACTCATCACAAGCTATTGTTAACGGATTACTTAACCATTGATCGAACATCACAAATTCATACAAAGCTATTGTTAACGGATTACTTTACCATTGATCGAACATCACAAACTCATCCCAAACTTTTGTTAACGGATTACTAAACGAACAGCAAAAAGACATCACATGCTTGACTAAATTACTACGTGTTCTTTTGTGTAAAATACATTAACCCGTTAAACACGTGATGTGTAAGTGCTGTGATTTGATACAATTGCAGATTAATTTGCTTATAATTGATATTTGTTGAAACATCCATCGGTCAAGCAGAAAACTGTTGTGTTCAAGATAGATACGTGATGTTTGCTATATTTCATATAGATGTTATTAGTTGAGTACAGCAACTAAACGCAATCATACTAAGCGTCCATTGATGTTTGCAAACACAACCAATTTACAGTTATTATCCTCGATTACCGTAAATTCGCGACCCTAACATTTAATGTCAATAATCAAATTATTTCAACAATTTGACCGTAATATTTAGAACAAATATTTGAAAATAAATATATATACCTCTGCTTTTTTGTAACTTATTTATCCAAAACAACGTTTAAAACTTCTAGCAGGTCAACATTGTTTACGTCAGTGTCAAGCAGTCGCCATCTTATCTAACTATCATTGATTCGCGGATATGAAGTCATCCGATCATTCTTAGAAAATAATCTTCAATTAGGCCGCATGTACAACAAGTTTTGGATTATCGTATTCAACAGTGAATTTTATTTAAAAAAAAGAAATCTGAAATGTAATTATTCCTCATCACAAAAGCTCATTTAAATAATACTATACCAGTGGGGAAAACACTTTTTAGGTAAATGGATTATTTCTTTTAAGGTGGCTTATAGATTCTAAAATCCAGGATGATTAAGTTTAAGCAAGAAAAACATAATCAATTACTGTTTTCATTTTGTTAGCAGTATATTATTGTAGGGTGTGTTTTCAATTTGTAGGTGAATAGAACCTGTACAATTCCTAAATGCCTCTTGTGTAACCATAATACTATGAAAAAGGCTAAAATTCACTTAAAATTAAGGTAATGAAAAACACAAAAAAAACTATGCTCAGCCTAAGTTACGACACACTGCCGAATCATGTCCCATATATGGAAGTTCTACTACAACATCGGACGAAAACAACTATTTCTGGTTTGTATTTTTATTGAAAAACACAAAATGTAACTTCCTGGTGTTTTGGGAATAAGAAAACATGGTGTTTTTATATCAGGTATCATGTCCAATGCTTTTGTCTGTTTAAAATGCAATATCTTCACACAATATTCGGTCACATGGTCCATTGGACATGTATAAGGAAATTCCCGCTGCCACGTATGCGCATGCGCAAGTGCCGTATGTACGTTTGTTTAAGTGTAATAGATTTCTACAAAATTTGATATTTCAAGATGGATCGTAATATATTCTAACACAAACTCACGTTAACAGCTGTTAAAAAATTAAAACATACATATTTAATGTACAAATGGATATAGTTAATTTTTTTTATTTATACTTGAATTCGGAAATATTGTTTGTTATGTTCTATGTATGTCTCAACAAAATCACTTGTTAAATATTGTAATATGTTAAGTGATAGCTTTCCATGTACGCTCGGAGTCCGACAAAGCGAATGTTTAAGCCCGTTTTCGTTTGTCATGTTCTTAAACGACATTGAGGACATATACGTTCACAGTGGCCTATCGGGTATTGACGTTAACATGTTCAAAATGTTTTTAATTCTCTATGCTGATGATATTGTAATTTTTGCTAATAGCAGTGAAGAACTACAAATCAGTCTTAATCTTCCTGAACAATATTGTAACCAATGGAAACTCCTCGTTAATACGACGAAAACAAAGGTTTTGATTTTTCGTAAAGGAGGTAAAAACCAGCAGAATCTAAAATTAATATATAAAACTAATCCGATAGAAATTGTTAACTAATTCACATATTTATGCATAGTTTTGACTACTGGTGGCTCGTTCACTCAAGCACAAAACACTCTTTCTGGACAAGCCCTTAAAGTCATATATAAAATGGATAAATACTTATACAAATTTACATAAGTAACCATCAACCACAGACTAGACATATTTGAGAAACTTATTGTACCTAATTATGGTTGCGAAATTTGGGGCTTTAATAAAGGCCTAGCTGTTGAACGTATTCATTTGCAATTTTGCAAAAGTATTCTTTGCGTTAAAAAGAGTACACAAAATGACTTTATTTATGGTGAACTGGGTAGGTTTTCTATGCAGACTATGAGGCATTATAACATTATTAAATATTGGATAAAACTATTACAGTGTAATGAAAACAAATTTGTTACAAAAGTTCACAATGTTAAAAAAACGATTTTGAAAAAAAATAAATAAGAAAAATTGGTGCTCACAAGTTAAAATGCTCCTCTGTTCCTTAGGCTTTAACTATGTGTGGATGATGCAAGGCGTTGGAAATGTTAAAGTGTTTTTATCATTCGTTAACCAACGTCTAAAAGACGCTTTTGTACAAAACTAGTCAAGTCGATTTAGTGAGTCTAGTAGAGCCCTATTGTATATAATCATCAAGTCTTTTGAATACCATGACTACCGGAGTCTAGTTAACTGCAAAAAATTTCGAATTTGTATTACAAAATAAAGTGTTTCATCTATAGATTACATATAGAAACAGGCCGATGGAATAGACCAGAAGCCACACCAGTTGAAAACAGAACATGCTTTTTATGTAATACGTTAGAAGATGAATATCACTTTATTATGGAATGTGTTTTATATAATGATTTACGTGCTAAATATATACCCAGATATTTTCGCACCAGGCCAAATATGCAAAAATTCATACAACTACTTCAAACAAAAAACACAAAATTGCTTAGAAATTTAGGGGCTTATATATTGTATTCCTTTGAGTGAAGAAATCAGTCCTTATATGACTAATATTACTAATCAGACTGTTGTTTTTCTTTTTGTATCTGTAACTATGTACTGAGATTTAAACTGACCTTAAGCTGAGATGTCCTAAGAGAGGAATGATAGATTTCGACATTACTTACAGAAGTCATATTTGAGTCAATGTTTCCAAGAAAATATGACACAAGCGTCTTTTTGTCAACGGACGTAAGGAGGTCATGGATGCATGGACCTAGGTTTCTTACGTCGTCGAGAAATTTAACCCATTTCATTGAAAGATCGTTGGCCATGCAGCGAAACATATAATGATCGAGTTTATCTGAATAGATCACTTGACACTTGTCGCACGTTACTGGTTCCCTGGGTTCGGTCGAGCATAGGATCCTTGTTAAGGACTTCATGGCTGACAGAGTGTGGGGCCGGAGCCGGGCCACGCGCCACAAGTTACACGTAGTAAGACAGGAGTGTGCAGACCAGAAGCGGCATAATTCGTGCGACGCGACGATCCGGGCCGCCCAAGCAGACTCTTCTTCTCGTGTTGTTGCTTCTCGTACGATGTGTTTCCATTCATTATGATGGGGGAAGTGGCCCGTTGTAGTGAATTCTGTCAGGAACATATCGATATTATACTTGACCTGTATATCGTTCATAAAGCCAAATGTTTGTCGCGTCACTGAATTTCTATGTTGAAGCAGGCGCCGGATAGACACTTTCCACGCTAGATCCGTAGATTTCAGACTGCACATGGTTCCAATGAATACCTTTTTCTTCTGCTCGATGAAGGTCTATAAACTCGATGTCCCGAGGAGACCAGTGACCTTATCTGAGCGAGCGAGCGAGGGAGACTTTGTGCGCTTTTAAGACAGAAATGATGGGTTACCTCTAGTGATGTCATATCCGTTTTTGTTATTGAATTCCATAGTTCACATGCAAACAAGGCACGTGGGAGAACTGAAGTTGTGTAAATTCTTATGGCGGACGTTGGATTCATACCGGCATGGCCCTCAATAGCGACGGAAGTGCCAAAGTATGTGCCGGGCATCCTTTATCGGACAACATCTATGTCGTATGGTTGTTTCCCAGACGTCGATTGGACCACTCCAAGATGGGTGTAAATTGTTACCTCCACAAGTTCAGTGCTGCCGTAAGTCAGCTTGCGCGTGCCTCTATGAGAGCGTCTCTTGCCGCCCATGACCATTGTTGCACATTTGGATGGATTGTAGGCATATCGCCACGTATTAGCATATTCCCGACAGACGTCGACAATACACTGTAGGCCTGCACGTGATAGCGACAGCAAAACGATATCGTCCGCCTGGGTTGGTGCCGCCAGTGACAAGTTGCCAATTTGAAGGGCATGAGGTGACCTCTGTAGTTGATCGAGTAGTCCGTGGACGTAAACTGTGTAGTAAAACGGTGAACAGATACTACCTTGCCGGGTGCCTTGTTCAATGCGGAACGGCTGTGACAGATAGCCAGCATGTGTGACGCAACTAGTCCCGCCCCGAAGTGATTGGTCAATGATGCAGAGATCTTTGCCTGCCTTTCTGGTGTAATTTCAGGACGAGGCCAGAGAGCCACACTTTATCAAAGGCAGCTTTCGCGTCCAAGTAGCATGCGTGGAGAGGGCTGCCACGCTCTATGAGTAGATACGGGCCTCTTTGAGAAGAAACGTCACCATCTTGGAGTGTTACCGCTTTTGGAATCCGTGCTGTAGGTCAGAGATGACAATCGGATGTATCTAAATACGATGAAGTTGCACTTTTTCAAAAAACTTAGCCCTGTAATTACTTGGGTCGGTTGTTGCCTTTCCTTTGCCCTTGTGTAAGGTAACTGTTATTCCTTGTTTCATTTTGTCCTGGAATCTCTCAGTGGCACCGTACTTGATGTGATCATACGTCAGGTTATCCGCTGAGCCGCTCTTGTTGATAGGTAGGCTGGCTATTAGTTTCTGAAGCTCGTCTATGGAGATTGGGGTTGGCCAGAGGTTACTGTGGCTTGACGTAGACAGGATATGAGCGACATTCTTGTCAACTTGTTGGCGGAGTGTCTCGTTGTCGGCTGGGTCTGTGGAGAATGCATATAATTCTTGAAAGTAGCCTTGCCACCCGTCTAGAATGTCGTCTGTGGAAGAGACGTTGACCCCTTTTAAGTCAATGGTAGAGCATCTCTGTTTCGCCTTTTGCGATTTTCTTCTTTTGATGACATTCGAGAAGGCGCCTTGATCTATTTCTGCAAATTTTCAAGGGTTTCAAATTCTTGATTTTCATATATATGTGCAACCTTTCTGAGATAAATTCGAAATAGACTGTTAGCCTCTTTCAAGCTGTCTTGCAGAGATTCCGATGCCGGAAAGCCGCACAAGTGCCAGGTTGTCCGAATGTTCCCAAGAGTTTGATGGTAGTGTTTCAACGTTTCTGACCAATACGGTTTAAGGATTTTTGAGTATTGGCGAGCTGATAGTGCTTCTATTGAAGACTTTAACATACAAACACACAAATGGTCATTGAATTGGTTCTTGTCGCGCAGAGGTTTCTCCTCTAGATGTAGTAAGTACGTTTCGAGTCTACATATGTAGCATTCTTTTTCATAATCCTTTTTCCAAGAGAATGTCATTTTGTCAAATGTTGGTGCATTCACCCTTTCTTCTTTATCGTCCGGGATTTTATCGATATAAAGACGGGGAGATGTCTAGAGACATTAAGCGGAACGTCCTCGACGATTGCGCATGTGCGAACTGACGTCAGTAATTGTTCATTTACAACTATGTAATCAATTTTAGATGGTCTGGACCATTGTAAGGTAAAAAGGTGTGTTAAGGTCCTGTGCAGATCCGTTCCGTTGAAATCGCGATGTATGACGATATTATTGTAGCGTTATACACTGAACACAGATCACTACACATGTCCACTTCCTCTTTGAACTATACAAAACTATGATTGTTATCGGGTAGGTAAACTTGCATAATCACAAAGCAAACACCCATTATACGTAGCCTTATGGAAATGAGCCTGTCACTTTCGATATCTATGAACTATATGTTACCGACGAGAAATGTATGACATATCAAAGACACTCCTTTACCAAATAATCTTCCATTCAACGAAGAGCGCGTGCAGCTTGTTTTTGTATATGCTATGTAATTAGGGTCTATAGTATCCAGGATGATTGCGTGTGGAGGTAATAGCCAGTGTTCTGATAAACCAAATATTGACCTTTGCGAATATATAGTACTTATAAATCTGATAAAGTTATAAATATGTTACCTGTAATATTTTTTCTTAATTTGGAACAAGGAAAATTACATATCGTTTTTTATATTTGCTTTTCTTTTATCATAACCTACTGATGCCTTTAACAGTCGGACACGATGAAGAAACGGTCGGGATAATCTATTTCTAGTAATATGCCCTTTTTCAGCAATTTTAGTAATATGCCGCGCGGCTTTTTTTTTGCAACGGAGTTATGGTAACAATAGGTGGGATAATTTAAATGCTTGCTTATCTACCACCAGTAACTTAGCCACTTGTCCAAAGATGATTTTCAATGATCTATAGTTTGAAACAGGAAGAGGCTGAGAGTTATTTAATATGAAAGTATAATGTGCAACAACTGCGTTACAGTATGAAAGAACGAATGTATAAAACCTGCTGTATTGTAAGCGCACAAGTATTCAATTACTGTCGCCCATGTGACAATAGATCTTTTATGTTTTCCACTAGTAATTTAATATCTTCTACTAGTACTTTAAACCTATCTTAAGCCCTTTAAGAGGATTAATGACTAAAACGCGTGCTAATCTACCCGTTACCGTAAACGTTTGTTTTAGTCCAAGGATGATTCTTATTGGTCTGTAGTTTGAAACAGGAAGAAACTAAAAAAAGGGCAGTGAATTATCAGCAATTATTCTTTATGAAAGTAAAATGTACAGCAACTGCTTACTGTAAGAATGAAAGCACAAAACTTGTATTTTAGGCAGACTTAAATTTGAATATAGAATTACTGCTGCCCATGTCAAAATAGACCAGTCAGGTATTTGCTATCAGTAATTCAAACCCCTCCTAAGCTTCTTTAGAGGATACATGAGTTTTGGTCGCGTGCTAATCTACCACCGTAAACTTCGCTACTTGTCCAAGAATTATTTTTATTTGTCTGTAGTTTGAAAAAGTAAGGTAAAAAAGAAACAAAGATTCTGCAGAGAATTGTCAGCAATTATTCTTTATGAAAGAAAAATGTGCAACAGCTGCTTTACAGTAAGAATGAATGCATCAAACTTGTTGTATTTTAAGCACACTTGTATTTCAATCTAGAAATAATGTCGTCCATGTCACAATAGACGTTTCAAGTATTTGCTACACGTAATTTAACCCCCCCCCCTCCATAGCTTCATTAGAGGATAAATGAGTTTTCCTCGAGTGCTGATCCACCACCGTAAACATCGCTACTTGTCCAATTCGTATTGGTATGTAGTTTGAAAGAGGAAGGTACTAAAAAATAAAGAAGAGAATTGTCTCGAGTTATTCTTGATGAAAGTACCATGTGCAACAGCTGCTTTACAGTAAGAATGAATGCATAAAACTTGTATTTTAAGCGCACTTAAATTTCAATCTAAAATTATTGTTTTCCATGTCAAAGTGTTTGCTACTAGTAATTTAAACCCCACCTAAGCGGGTTTACAATATTAATTGCCATTTATTACAACGGGAAGTACTTCACATCACCAGCATGTCACATGATTCTTTGTGTTGAGTAGTGTAGTAAGTAATCAGATGATTAACACGTGCAATGGTTAGATAACGGACTAAATTTAAATAAGACTGACATTTGAGGAACACAAACCACACAATGTTTCGGGTTACAAATACAATGTGGTCAACTCGGTGTCGCTATGTCATATTTTCCTTAGTTTTTATTGTTTCGCATGGCCATCATTACTGTCGAATATGGTCGACAGATCTAAGGGTTCTCTAACGTATATGTCGCTTTTCGCAAATTTAATACTCGAAATTCAATCAAAGTTCAACGCTTTACTATTCATTTTCTTGTCAAAACTATATTTAATTTCCTAATAATTAAATTGAGGAGCTTTGATTCATATGTTTGATGGAGTATTCATTTGGCGTTTCAAAAATGATAGATAAAAGATAAATCATTAACAAAGGCCTTTTAACTATTGCGTGACATCATGCGTAGACTCCAGAGATGTTTACCGTAAAAGCCCTATGTTTTCGGACACTATACATTTTCGGACTACCTCTCTTTTAGCCAAAATAATAATTTTTGGTCACTATATATTTTCGGACATCTGATTTCAAACCATAAATAATGAATCTTAATTTTTGGACATTGTATATGACAGTGGTATTTTAGCATAATTTTAACCTGTCTGCGTTAATCCGATGACACATCGCACATGTATTTTTACAACCGAATGACGGTCTTAAAACCTTGCAGATGAATGAATGGAGGCGCTGGACCGTTACATTAGCGTTATTGGATAAAGAGATATTTGCCTTAAATAATGAGTTGATCCGATTGTATATACCAGTAGTAATATCGTATATTCAATATGCTGTTGAAATTATAGAATTAACGAACCAGTCTTATCCAGTCTTAATTATTGACCAATAAAATATGCTTAATTTATTCACAGTTGGTGTTTAATGTCGATTCAGGTATGCGATAGCAAAGCTGTTAAATTGCATTTACCTCAAAGCTTGAAAGACGACGCAACGCAATGAAATTAGTGGATAGTGATTTATTACTTCCCTATGTTCAAATTAACTAAACTACAGTACGTGTTTCCGACGGCTATTTCAACATAGGATTAAGTGATCTGAAAATAGTTGACCCATTAGCATGTGTCGGATACGAATTCAAATGTTGCGGGGGACATTTTTTGGAATTGTGTGTGTAATGTTTCTGGAAAACGAGGTTTCTAACGGTAAGGAAATGCCATATCGTAAATTAATAATTAATAAGTTTTAAACAACATTTCATCGTGCCTCAGAAAGTTGCAGTTCTGTTACTCTGGTGAACATTTAACCATTGAGAATTTAAATTGTAATTCAATTGAATTAATATTCTCTTTTATTACTATTTAATTTGAATTTCAATGCTGTGAGGTTAAATTTTATTTACAAGTGTGTGTATTTTGATTAATTCTGGGCTAAGTATGAGGTTCGGCATGCGTTTAGACCGATTTAAACCCCCCAATGCTCTGCATTGACCGTGTCAAGGCGGTGACCCCATTTTTAATATGTTTATGTTTTATGGTATGTTGTGCGTATTGTCTGTATTGTAAATGTATAGGCAATTGGCCACTGTCCTCAAATTAATGACCAGCATGTGTAAATAAAGGTTTCTCTCCTGGTGATGTCTCTGGAGTTTCGTTATTCTTATATTTATATTTAAAAGTCTCTTTTCTTTAATCATTAGATATAAACTGCTATGACAGTTATCTTTTGTTTGCATCGTTTCTTAGTCATGGGTTCCATTTACGAAGTGTTAATTCTTAATAGAATATACATAATTTATATGTATTGTTATCAACAAAACGCAGTTCTAAAATTTTACTTGTATTATATTCAATATTTCTTAACACATTATTTGAAAGTACTCTGAAACACAAGAACCATTTTATGTTTATAGGTCGTAGCTGAGTAGTTGACTGTATAGCGAGGTAAAAAAGTGTATGGCATTGTCAGATTTGACAGGTTTGACAATATATAAAGTAAAAAAAAGAAATGTGTTCAACAAGTTTGTTATGTGTAAGACATAATAGTTCTGCCTATATACCATTTTTAACACGTAAAAATCACGAAACAAGCCAACAACATCTATAGTTCACTGAATAACGCACAGCCATAGACACCTTTATGATATAAAAAGTTAACAATAAAAGATGTTGTGTCAAATTACATAAAAATGCCACTTTTAAAAATGAATGCCATAAATGTACGAAATATAATCTCCGCAAAAGAATTGTCCTCTTTATAGCTTTTATTTGATTCAGTCACATATGAAACGAAAAGAATGCAACTTTTTGATGTGGTCTATAAAGATTTACAATCGGGACATTTTTTTGAGGTGAATATTGTCGAGAGGACTTGAATGTTGATTGTTTGCTTCAATCCTACGTGAATCATCGAATATTGAACTAGAGGTGTAATAAGATATAAGAAAACATTAGTATTTTATCCGAATAAAATCATAATAAGTAGTTAACGCTTTTCAAGTCCGTATAGAACAAGACAGCGGTATTTAGCATACCATTAGTTTGTCCTTAAAAGGGCATATCGACGATATTGTCAATTAACATAGACAAGTATACATATTGCATTTTTTTCCCGAATATATATTTTTAGAGCAATAAAATTTTGATGGAATCGTTTAGAAAAAAATATATGCAGTACCATACCATTATTTTGATACACGGTTCTGCCGGATTCGAACTCAAGCCTACAATATCGCGAACTTCAATGGAAACTTTCCCACGCTAGGCTATACTTCTCAATAGTGCGCATGCGCGTAGCAGGGCTTCATGTACATTTCATTCATATCGATTATACTACTATTACTACTTTTCCCGCGCCCGTGAAAAGTGTCACGATTACAACTGTTTTTATATTTATAAAAATATCTTATTTTTGAAAATATTATACCGTACAAGCCGTCGATACGCCTCTTTAACAAATTGACGAGGACCTAAATCGTGTTTAAACAGAGTTCTTATGTTGTTGATGTTTGCCTAAACCTAAAATATTAAAATGATTTAATTGAAATCGCGTTCGAGTGTTCATAAATTGACGAATTGAAAATTTCCAATTTTGTGGAACGGATTCCTGAAATAAAAGAATGTTGTATAGAAAGGAACACAATTTCACTGAATACTATACTATATTGGAAATAACGTTTTGTTAATGAGTAATCATCGTGGCTAAAATTCTAAAGCAAATATAACGCGTAACGATTGAATAATTTGGTGTATTTTTGTTGAAATTGTTGAAAACGCGTGAATAACTTAAATAAAGTATAAAATAGATGGACATGTATATAAATCAAACTGGCAGAGTTGTTAGCACTTCAGATTTTTGAACAGGATGTCGTAGGTTCGAGCCCCGGTCGAGGAACCATTTGCTTTTTTATACTTTTTCTTGTTATAATCCCCGAGCTCTTTAGTTCAGACGCTTAATTTTTTTTCCATTTTACACGTTTAATGACGTATTTCGAAAATACAACAAGCTTTGTACAAGTACCTGTATTCCATCCAGACACAAACCAAAGCATCGTCTTAAGATGTGTTCTAAGATTTGATTAAGATAATAGTGTTAGATCTAGTCAAGATAATATTGAAAAATTTAATGAAGATAAATTGTAATATTTAATTCAGACAAAACATAAGATAATAAAGATATTGTTTATTAGTGTAAATTAATATGCATTCTTATTCAAAATTGTTGTAACATCACATACATTTTTCAACTTTCAATTTCAATGCGCAAATACGTACACGTAACAGTCAACGCTATGTTCACGTTTTATGTGAGAGAACATATTACAAAAACGTTTACAACGAGTGTTATAATATGCTTTGCTCTCTAGGGTTTGAAGACTATTTAAAAACTAAATTGTGAACATTCCGCCATCACATACATGTAGTACAACTAAAACGCTGGGCATGGTATCCAAAATTTTGACATCGATGACCTTAGATTGTATGATAGAAAGGGTATCCTTATTGGCAACTCAATAATGTTATGCCACATTTCAAACACAGAGGGCAGGCCAAACATGTATCCATTTGGCAGTACAATTACCATCTAACGAAGAAGGATGTAAAACTTATCATGCGCTTTTTGTGGTTGTGGAATTTTGATATTCCTATCGCCATTCATATCACAAATATAATTCATTGTTTAAAAAAACAAACAAATTCGACAGAAACTTGTTTTAGAACTCCAGCAATGTCATGCAATTGTGCTTTCAACATTTCAAATACAACACATAAGTTACGCATTCAGCCAGTGCTTTGCATCGGGCTTTATTAATGTGTTATGTGTTTGTATTTATTATTCAAAGTGCTCATGTACGATCTTTCATATCATTTGTTTTTCAAAATAAGCAGATGAAAGTGACAATATAACTTGAAAGCAGACAAATAAACATAAATATTTCGAAGAAAACACTAGAATATATCCACAACTTTTAACCTAAAACAACTGTCGAGCCAATGTATTGGAGTTTACGGCTTCACAGCCGAAAACTAGTTTGTAGCCAATAACAACAATGTTTCTTATTGCCGTAAATTTTCTTCCATTTTAAATCAAAGTATATGGCAATTAACTTGATCAGGTTGTATTAATGTCGCTATGTCTGTTGTAAGATCGTACATACTCTCTTTCAAATCTACGTATTGATTTCCAATGTTTTTGTTTGATAACCGTTTATTTTTAACATACATGTTATTTAAAATCTTCCAATTAATTTAACGTTCAGAATCAGAAATTGCATACATAATAATGCTCTGTCTACATATCTGAGTGACTGAAATATATTTATAATAACTGTCAGCAAGAATGAAGAATATCTAGAAATGGACTGCGGACACGTTAGTATATTTTGGGTTATCAAGCAATTTTTCACTATTTTTTCATTACGTTGATGAATTACCATCATAAGATTCGTCATTTGGTGACAGTGTTTTAACACTCTGTACCGTATTTAAAATATCTTACTGTTAGTATTTACAATATTAACGTGTTGACTAATTTTCTTATAACCAAATAGCTTTTAACATTACATGATTATGCAACCAATATTCTATTTTTTGTGACAATTGTAACATTCAGTTGATGGATTTCGATCACCATATAATTCACATGCAAATATCTTATATTAAAAATATGTTGCTTTAATTATTTTATAATGGAGCACGAATGACATTAAAACCAGAACCCGGTTGAAAAATGGTTACCAGTTATTATACTGTTGTTGTTTTTTCAAGCGTATTCGATTATGTAATATTCGCTTATGGCATTGCACGGGGTCATGTTTACAAAAGGGTGGAAGTATTTTGGGAATGTAATGAGCTACACAATCTAATTGTAATTGATAATCTACTACCGTAAACTTCATTGCTCGTCCCATGGTAATTCTAAATGTACCGTAGATTGATGTTATTAACATAAACATATTATTGACATTATTATTGATACTGGAAGAGGCTAAGAGTTGCAGAACTTAACTGTCAGCAAGTATTGAATATGAAAGTACAATGTTTAACCACTGTATAAGTATATAAAAATTAATGTATGTACAACAGTCATTGCGCTTGTAACGGCACTTGTTTTCAAATCTAGAATTACGGTCGCCCATGTGACAATAGACGCTTCAAGTGTTTGCTACTAGTAATTCAAAGCTTTGTTAGAGGATTCATTTCCTTTCTTTGCTTAAACGAGTGCAGCACACGTAGATAGCTAGGAATGAATTATAAAGTAAACAAGTGCATAGGTTAAAAACTGTTTGAATTTAAGTAAGATTGACATTTGAGGAACACAAAACAACACAATGCTTGATGTTACTGATGAAATTTGATCAACTCGGTACCGATATATCTTAACAAATTAAAAACATTTCTAAAAAGTTATACCAGTTCAATACCATGATCTTTCTAAAAAAAGTACCATTAAAAGGAAAAACGCCCATAGAAAATAGAAGTAAGGATTACTTAAATGACAATATCTTTACTCAACCGGACCACCTCGGAAGCCACCACCAGACATTTTAGTAACACCAAATGAGGTGGTCCGGTGAGTCACCTAACCGTGATTGAGACCGGAAACATTTCAAGTGATTACAATCTGCTTAAGTGTCTTGAATAGTTAAAAACTTCGGTTTATTTAGGAAGTAAAAAAAAACAACTTCCAAACAATGAGGACAACGACTTTATATAAATGTGAAGTATTGAATCAATTATAACCGATTTCCTTTCTCATTAGACCATGAGTTTGAAATTATATCGCCGACAAGGAAACAACAAAAATTCTTATTCGTGATAGAAAACAGATACCACCAGTTAACGGCAGTCGGTCGCTATAAATTCACGAACTCCTTGTGTATTTATGATTTTGTCAACTGTTAATGAAATGCAAGATTAAAATACAAATTGTGTGTTAATGTGAAATTAATTAGCATGTCCATTGACCTTACATTGCTACTGTCCTAAGCGTGCATGAACACCATTCTGTTCATTGCTAGTACTATATATAGACTATATAGAACCACTTTCAAATATTCACTGTAAAGAAATTGAACAACAATTGCACAACACAACACGAAACAAAAATATAATTAAAATTGAGGTCAACGCCTTGGAACGATCAATGCAAAGCATAGGGAGTTTTAACCGGTTTTAAGGCATGCCAAAACGCACACTTAGCCCATAATTAATCAACATACACACACTTGTAAATAAAATTTTACCTCAAAGCATTGCGATTCTATTTAATCGTAATACAAGATTATATTAATTCAATTGAATTACTCAATGGTTTTAAGTTCAGCAGGGCATCAGAATCGCAACTTTCTGAGGTACGATGAAATGAAGTAAATACAAATATCAGCTAAATTTCTGCTTGTTCCCAAGATTTCAAGATCTAATATCATATAGTACATATTACAGATCATCGCCATGCATTTAAAGTCTCATATAGTTTAAGAACATTATATCATTAACACTTCCCGTGATCAATCATAGAGGATTAAATTCATATGATTTATCATAAAGGATTAAAGGAATAAACCGTACAAATGTTTTCAACAGCAAAACTAGTTATAAAGATGTCTCGTGTCGCCTAGGTGAGGAGTATATACCAACACATTCATTTTGAAACTTTCTTTACGACTACTGGTATTTAAATGTAAATGTAGTTCTAATCCCGTTGAGTTCATTATTCAATCGACCAGAGTTTACAGGGCTTGTATAAAAACCGACTACACTGACCCAAATAATTCTTCAACTGACAATCAACTGTACAACAAACTATTTGGCTTTATCTCATTTGCTCTATAGCAATATCTTGGACCAACCAAGGACTACCGGTACACTGGTTCGTAGATTTTGTACATGCTTGTGACAGGCATAAGAGAAACTAGTCAGATATATAAAGTTTTCCATTCACTGGTATTTTAAAAACCAGCTCTTTTTTAAGTGTTACCGTGTATAAATTGTATATGTTAACAAACCCATTAAGGCCACAACAGTGTGTGCTTGCCATACATGATTTTTAACTATTTCAAATCGAATAGAGAACGACACTGATTTAGAAAGTGTGTATTTTGAGTTAAATTTAAAGTTACATATCATTACATTACATGGCAGTCGTTCTAGTTTACAAACATGCCAAATATCTACACGGGAATGCTAATAATACCTGACATGGGGAGGTCGTTGTTTAGAATTAATTATGTTCAATCATTTAGGACTGCATTTATCACATACCTTGGATGGAGATGTAAACCGGTACATACGTTATGCATATCGTTCACATCGTAGCTTTCAACAGAGGTTTAGATCGCATAAATTATTCCTAAAGTGAGATTTGGTATGTTACAATTTGGAGAAAATAGTCAAAAATGAAGTTGTGATTAAACAATAAATACGAGTGTTGTCAAATATATTTTGATACATATTCATGGATATTTTTGGAATCATAAATGGTTTAATGAGAAGATACGTAAACCCATTTACGGAAAATTGTTAATTATCGTGTTTTTGTTAGTTACGTTGATAATTGACCAGCTGCAACTTATCAATCAACGATTGAGTTGATCGATTAGAAAGTGTATATTTTAGTGGTAAAATAGCACATGGTTGCATAATCCAATCAATTTACTTCAAATCTTTGCACAAACAACCTTAGACAAACAGAAAGGCGGAGCGATCTATGTTTTTTCAATTGGTCAATTATATACGCTGCTTACATTATCATTAACTGTGCAACTGTATCAATGCAATTATTTATTCTATATTGAAACCTACACAGGTAATAAATAATTAACCTCGCCCAAACGTCAATGCTTATGATTTTAATATATTTATGTAATTTTAATAACTGCCATACTATAACATAATTATAACAGTTTCATGCCATGTCCAACATTAAGTTGACACTGTTAAAGGAATGTGTACTTGTAATAAGTCCTCACACTACAACGAGCTCTCGATCTTTAGTGTTCAGTTTAATAAACAGCAACGAATTACAGGTTTAACAGCAATACGCAACTTATTAGCGTGGTTAATATTAATGCAAAATAAGCATGAATATAAACATTTGACTATTAAGTTAAATAATTAATGGTGGTGTAGATACCACAGCTTCTCTTAGCTCGATCAATATGTCGAGCCTACCTTTCCTGTTTTAACGACGTGTTTAACATTAACTTGCAAATATTAACGTAGGTGGAACATAAGATCTACTTAAAAGCCTCAGTGTATTCCCCTACTTGTACGGTCCAGTATTGGAATTTTATCTATAATGTATAACGTAGAGGAAAAGTATCTTTTTTACATAAGAAAACAATGCTATTCATGTATTTATTCTGTCGTACTGACATAAACGAAAAGTCCATTTGATACATGTAACTGCACCGAATTTTATTCTCAATTAATAGCCAAGTCAGATGAACACATTGGCTGTCTATTTAAACTGCTATCTTGTATGTCATGACCACACGACAATACAACTAACATATACACATGTTTTCAGATAGCTGATAAAAATGATAACACATCATAATTTCACATATACATCAAAGCATACCGGTAATAAAAAGAGTTTCATTTCAAAATAGAAGGAAGATTAATAGTTTAATAGTCTGTTTTAGAGACATCGCATCTCTTAGTATGTGCATTCCTTTCCGGAGTAATACCGTTGCTTAGGCATGCAATTTGAACAGTTGTGACAGTACAAGATTGTAAAGGTTGTATTATTAAAAATAAACCACGAGTCAGTTATCTACAGAATCCTCATACTTTATAATGTTGGATACACACGAGGACGTTTACTTATGATACGGATGCTGACAACATAAATGTTTAATATTTTGTTTATATATTCATACACGAAAATAAACTGCACATTTGAACATCTTTTTCTGCTAATGTGTTTCTGAATATTAAAGGATGTATCCAAAAATACATTAATTGTCTTAACTATTACGTTTTGATTAAGTCGAGACCATTGTGGATACGTGTGGTTCTGTTTCGGTTTACATTGTGTGTTGAATCAAGTCATATAATACACCACCGCTTATGATGTCATTTCAATTGTTTCGTTCCAGTACAATATATATTAGTAAAGTAACACTGTTTTAAAAGCATAGAACAGAACAGAAAGTTTATTGATATAACTTGAACAATTACAGTTCATCGTTACACAGTTAAAATAATAATAAATAGGCACATGCATAGCAATGCGGAAGTGAACATTACACATAAAAACATAGGTGAAGATATTTTCTTTTATTTGCTAACAGTCACACTTATGTTAGGTTTCAGAAGTAGGTGAAACGGAATAATGTATCTTGAAAGAAAGGCAGAGATATATATTTCACATCCACTTCATACATATATTTTTCCTTCTTCTATATCATGTATTTGAGAACATCGGTGTAAATTTGTACTCTGTAATTTGAAATACAATCTTTAAATATTATAATTTCTGCATAAAAGTGTATTTTATATATTAAAATACAAGCAAAGAACTATATTTTTCATTTAATTGTATTTTGTATGTCGAAATACAATTTATGAATTGAAGAATATCAGTAGATGATGTATTATGTATTTAATATACAATTCTTCATTTACCATATTTGCATTTCTTATTGTTTAATGTATTATTCATTTCAATACATAAACAATGGTTTATTCACACGAATGATTTATAATTTAACTTCTGTACATTTTTAAATTTTGAGCTCCGATCACAAAATAATTATCTGTATAACGCAATACTATATTCTAGATCTACATTATATTAGCAAGATTTGAAGGTTTGCATTAATGGTCTTAGAATCAAGTTTTGACTAAATGTTGCCTTGAAACATCTGATAAAGAGAATTTAATAAAATTCTAAAATTGAACATAAATACTCAATATATTTATATATCTTATTTCTTCATGTAATTGTTGTTTGCACTACCGTGTATACATTGCAGATCTCATTTGTTAATCCTTCTCAAATTATTCCGTGTTTTCCATACTTTTCACGCCAATTTGGTATAATAGGCTATTTTATGCCACATTACTAAAGATTATGTTATGTTATGTTATGTTATGAATAAAGAGGTGGTGTACTAAATATTTATAGAAACAAGATGTGATATACACATTGTTAGAAGAAGGAAGTGTTAATTATAACACAAAAGGCGTAATTAATATGGTCAAAAGCAGATGGTCAAAAGCAGAAGGAGTTATATTGTTAGAAGCAGGGTGAGCTTTGAATGTTGATAGAAACAGAAGGTTTTAGACATTGTGTTACAAACAAGATGTGATATACTCATTGTTAGAAAAAGGAAGTCTTGATTGTAATACAAAAGGCGTTAAAGCAGATTGGGTTATACATATTGTCAAAAGCAGAATGCGTTAATTATCATGTTAAAAGAATGGTGAGCTATACATAGAAACAGAAGGTTTTAGACATAGTGTTCGAAACAGAAAACGTTTTTTTTTTATATGTCTGAAGCGATAAATGTTACGCCTGTAACAGGCAGAAAATGTTATGTAAACGCAAAAGGTCATCTATGAGTTACCATGTTGAACATTCCAATATAAGAATAATGAAACTCCACAGACATTACCAGGATATAGAGAGAATATTAGGTTAGTGTCATTGTGTACTTGAATTTATCCGACTCGTCTCCGAAAGGATTACACGGCTCGGCAAGCCTCGCCGTGTAAATTATTTGAAACAATACTCAAAAACGCATTAAATTGACTGAATCTAACCTTGCGTAGTAATATGGAATATATTCATGATGTTTCCGCCACTCGAAATAGTCCGAAACAATTCAATGCAAAACGCAGTGTAACAAGATAAAATATCGCCATATGCTTCGTTTCAAATATGTTCACCATGCCAAATGCTACCCACTATAGTAGATAAAAGAAGGTTTTATTCAAATGCAAGTCCGTGTTTCGACCAAACTGTTCAACAACAAAAGACCAATATGGCTGGCAATTTTAAATTTCCAAAAGTGTATATGCAGGATTTATCTTCGTCGAGATGTTGATTATATACCCTTTCTATTATCTTTCAAAATATACACACAACTCGTGTGACTCAATTATTCCAGAATGACACAGCATAAAATTAAAAATGAAATACACCCTACTCACCCGATTTTTTCATTGATAAAAACGTCGTGTAGTCCAGTTTTACAGAGGTTCTAGCTTCCATAGTGAGTTGTTAATCCGCACATGGCATAATCGATAAAGGTGCAAACATAATCCTTCTATTCCTTTTAAAACAGTTGGTGTAAGCGGGTAATTCTTTGTGGATATGCTTTCTTTGATCAACCAACAAAGAAACGGTTTATTCATCAAAGAAATAACCCTTTACGTAAATTTCCTTTCAAAAGTAAACTAATCGAAGACTGCATCCAAATTACTAGATCTAACACCTTATGATGGCAACTCTGTTCTCCACCCACAACAATCCAGCTCGGAATACACTCGACTTATAGAAAATTGAAATGGAATTAATCTCACCGGTTCCATTCGAGCCATATATTCCATGGATATAAATCTTATTATCATAATCCATCCAAAAACACAGAAACACTAAAGATTGTAATCTGATTGCTGTTTTTAAATTCCAACACTGTGTAAACTTAAAACTCAACTGAATGACGTAAAACATTTGATTTCGTCATTACGCGCGCACGCGAATTTTGGCGAGTTATTTTAAACCGAAACTACCTGTATTGTGTCGATAGCTAACTGTTATTGATTCTTTTTCCTCTACAAATTTGTTACTATTTAATTTATTGTAATGTAGTATTTATTGTAAGGTATATAATAAAATGTAATTATTGACTGTTTAGTGTCTTATTTCCACCAATAGATGATATGTTAAATATCGCCCGATTTCGTAACCTTTAAAATTACTTGTTTATGGCGTCACTCACATTCCTGGAAAAAGTAGTCATATACATGAGGGTGTCAGATAAACCTTGCCTGTCGGATAAAGCAATAGTTTATCTGACAGGTAGAGTTTCCTTCTATAAAATCATTTAGTGGTAGGATAAAAACCCTTGTTAGCATCCGCTGGTCATTTATTTGAGGCAAGTGACCAATTACCTATACATGTACAATACAGGACAATACGCACAACACAACACAAAACATAGATATAATTAAAACTGAGGTCAACGCCTTGGAACGGTCAATGCCAAAAAATTGGGGTTTAAACCGGTTTAAAGGCATGCCGTACCTCAGAATTAATCAAAATACACGCACTTGTAAATAAAATTTATCCTCATAGCTAGGAGTGTCACAATATACCGGTATATTAGTATATTGCAATATTTGATTCTGCAATAAAATACCGCGATATGAATGTCTATACCGATATATTGCATTTTTTTATTTTGCTATTTTTACAGTTTGGTGGTTTGTCCTGTTATTAATACATTGATTACAAAACGTCTTTTTTTCTGAATTAAAACAGGTGTATTGTCGGTGATAAACAGTTAAAAGCTTGTACCATATGGAAAGTTTATAATTTTGTAGGGGTGAAGGTCACAAGCCAGACCACTATAGACAATAGCGGCGACCAAAGCCGACTAAAAATAGTCCAATTATGTTTGGTATACATGTATTCTCTTAAAATGTGAATGCTTAATTATACATTGTTTCCAGTTAAATAAACACTGAAATATATACATAGTTCATGCAAAAAAACATATACACATCATAAAAAAATGTACTACCGGTATATGTTTAATAAAAAAATACAGTGTTTCGGAGTGTTGCTCATATTTGTTTTGCTTTAGTTTCTGCTGTTTATATGTTGCTATTGGTGCGCCTGTCATCAACACTGGTGAGAGTAAAACGTTAAAAACCATCCTATAAAATATTGCACTGTACATAAAGTGTACTAGTAACATTTACTTCGTCAATGCAATCGTTTCGATTTATACGCACGGTCCTAAAGGAATATTATGTAGTTACGCGAATAAAAATATATCAGGGTATAACCAAGTATATTTTGACATCGGTTATCAGCTCAATGTACGATTAACAAAGGTCAATAATTTGCATGTTATATTAAGTTTTAATTCAATTATTGCTTTTAGATATAATGGTTAACAATTTACAAAAAAAATAACTGTTATACAAAGCATATAAAGCTGCTTATTATGCTCCATGTATCGAAATGAATCCTTCAACAGCAACTAAGGAGGAGTCATTATGTTAGTGGCAAGAACTTGAATGGGCAAGAGGTTCGAATATAATTTAATCATTGGAATACCTACTGTAGTTGTGCGATCCGTTATGTAGTGGCGACCAAAGGTCAGATACCAGTAAATATAGGGGAATACCCCGGTGGTCCGTATATCAAATATGTTTTTTTACCTCTTAACTTTTTTACTACTTAACGGACACTGGTTTTAATTGTTATTTCCTGAAAACGACATGTCTTTTGTGCATTGATGTATCAATTACTTTATGTATAGATTGCCTGTGCCATTGTCGAAATCGCGAGTGCATTCTTTGTTTCTTACGGGTGACTACAATCAAGTGAGATGAATTTTCTTAGATGTAGCATTATATATCTTTTTTATTTGATTTTTTTTTGTAGCTCACGTTTAATTGGATTTTCTATTAGCACCTCACGTTTGGCGATTTTGCAATGGCGAAGAATGCTTCAACGAAAAGGCGGTTCCAAACATAACATCAACCTCAAGCCGTTTTTAAGTAACTGATTGATTGATCTAATCATTCTATTTACCACCTGATGAACTATTAACGTAGTTTATACTTAAATTAACGCTTTGGATCCACATGCTAAAGCAATAAATGGAAAATAGTGCATTGAAATCGCCAGGTACTCGTACTTTAATTGGGAATACTGATCTAAAGATGTTGTTTACACTGTCAACGTTAATTTATAAGTCTAATAATTTATACTCTAGTATTGATTTAAGGTTTTCACACACCATTGGTCATAATTCCAAATATGTTTTATTATTTTCTTCTCACAATCTTTATAAATTACAAATTTTGTTTTCACAATTTTAAGACTTATATGGTGTCCGTCTTGCGATCGGGAGAGCTAAAATGTTCGAATGATCTTTCTTAAACGACACCATGTACTGGTTCTACTCAGGAAACGGACGCGAGAGTTTCTCCGTTAGCATCAGGCTTTGGACACAATCAAGCTTACATAAATAGGTTTAAACTTTAAACTAAACTAAGACTTTAAGGGACATTTAATGAAAATAAATTAAGCGAAAAGCGTGAGACTGATTAAAATATTAAATGGCAATCAAATATTTAATCTTGCAGAAGTTAGTGTGTTATAAGTTGAATCGCGTTTTTTTTTTCTGGACAGATACCAACGCAAGTGTACACATATTTTGTTTATCATGAGCGACCACTCCAATAAATAATTAAAAAAATCAAGTGTTATTGGTTAAATACGTAACCGTTTCCGGATCTTCCTGCCATTTCAAACACTCAAAAACTCAACAAGGATATAAAGTAAAAGTAAAGTGTTTGTTTATTATAGTGTCGTCCCTCGCGATTTAGGGCCAGCCAGTTTTGACTTATGAGACACCTTTACTGATGAAGACCTTTACTCCCGATTACTATCCTATATGCCGGGCGCTTGGCAGGAAGGCAATCGGTACCCCTTGATTTAACTAGTTGCTGGGTAGGCAACCGGCCATATCAGAACTCGCCCTGTGTAGGACTCGAACCTTCGACCTCCCGCTCCGTAGGCCAACGCCCTAACCACTAAGCCACGGAGACGGTATATTTAATTCTTCAAGAGCGTACATCCTGGCAAAGCAATGTAATTTGAGTCTTATTTACCCTCTATGTCACAATGACGTTGTCATTATCATCATCATCATCATCATCATCATCATCATCATCATCACCACCACCATCATCATCATCATCATCATCATCATCATCAGTAGCAGAAGCATCATCATCAATATCAACATCATTATCATCATCATTATCAGCAGCAGCAGCAGCAGCAGCAACAGCATAATCATCATCACCAGCAGCAATATCAACAACAACTCAAAACAAACATTAAATAACAATAACGACATTATTTTTATTAGTGACTGTCTCTCGTCGTTTTTTATTATTATCTGAAATATATAAAACATACTGTTGCATCAATCTTTATACTACAACTGATAAACTTAGAATTTCGTTTTGTTAAAACGAAATCCCATTTTCTACGATTTATCAGAGTAAAAATCAATTGTAGGCCTACTTTCTTGGATGAAACACAAGTAAAGCATAGTTTAATTTATTCTTGGTATTGGTGGTTTTGTGTTAAACGCTTCCTGTTTTGCAAATTTTAAAATAGTATTTAATCCACAATATAAAGGCCAAAGAGGATACGTATGCAAAGAATATTGCTTTTGTGCACCAAGAAACTAAACTCGAGCTAATGCAAATTGAAACACATCCGCATAAAAGATTAATGTTACTGTGACATTATACATTGCGAAACCGTAATAAATGCTACTTTATTACACAGACATATAGCTAGAAATTATCGTTATTACGCGAATTAAAAAAGGCAGAATTACGAGTAACTCTGCGATACACCAACATTATTCGTACATTTACGTGTTTACTTATCTGTATTAAGAGCTTGTAACAATAAAATATGTTTGTTTGTTTGTTTGTTTGGCTTTTTCGCCGTATTCAACTGTATTTCAGTCATATAACGGCGGCCAGTTAATCTACTAACACTTTTTCTGGGTAAGCTGGGTTACCAGTACTAAGTGCACATACTTATGCCAGTAACTGACAATTGCCCTACTTGAATCAGAGGTAGGGGGAGAATGGCCGTAGAAATAATTTCATGACCATTCCCCACACAAGCTATGTGGCCGGGCTGGGAATCGAACCCGCGAAAAAGAACATAAAAAAACATCAACATATTTTGCGAATATATTCAGTTTTTTTAGAAAACGTGCATCTGTTAGACTGATTACTACTTGATATTTGTTTTAAGTGGTTCTTCAAATAGAAATACTGTTTGTTTCATGGTCAATTGTTTTATTTATCGTGCATTTCCGATTTTTAAATTGCAAAGTGTAAACAGTTGTTTTATTGTTTATTGTTTATACGACTCATCACGTGGGTGTGTTTATAAGTTTCACTCATATAATAAATCATTTAACATGTTTATACTGTTTACTACAGTTACCGGTACGTTACCAATAGTTTGTAAGTATTAATTGATTCCATTCAAAAGACTATGCCGTAAAACGGAAAAAGTGATATCCTATCGCAATCTTAATATTAATATGCTACAGAAATGTTTAATAAAATAAATATATAAAGTAAATAAAGTTAAATATTAAATACGCAAACATGCTTATAAAAACGAAATCCCGGAGTGGGTATCGAACTCACGACGTCTGAGTCCTTGGAATAAACGACACTGCTCTAACCATCTGCCCTATCCTTCCCGGCTCACGCAAATACACGCCCAAACTATACATGGTTACCGGTATACACGAAATCACCCATTCGGACGTCGTAATGTGTAAACAAACAAATGCCAAACCAACTCGATCTAAATGTATATGTATTATTTTCTCAAATGTGTAAATACGTTTCCGAAAATAAGTATGAACATTGTTTTTACCATTATTTTACGCCAATATTAGTATCTAAAATTCAGATTGTATACCGATGTGTTTCTCCCTTAAGGAATAGTGCCTTTAATAATTTTACAAATGGTGTTGCTAAGACCATTTAGCTTTGTCAAATATTCTTTGTTTCCTCAAAATTTGTTGAGATATATGTGATTTGTGTTACATTGAAAGGTTATTTGCCAAATAGGTACAATGTGAGACAGTTTTGCTTACTACATTTATAAAAATACTATAATGTATCAAACATTTACCCAGTGGATGATCATACGGTTGTCCTGTGGTCGTATACGAACATTTGAAACGAAACACGCTGTTATAATGTTTAAAGGCCCTGCTTTTTAAACAAATATTTTGAAAACGTTTAGGAGTAATCTACAGAACGCTTTTTTGCTTTTTCGCCAGTGTTGGTTCGTTCAAAACAAAATGTTTACACAATAAAAGGGTGTCTGGCCAGTTTGTCACGTACAGTTTGACTGTAGCATATGTACATAGACAAGCGGTGACTTTGAACTTAGTATCTGTTGATTTGCACAGCCATTCATACGTATCAGAACATGTTGCATTATAAAGGATGGATCTTTCTAATGCACACATATCCCAACTCCTATATGTAATCTCTGGCCAAATACATTAAATATATTCTAGTATATAAATGGGGTCCTAAGAGCAACACTTTTCTTAGTGTTCGTTAATTTTTATAATGGTGAATTAGGTACAAACAATTATAACTAGTATTCCGTATGGTCATTCTGTATTAAATGTGCAAGAATTCATATTATTATTATTATATCAACATACACGTTTTTTTTTTATTCAATATAATATATACAGGTGTTATATTGTTACAGCAAAACATATATGTTACAACATATTATGTACTTTAATCGTAACAATATTATAATTGGTGATGTGTATATAAGATGCTTGGGATTCTTATGAGTGGTTATGATATATAAACAGTGGGGAAGAAAAAAGATACAAAAAGATATTCACAAGATGTTTACAAGTGGACTGATTATTTTATTATATTATTATGACTCTAGTAGACGTCGCCATTTGTGTTCAAACTCGGATATTGGGTCATTACAAAGGGCTATTTCTTTTTCAATTTTAATTCTACGTTTTAAATATTGCGTGAAACATATATAATTAGGGAAAAGTTCTTTTGATTTCATGTGACAGATGAATGACTTCATAAGTAGTATTACATAATTTATTATATTTACGTCCATTCGTTCAGATGTTTCTTGAATTCCAAAGCTTATGATATAATATGTAAATGTGATCTTGAATGATTTGCTATTTAGAGTAGTTGATAACTGATGCCATATGTTTTGAATGTATCTACATTCCCAGAATATATGTTCAATTGATTCAACATGTTCGCAACATAGATCACATAGGTGCGTATTTGAAAATTTGCATTTAAATATATTTTTATATTGAAAGTTTCTTAATTTTGTGTCTATTGTTGCTTTGTATGGCATTGTAAAAATTAGTTTCCAGTTCATATTACTGTTGTTGAATATATTTGCCCATTTTTGTTGTGCTTTTGTTAATTCGTTTGATTTTGGGATGTGCAGTTCATATATTAACTTATTTGGTTTGTTTATTGATATCACTTTTTCTAGAAAAACTGTTTGCGTACATGGCTTATTTTCAATGTTTATTTGAGGTTTTATATTAGTCAGTATACTTTTTATCAATGAATAATACATAAGGAAGTCATTGATTGGGATGTCGTATAAGTAACATTTATTTTCAAATGAATAGAAGTATTGTACTCTGAAGTCATATAATTGATCAACATACAAGTTGATATAATAATAATAATAATGATAATAATAATAATAATAATAATAGTAATAATAATAATAATAATAATAATAATTTATTATCAACTTATGAATAACATGATATATTGTCGTTAATGTCTTGCATATAAACTATTTGAATACATTTGTTCCAGGTCAGACTATAGATGGCAATACGACGGTGCGTGAAGGATACAGCCGAAACCTGCAGTGCTTCCTGTCAACATGTAACACTACCCAGTGCACATACAAATGGAGTTCCACCAACATACCCCTACCCGTCACTTCACAGGCAGACATAACGTTGTCCAATGTTTCGCGCCTTTCGAACGATGGAATATTAGTCTGTACTATCACCGTCAATGGAACGGACTTACCTCCTATACAAGCCAAACTCAACGTCCTGTGTAAGTTATTCCATACAAAAAGCGCGTGATTAGGTGTGATCAGAAAAGACCCCGATGAGTCAATATGCAATGAGTTGGTGGCTTGTAATTTGTTTATCATCTTGCATGCTACAGGTCGCAAAACTCTCCGCGAGAACTCAATTGGTGACTTGTTAATAATATTACGTGCGTAGTCCTATAAGCCGCGTAGTGTTCATTTAAATTATATACGTATAACCGTTATATACATGTAATCTAATTATTGTACTTCAGACGCTGTATGACATTAAACTCGAACATAGATCGCAGCCTTATTTAAGTGATCCATACAAGTTTATGCCAACAATAACAACTAGACGTGTTTCCGGGTATAAATCAGCAGTTGTCTTTCGGTTTTCTTTGAACGTCGCGGCGTAAGCCATGTATTACCTCGTTAGTTCATAACAACGTGTTCATTACATAATACAATGCACAGCTACTTTTAATGCTAATTGTTATGTTACAAATACTGGAACAGTAACATAAGTAAAGTAGATTCTAAACAAAAATACATATATTTATATTTTATCCTATTACTACAGCTGAATCGATCGGATAGCAACCCATCGTACAAACATTGGCTTTATCCTATCGCTATTTTAGCACACGTTTATTCGATTGTTAGTTTTAGAACGCTATGTATTTCAATGTGACGGCAACCAAATAATGACGTTGTACTTAACAAAAAACCCAGTGTGAAAACTGGGAAACCAAAGTTTTTTTGTTTCATTTTGACATATTTTCACGCCGTTAACATGATTTGTTAGCATACCAAATTAGGATAAATAGAATATTAGGTGAGTGTTGGATACAAATGTAGTTTATCATACTCGGCACGAAACATTGAGCGCCCGGCAAGCGTCGATCTCATCTGTTTCTAAGCCTCGCATGGTAAACTTTAAACTATATTGTTCATAATTTATAATATATTTTTTTCATATCGTATTACACAAACACTGGACAAACATGTATTATTTCAAATTGATATATTAAACATATTTAAGGGTTACATACATTATTGCGGTGACGGTTTAGGACTTTTGAGTAGTATATGTGTGCTCAGCTGGACCCATTACTCAATATCAAACAATATCCTAACTTAAAATAATGTCCAGTGCAAAAGTCCGTTCAATATAATCGCCTTTACCATATTTATTGGCAAATATTTAATGTTGGAACATAGATTAAGTTGAAGAATGTTCGTATTCATATTGTAAACAAGAGATGCTAAACAAATTTTTCTAGCACATATATAGTATTTTGGGACAGACCATTGATTTTTTATTTGTAAAGAAACTTGATGTAATATATTGCTTGCGGAGAACAAAAAGTCTAAATGTTTATTAACATCCCATGAAAAAACTAATGTTTTATTTTGATATCCCAGTTAGTTGAATTTCTACTTTGCAAAGGTTTTCTTATAGATGGGCCGTCATCAGCGGTCATATCAGTCAATGGCACATTGACTGGGACAGAGAACACGCCATCCTTAAAACCCATCACGTGTTCAACACCTGACTGCAACCCCACATGCCAAGCCAAGTGGTTCAACGGCTCAACTCAAATGCTTTCCACAACGCTGTTAACAACTAACTACAGTCGATACCACACTGGACTGTACACTTGTCAAGTTTCTAATGAAGTTGGGCAAAAGATGGCAAATCTGACTCTTACTGTTTACTGTAAGTTGTGAATACATGCTTTTTTTTAAACATGTATCGAACAAATTAAATGCATTGATTTATTGATTATATTTTGTACTTGTAATCAATTTTAACTTAAACTTAATTTTATGACATATTACAGCTATAGATGTTGGGTTTTCCGGGCTTTTATTTTGTATGCTTTTTAAATAGTAAATTGTTAACAATGTTTAAATTGTTGAATTGTATAGATAAGCTTACCCTTGGTCCTCGACGCAGTGAGAGACGGGACCGGGGATGTCAACGAATATGATTTTCGCATAACGCCAGATGTTAAACGGAGTTATTCACTGTATTCTTTGGAAACATCTCATTGTTATGCACAGTTTGACGTCCATAACCAGCTGTTGGATATTTAATATAAGTTTTAAAACATAATCCAGCAATCGATATTGAAAGTATATGTAAACATATTCCTGAGCAGAAGGTAGTGAGACTTAATTTGCCCCAAACGTGGTAAAATAAAGACAATATTGGTTTCCTTAACAAACAGTACTGTACATAGTAATTCTTGAGATATTATTCATACTTAATTACATTTTCTGATTTAAGGTGATTTAATAGCATTATAATCAAACTCAAGATGCTTTTTAAACACACTCCAGATGCTTTTAAGGCAACATATCATGTTTTGTTTTTACATATACAATTTGTAGTAAATTCAAATAAAATGTATATTCTACTTTTTTCAATAGTGCTTGTTTACAATTGTCCTTTATTTCTTTTAATTTTAAATGTCAATACATCTATCAGTTAAATAATCTATTAAAATGCACACTTTCTGCTTTAAAAACTGTATGATAAACTATTTGTTCCAATATTTTTGGCATGGGAATTCCACAACTGAATTAAAGTTACACTGAATAAGAGTTAGGCTAACTTACAATATAGTGAAGTCTTTAGTAACAAATAAACGACATTAATTTGCATGTTCAATGTAATTCTTTTAAGGTGTTTCGGCACTTTATTACTAATAAAGCATAGAGTATTGTTTGTACAATTCTATGAATTTGAAACTGGTAGTTAAAACAATATAAAAGTAGTATATACTTTAAGTCTTAAATGAATATGAATTAATAAATACTACTAGCATATATATGCATGTCAGCTGCAAGTATGTCGATAAACTTTTGAAAGAAATACAAATATGACTTGAATATTATACAGATTTATACACTTTGATTTTGCAATAAATTTGACTGGTCAAATGAACAGTTATTTTGTTATAATTAATAATTTCTTAAGACTTAACGAGAAAAAATAACAGTAAAAACGGGCCTAAATTTCCTCCATTGAAGGGTAATTATATTTCCCCTCTAAGTATGCATTTTTCATGGTTTTGAATTGTAAAATTATGTTTTAAAATACATGATTACTAATAATATTGTTAGTGATACTGTCACTTTTTTCTATTGATCGGTCTTGTTAAAGGATTTGCAAAATGAAAACAATTAAGAAAAAATAACATGTTACGTGAAACTGGGGTGTAAGTGACGTTTGGTCATTAACAGGAAGCTTGCAAAGGAAAGTCTATTTACAGTTTTCCTTTAATTATATCTGATATTATGCATTAATTATAACATTAAGATTATTTGGTAGTACGTAGTAAATATTGTCTCTTTAAACTTGGGAACATATCGGAACATTTAAAAAAAATGCTATTGAAATATGTCCATATGTAGATGTCACTTAGATAAGTTTCGCGTTTAATATTAAACCATATCCGCACTTACACCATTTGACACAATGAACAATTATTTTATTAAATTGAAGTTTGTTTTTACAAATACCGGTAATAATTTTAAAGTAGATATATTTTCCCATACAATTATGTCAAAAAGTGATTTTTGATATATAAAAAAACCTCACTTACACTAGTTTCGCTTCACCCCGCGTTTTGATTATTGTGTGAAAACTGACCAATAGCTATAAAACTTTGTGCGGTCAATAATTATGGAACACCCAGGCCTAGGCTCGAAAAAAAACATGACTTATTGATTATTTGGTCAGTCATTGGGTCAAATGTCAAGGTAAAACTGATCAATAATATAGAAACCTTAGGCCTAGATTTTCAAACTTAATAAGTAGATTGGTAATGACCAATAGAAGATTCCTAATGATTATTGGGTTGTTGCATCAAAGGTCAAAGTCAAACTGGCCAATAGTTGTTTAACGTTGTCGGATGAATAACTATGAAATCTTTACACCTAGGTTCGTAAAACTTAATAGGTAGTTTGGTCATAAATAGTAGAGAATTTCTATTGATTATTGGGTCAAAAGTCAAGATCAAATAGTTCAAAAAGTGTTTGACCGCTTTTTTACAATAACTGGACAATGGCCAATCGTAGCTTTTTTCAACAGTATGTTGGTAGGTTAGGTATGTCATTTGATGATACACAACCCTATTCGTGAAAAAAAAAACCTCACTATCAATGTGCCATGGGGAGACATTCACCACTGACAGTGATAGTTCTTTTATGTTTTGTGTTTTGTTGTGCGTATTGTCCTGTATTTTATAGGCAATTGGTCACTTGTGGTGATGTCTCTGGAGTTTCATTATACGTATATTTGTTAACTTTATATGACCATAAAACAGTAAGGAACATCTCATTTCCTTTGTATTTTCAATAATGCTCAATATAGCATGCTGTGTTTCACGTTCGGCTTGATGACATTGGCATTGGTCTCTCTTATTGTATGTCATTGCTCTTTATAACATATTTTCTGTTTTTTTTCCCTTATATTCAATTGCTCTATTTAACAGATGGTCCAGATTTCGTAGACATAAGGCCAACAGATCCAACTGTTCGTGTTGATGAAGGCCAAAGCATCAATGTGACATGCGCAATAAATAACTGTTATAACGCATGCAATTTGCAATGGAAAAATTCATCCGGCGTCGTTGTTCCATCTCAAAGCGTTACGTCACTACTGCTTTTCAGTTCCATTCAAAAGGTTTATCGACAGCAGACTAACCCTTACGTGTGCACTGGGACAAATTTAGACAGTAATAAAATTGCAGAAGATACCGTTACTTTTGATGTGCAGTGTAAGTTTCTCTTTTCACCTTATTGATATTCCCTGCATGAAAATTATAAAGTCATATCATATATCCAAATTATTTATGTATAGTCGCAAAAATGTATTCATACTTACATATATCGCTATTATACTGTGTTTTACCAGTTTTTTCTTCTCCAACGGCATGTATCGGCCATGCGAATGTAGATCTGATGTTATACTGCGCATTTACTCTATCTTTAATAATTGCATTGTCCAAACACCGTGCTAAGTAATTGAACATCTTGCAAAAATGATATTTGTTGATATTTTTCTTTATTATTTTCTTGGTCAAATAAGATACCCCAGACATTGCGCTTAGTTGGGCCGAAAGCACAAAGACGTTCACCTGCACAGCCGCTGGAAATCCCACCAAGTATACTTTCTCCGAACTCGAACACCGCATATCAGACAAACTGATCAGAAATATTAGTCTCCAGATGGGCAAAAACGATTCTCGTCAAGCGGTGCTACAGGAACTGAGTTACCAGGACAAAGGAACCTATACGTGTATCGTTGAAAATGGAATAATCAGCTATAAAAATGGCAAGACCAAACAAAGCCAATCGATCAGCGTTACCATAAAACGTACGCAATACAAGTAAAACCATTGACCTTATTGATATAAGACCAATGTCATTGACGTTCGGCTTGATGACATCGGCATTGGTCTCTGTTATTAGCTTGTACACAGAAGGTGTTTTTTTTAATAAGTCATGTACATATAGCAAAATACAATACTGAACTTGACATTGACCACGTTCGCTGATTAAACTAATCAAAAAAACTGTTTGTATATGAATAATCCTTTTCTCAAGGTTTGCATGTTGGTAAATCCAATCGTTTGACCAAGTGTTTAAGACAAAATTTGTTGTAAATCTCTACTTGATTAATAGCAAACGATTAATGACAATCGTCACAAATTTCGTAATTACTTTTAAATCAAACAAGTGAACAATCCATTTGAATTTTATTTTATGTACATATTTAAAATATTTGGAAGATGTTATTCGAATCAGAAAGTTAAAATGAAAGAAACTTATATATGTATATATATTTCCTAGGTATTGGATGTATGACTATCAATTTTTTATTGGCATGAACTACAAACATTTCCTATAGTAAATATACTTTTTTTTTTTTCTGAAAACATTATCTAAAATGTATTGTTATTTTCTTTATTATTATTTTGTTTACCATTGACATGTTCCATTTACAGTACTCATGTAAGAACACTCGTTTCTTTTTCTATTTCAGGTGTCCCCATACTGTTGGACTACAACGAGTCCTACAACGAGTCCTACAACGTCTCAAAGGGCTACAATTTGACCGTCACCATTCCAATTTACTCCTTCCCGAGCGTTCCGGGGTCCAACATTACCGTGGAGTTGGAAGGTCGTAATATGAATGACTCCGAATATATCAATATTACATTTAAGAACGGTAAAGCCCCTGTGTATTTCCACAACCAGTCAGTTGAAAGCGACATTCAGACTCTGACAGTGAAGATCAATGAGACAAGAGAAGACTTCTTCGGTGACTTCATAGTAAACTTCACGAACGCTGTTGGTACAACGACAGTAAATTTTACGATTTTACCACAAGGTACGTGAAGTTTTGTTTGATTGTGTTGAAATGTTAAACGATCTGTGTTGAAATATTTTAGCTGTAGAACATTGTCTACAATATCATTTTTGTCATATTAATGCAGAATTGTTTTTACAATTATATTTTCCTCGGTAGCTATTGTGTGAATACTCCGCCATGTCACCGTGTTACGAAGACATGTTACTAGTAATACATTTCTACGCAAACACATATATTCCACGCCTAGTAAATAGTCCCTTGATGTGTATGATACAAGTTTTGATTAATATTTAGAAGAATACAAATAATAATGAGAATAAATTGTTATTATTATTGTACATCATACAAATGATTTTTTTAATTTTATAAACGAAGGACCCCCCGATACACCGCTACGTTTCGAGCAACAATCGATCACGTATCATAGCGTTACGTTCTCCGTTGAGTCCGGCTTCTTCAACGGAGGGGATCAAACGTTTGTCCTGCAATACCGGCGAGTGAACTTCGATTCTTACTGGGCAAACGGTTCAGTCGCTGAAGTTGGGAAGAAGAAGCATGTTGTAGTCGAGATGACAGTGGACGGTCTTTCGCAAGTGACCGACTATGAGTTCAGAGTGTGCTCTTTCAATATCTTTGCCCAGAGTCAATACTCGGTCGTGGTACAAGTTGTTACCGCTCTACGTATGTATACATACATTTGTCATTTAAAAACATTAACGTAAATCTTATTATTTTATCGGACAGGCTTGTACTGATCGAAGTAATATACAAAGAAACAAAAACAAGATCACCAACATCAAAATAGTTTCATGTACATGACCTCGCTAAAGTTTTATAGTGTTTCGAAGATAAAAGAAAAAAATCACGATGATACAAAGTTATAATGCTTTATCTGTCTGTATTGTTATTTATTTATACATCGCACAAAATGTGTATAGTGTATCACATCTTTTAATTAATATGAGCAAATAATTCAATCACAATGCCGGTAATATTAATTATGTAGTTCGATTTTTAGGTTTGAACGCTTGGTAACTGCAAATATGTTTTCAGATGTGGCAATGGTGGTGGGGGTCGTCCTTGGGAGCATTGCTGGAATCGTTCTCGTCATTCTGGTTGTGTTCTTGGTATGGAAGAAGACAAAAGGTAAGTAATGCAATGCGATGCTTGATGCATAATAACAAGGCACTTGCGACCACAAACCATACAATACAATACAAACAAATGTTATATATAAAATTATGAATTACACAATAAAAAAACAGAACAATACCTAGACTAATTATGATAATAGACTTTGCAAATAAATTTGATATATTATCCTTTTATTGTACTGAATAAACTTTAAACCTGTTCAATTTGGACCATGTTTTAAACGTTGGATTTCGATTTTGTTGCAAAATACGTAAACATTGGTTCAATTAAACGTGTTTTCTTTTGATAGTGCTCAAAAAGCAGCGGCTGTAGTAAGGTGGCCCTATTTCACCGTATATCACTAATTTATGTTCGAAACTTATAGCAATTAAGATAAATCAGTCTATTATATATTCATTTAATGACAAATATATGTATTGCCTGTTTAAATAAATTCGTTTTACTTAAACATGATCATTAGCGACATGTGTCTGTTACTATCGTCTTCATATTATTAGTGCACGCCTATGAAACAAATATCATATTTGCCAGTGTAAACCTTTTTTTATTCAATTTGCAGTTGACCAACCTCCGTAAGTTCATGCATTTCCTATCTCTTGACCAACCTCCGTAAGTTTATGCATTTCCTATCTCTTGACCAACCTCCGTAAGTTTATGCATTTCCTATCTCTTGACCAACCTCCGTAAGTTTATGCATTTCCTATCTCTTGACCAACCTCCGTAAGTTTATGCATTTCCTATCTCTTGACCAACCTCCGTAAGTTTATGCATTTCCTATCTCTTGACCAATCTCCGTAAGTTTATGCATTTCCTATCTCGCTGGTTTCAATGTTTGTAATGTGTGTATTGCATGTTCCTTACTGTCTGTAAATAATTTTCTCAATGTTACAAATTAAAACCAGAAAATATTATATATATGTATGTTTTGTAATTCCGGAATACAATATATTAAAACGTCAGAGTATTTTGTTAAATAGAACACATATACGTACCAAAGAATCTTCAAATGTACAATCTTCATTTTGAAAACACGTACGTTAGATACAAGTAAATGTTTACAAATAATTTAGCCAAAGCTGACAAAGACAATGTCATTTGCTATAGTGAATGGTGACAGTATGTGTACATGCATAAATCTGCTGTTTTTGTTTCAGAAAACCAATAGTGCCGTTTACGAACATTCTTGCAAGTTTGAAGAAGGACGAGAATAAGTCGGGTAAGGTCAATACGCCACAACGAAATTTTATTTAAAACTATTTGAAACTAATATTTGTATCGTTCACAACTACACATAAGTGTGTTTATCTGTTTTTAGCACAAAGCCACAGACAATAATATCAGTTTGATATGTAAGTATGTGATGAACATTTTGTCAAGGAATGGCACTTTTAACTTACAACATTTTATATTTATTTTAACAATATTACCGGCATTAAAATGCTAGTAGTTATGAAAACAAACAATTAAGACTAATTTGTTTTACTTATAAATGATTGTAATTATTGTAATTATTAAGTACATGACGACTAGTTCTCATGTAAAATGCTTAAGTGCATATGGTTGGTCTAGTTTAACAACTATTAGATGTATAATTTAACATGAATTAAATTAGATTTTTGCATTTCAGAAAATGCCGAGGGTCCATCGTAAGTGCATCTCTTATTTACTTCCATTGTTTTAAAAAAGGTCAATCAGTTATGTGCAAAAAAAAAACGTGATATAAAATAATTATTGGTGTATTACAACGTACGAAAAGCATTGTTTAGCTGCTAGTTAAACACGATTTCTCTTAGCCTTGCACTTTTTTATGTATTTTATTCTTAATCTTCTATTTACAAAAGACTACTTAAAATGGTCATCTTATTGTCGATTTTTGCGTGTCGCTTGTCATTTGTCAATACCAGCCAAAAAAGTACGGTTAATTGTCCTGTCATATTTAGAATGTTTTATGCTTTACCGTGAACTTTAATTGTGTTCAATAATCAAATCACCAAATTGTATTGTCAGGTTGCCATTATTGGGATCATATTTAGAACCGAAACAATCCAACGTGTCAAACACTCCCGAACTTTACTTCAATTAATGGAACAAATTGTTGTGTGATTTTAGTTGTGTGTATTGTTAACACACATTGAAAACGTATATAATAGTTGTCAATAAAATATATAATATTATAAACAGTGGTCAAAATTGCTTTATTTATCCTATCACTACAAGTAAATCGATAAAATATCAACACATCGTATAAACTTGAGCTATATACTATCGGTGATTTAGATCATGGTTATCCGATCGTTATTTATAGATCGGAAGATGATCACGAGTGACAGTAACTCAATTGCCACAAATGTGTTATTTTCAACAATTAATGAAAAATCTAATTATTGTTGCATTGTTTTAAACATTGAAATAAAATAATCACCTGTTAAAAAGGTTGTTTGATCAATAAAAACTCGATTACATCATGTGCTATTTTTTTCTCGTCGCGGAATGATACAGTCGGGTTTTTCCAAATAATCTACTGTCTTTTGATAGCAACGAGGTCAACAATGGAAAGTCCAAATTATCAAAAGCCATTTAAGGCAGAATTTTGCACTTATTCTTTTAAAAAATGACAGAAAAAATAGGATAAAGCCTCGCCTCGCGCTCGTTTGTTTCTAAGCCTCGCTTAAATTTCATCTTTATCCAACACTTACATAATATTCTCTAATTATACGCATTTTACAAATTCTGCTTTTGTTCAGTGCCTCAGTCGTTTTGTTTATTCTCGTTTTTTTTAGGTATCCAAGCTCCACAACATCACCCGAAAACATCTACGTGAATACAAGCGTTACAAAGCTGTATGCATGAAATTTGTATATATTTTTAATTTTGAATGTGTTAATCCGTGGTGTATATTAACACGTTGAAATGTCTCGCATTTCCATCATCCTACAACACACCACAAAATACTGTGTGCAATATTTTATATAAAGTGTCATTCTCTAAGCGTTTGCTTGTTTGCCAGTACATATGCAGACCACATTACCAACTGTCAATATGGAAATACGAAATGCAATGAAGAAGATAGTTGTTCTACAAATGTCATTTTGATACAAACATGGCATAATCGTGATAAATTGACAATTGGTTTTGGCTATACACGTGTCTTGGAATTCCTATTATTATGCCCCCCCCCCCCCTTCGAAGAAGTAGGGGTATATTGCTTTGCACCTGTCCGTCGGTCGGACGGTCGGTCGGATGGTCGGTCTGTCCGTAGACCTTTTCATTTCCGCGCGATATCTAGAAAACGCTTTGACCTACGATCATTTAAGTTGGTATGCTGGTTACTTGGGAGGAAAGAAAGACGCCTATACATTCGAGGTCACCGTTGCTAAAAATAGAAAAACGGTTTCCGCTCAATAACTTAAGAACGCATCGAGATACTTTAATGAAACTTCATACATAGATACCTTATATCGAGACCTCGCATGGGATTGCATATGGGGTGAGTGGGGTCAAGGTCAAGGTCACCGTTACCAAAAATAGAAAGACGGTTTCCGCTCAAATACTTAAGAACGCATGGAGATATTTTAATGAAACTTCATACATATATACCTTATATTGAGACCTTGTTTGGGATTGCATATGGGGTGGGTGGGGTCAAGGTCAAGGTCACCGTTACTAAAAAAAGTAAAACGGTTTCCGCTCAATAACTTGTGAACGCATGGAGATATTTAAAGAAAACTTCATAGAACAGAACAGACATTTTATTTTCACTTAAACAATACATGTTTATCGTGATATAAACAAATACTATACACAATTTAATTATAGAACAAAGGTTTGACAAGTTTATCAATTTATAATCGATAAATATGGAAGGACGTAATGACTAACAACGATGCACAAGTATATACCATTTAAAATATACTTATCGAGAAACACATTTAAAGAGCCGATATTCGGAGCATGCTTAAAGATGTTTAGAACATACACCTATATTAGTAAAATAATAGTAAATAATAGTACAAAGGAAAAACATCGATGCTTATACGTGCAATTTGAAAGGAAAAATACAGCACAATATGCATTTGTATGGTAATGATACGAACCAAACATCAATGTTTCAATGTCTCAGAATATATAACAACATAAGTTTTATAAAAATCACTGCTAGCATGTTTGTATTTATATAGATTAACGTTGCTAACATTTTAAGTGCCATACAAGTAGTAATGGCAAAAATGTAACAAGTTGCCATTTATAATAGAAAATCTTTGTGTGAATGCCTCACAGATGAATTTGCTGAATAACAGTATCTCTTTTTTATTCTTGGTTGAAAGAAGTTGTATAAACTTAAACATACTAGGATGGTTTCTATAATACCGCTTAATGTATTTGCTTCGTAAATTTTGATAAGGAGCGCAGACAAAAATAAAATGAAATTCATCCTCGATATCCGATCTATTACATATTTGATATTGTCTTTGGTTACGCTCAACATGCTGGCCTCCATATCTGCCTGCATGAATCCTTAAATCATGCGAAGAAATACGAATTTTAGTAATAGACGTTCTTAATTTTCTACAATTTATTTCATTTAGATATGGCTCAAGACCACTATTATCTTTGACATTTCTATATAGCGTCAAAACACAATATTTTCCTAACAATGCTCTCCATTCCTGTAAATATTGATCAGTCAAACGTTGTTTAAACATCGAAATTACATCGAAATAAAAGTATTAACATGGAACCAAATATCTAAAAAGCCATGTTTTTCCAGAAGTTGTTTTACGTTTGCAAACCAGTTTGTTTTTCGTTTTCCACATCTATCAGAGGCATATTTACGATAGCTTTAATAATAATATTTTCTGAGCTACAAAGTTTCAATAAATATTTAAGTATCCTAACATATTTATTAATGTACAGGGGATATCTGCCAAGTTCAGAGTAGATGGCTATATTACTTGTAGATTGTCTTACACCTAGTAGTGTTTTGCAGAATTTAATATGTATTCTTCCCAGTGTATGCGATTTTGAAAAACCCCACTCCTCGCAACCATACGACATAATAGGAGAAACAAAAGAATTAAATAATTGAAAAGCAGTTTTAGGCTTTGTATCATATTTTTTCAGATTTGCTATGAGATTATTAATTGCTTTTAATGCTTTTTCCTGAAGAGTTTGTATATTCAATTCGAAGCTAACAGTATAGTTTAATGTAACACCAAGGTAGTTAAATTCATTCATGTTATCGATTAATTCGTTCCCGTAAAACCATGTCTCACCCCTTTTTAGTCCGCCCCTTTTTATGAAGACTACAGTTTTTGTTTTATCAACGTTTAATTATAATCCCAATTTGTTGCAATATTCATATAATTTATCAAGAGACAACTGCAACTCCTGTGGCGACGAGCCTAAAACTGCCATTTCATCCGCAAATAAAAACAGTGTCAAACAGATATCTAGTAAACTTAGGCCACTATCAATAGTATGCTGTAGATGCATTTCTAAGTCTTCGACGAATAGAGAAAATAGGATCGGCGATGTTATCTCCCCTTGGCGTAAACCTATTGATAATTTAAAGTAATCGGGGACTGAGTTACAATGTTTCACGCATGATTTAACCGATTGGTACATGTTGCGTATAATGCGAAGTAATTTACCATTTAATCCTGCTCTGTGGAGCTTTAGCCAGAGGGCATTGCGATATATTGAGTCAAAACTATATTTAAGGTCCACGAATGTGCAATACAAATGCTTATTTTCCTGCTGTACTAATTTTTATATCACATATTGAAGTATAAAACTGCATCAATGGTTGACCGCCCCTTTCTTAAACCGAACTGGGCGTCGGAAATTACATTGTTTTCCTCGCACCATTTAGTGATCCGTTGGTTTAATACGCAAGTAAATAATTTTCCAAAATTGCTGAGCAAAGTAATACCCCTATAGTTTTTCGCCTCATTTTTATCTCCCTTTTTAAATATCGGGATAATTATTTCCCTTGTCCACGCATCTGGAAAAAACACCAGTATTAAATATAATATTAAAAATTTGTGTAATGTAGCCTACTAATATATCGCTGGCTTCGAGGAAGTATTCGTTTAAGAGTTTATTAAGACGGTTTCCGCTCAATTACTTGAGAACGCATGGAGATATTTTAATGAAACTTCATACATAGATACCTTATATTAAACCTCGCTTGGTATTGCATATGGGGTGGTTGTGGTCAAGGTCAGGGTCACCGTAACTAAAAATAGTAAAATGGTTTCCGATCAATAACTTTAGAACACATCGAGATATTTTCATGAAACTTCATACATAATATGCCTTATGTCGAGACCTCGCTTGGGATTGCATATGGGGTGGGTGGGGTCTAGGTAACCGCTACTTAAAATAGAAGAACGGTTTCCGCTTAATAACTTTAGAATCCATAAAGATATTTTAATGAAACTTCATACGTAGATACCATATATCGAGACCTCACTAGGGGTTGCATATGGGGTGGGTGGGGTCAAGATCAAGGTCACCGTAACTAAAAATAGAAAAATGGTTTCCGATCAATAACTTGAGAACACATCGAGATATTTTCATGAAACTTCATACATAATATGCCTTATGTCGAGACCTCGCTTGGGATTGCATATGGGGTGGGTGGGGTCTAGGTAACCGCTACTTAAAATACAACTGTTTCCGCTCAATAACTTTAGAATCCATAAAGATATTTTAATGAAACTTCGTACGTAGATACCATATATCGAGACCTCGCTAGGGGTTGCATATGGGGTGGGTGGGGTCAAGATCAAGGTCACCGTAACTAAAAATAGAAAAACAGTTTCTTCTTAATAACTTGAGAACGCATCGATACATGTTAATGAAACTTCAAACATATATACCTTATATCGAAGCCTTGCTTGAGATGCATATGGGGTGGGTGTGGTAAAGGTCAAAGTGACAATTACTAAAGATAGAAACTGGTTTCCGCTTAATAACTTGAGAACGCATCAAGATATTTTAATTAAACTTCATATGTAGATATCTTATACTGAGACCTCCTTTGGGATTGTATATGTGGTGGGTGGCGCCAAGGTAAAAAAAAATAGAAAAACGGTTTTCGCTCAATAACTTGACAAACATTTAGATATTTTCATGAAACTTCATACAAAGATACCTTATATTTAGACCTCTCTTGGAGTTGCATATGGGGTGGGTGGGGTCAAGGTCACCGTTGCTAAAAATATAAAAAGGGTTTCCGCTCAATAACTTGAGAATGCATCGAGATATTTTAATGAAACTTCATACATAGATACCTTATATTGAGACCTCTCTTGGAATTTCATATCGGGTGGGTGGGGTCAAGGTCAAGGTCTCTATTACTAAAAATAGAAATAACTTGAGAACGCATCGAGATATTTTAAAGAAAATTCATATAATAGATAACATATATCTCGCTTGGGATTGCATATATAGATATAGGATGGATGAGGTCAAGGTCTCCATTACTAAAAATAGAAAAAATGGTTTCCGCTCAATAACTTTATAATGCATCAAGATATTTGAATGAAACTTCTTACATAGATACCTTGTATCTAGACCACGCTTGGGATTGCATATGGGGTTGGTGAGATCAAGGTCAAGGTCAATGTTACTAAAAATACAAAAACGGTTTCTGCTCAATTATTATGCCCCCCCCCCCCCTTCAAAGAAGTGGGGGTATATTGCTTTGAACCTGTCCTTCGGTTGGTCGGTCGGTCGGTAGGATGGTCGGTCGGTCTGTCCGCAGACCATTTCGTTTCCGCACGATATCTAGAGAACGCTTTGACCTACGATAATTAAGTTGGTGTGCTGGTTACTTTTGAGGAAAGAAAGACGCCTATTGATTTTGAGGTCAACAGGTCAAAGGTCAAGGTCACAGGGGCTTGTAACACGAAATACGATCCGCACGATATCTAGAGAACCATTTGACCTACGATCATTTAAGTTGGTATGCTGGTTACTTAGGAGGAAAGGAAGACGCTTATCAGTTTTGAGGTCAACGGGTCAAAGGTCAAGGTGAAAGATTCTTGTAACATGAAACTTTTACCTCTGTAGACCATTTCGTTTCCGCATGCTATGTAGAATACGCTTTGACCTACGTTCATCCAAGTTGGTATGCTGGTTACTCGGTAGGAAAGTAAGACGACTGTCAATTTTGAGGTAAGCAGGTCAAAGGTCAAGTTCACAGGGGCTTGTAACATGAAAACTGTTTTCTCCGTAAACCATTTCGTTTTCGCGGGATATCTAGAAGCTGCAAGTCGGGGGGCATACATGTTTTACAAACATATCTCGTTTCAAATAAAGTATATAAATATTAAAAACGGCTTTTAACATTTTTTATCCGTGTTTATTATTTTGACATTGCCTTTACTTAAGCTCAACTGCCAGACAAGATAGCGAGGAGCCTTACGTCAATCAGAACCTCAATGCTCCAGACAGGTTGTTGCTGAGTATCAATCTTATTTGAATACATTGTATACATGTAGTATCCGTTTTAACTGAATTATTGTTCTCTTTCACTATTTAATTTTAACTGCATTGCTGTGAGGCTAAATTATATGTACACTTATTTTGATAAATTACGGGCCAAGTGTGAGGTTCGCCATGGCATTTAACCGGTTTCAAAAGCGTCCATCCAAGTGTAAATCATGTAATGATTTGTGATGTGACGTGATTATTGTACTGTGTTGTATATGACATTGGTCACTTGCCTTAAATAAAGGACCTAAGGATGTTTTATAGGAGTTCTCTCCTGCTGATGTTTTTGGGGTTTTATTTATCGTATATTTAAGTTTGGGAACAGTACACAGATAACATAAGTAATAAAGTTCTTTCTTATTAAAAGTCCTACATTGTAATTGTGATAAAAATCAGATGAAATGTTTTTCATAGCACCAATGGTCGGAAATACTGTACTTAGCAGCCAAACACGTTTTGACGAATATCATATCATATATTTCCTATATGGGAACACAAATCATTAGAAGAAAATACAAGTATTATTCTTGCTGTAGATAAAAACAATCCCAAACTAATCACCTAATTACTACAACGAAATGTTTAGTGATTTACATTTTGATCCGTATTACAAGCTAATTGCTAGACGTTCTAATAAGGAATATTCTCAAAGCAACTTTGTTCTTGGAAAGCTGTTGAATCTTACTTAGTGTTCACCACCTCCAATCACATTCATTATTCAGAATAATTTGTTCATCACATGCGACATTGATACAAATCGCATCTGCGAACGAACAAATACTTTGTATTGAATAGTAGTCCGTTCTGTATTTTAATATAAACAAAGTGAAACTCCAGCTGCGACAGCAGAAGAGAACAGCACAAGGTACTTTATTTATGGCAAGTGACCAAAGGCCAAAACCCACACACCACATCACATTAAGTCTAAAAATGAGTTGGTGAACATATGGTCTGTTTTCACAATTTCCAGAAAGAATTCTGTGGACAACAACGGATATCTTAAAGTCCAGGGGCATTCAAATGACGAGGAGCCATACATGAATGTGGATAACCAATTGAAAAAAACACAGATTATAGTAAGCGACAGCAAGGTGGCGAACCGTGTGTACCAGAACACACAATTAGCACCAGAGTCCCCTGCTGCACAGTGGGCTGCGACGAGCAAATCGAAAGAAGAGGAGGATAATGATGATTACTTAACAATGGATTTGCGGAAAACAGAGGAAATTTATGAGAACACAAAACTTGCGCCTAGCAAAGCCAAACCAAAGAAGAAGAAAGGCGAGAAGTAAGTGCATTTGTTTTGTTTGTACGATGCAATCATGAGTAACTTTTCCAAAGATTACTTCAAATTTATAAGAAAGAAAACGAAAGGAGAATTGAATAAGTTTTGTTCACCCTATATGGAAGCGATAGCGATAGCCAAACTAAATCATTAAAGACTACAATTGTATACCCTTTGAAACAAACACAGAGTAGTTTTCACTAGATCGGTCCAGTTTTACCTCAATTAATTGACGTCGTCTTCATCTCAAAGTTTAGGAATTTATGCCCATTCGTTGCTTTGGACTTGTCATCACACGTGTGCTCAGTGTCGTTGTAACTATGTTTATTGGCATTTAGGTGAAACGAAATAAAAGTCATGGTTTACCCAATTTGAATAGTATCCCAGCAAGCCAGCCCATATGGGCCCCCAAGTGGAACCCATATAAAAATGTCAGCCCATACCGGGCCCATGTTGGACCAAGCAAGCAAGCCAAAGTGGATTTCCAACAGGTATGCCCATATGGGTCCCAGTAAACGAACCCACTTAGTCAGAATGGGCTTTAATTGGACTGATGTACCACATTGGCCCCATCTGGGACCCATATGCGTTGTCTTGCCCATATCAGAACCAATCGGCCCACAGGCAAGCAAATTCATTGTGGCTCCACAAGAGAGCCCAAATGTGCGGGCTATATGCTATTTGTGGAAAAGGCTCTGGAACATACTTTAAACACGAAGTTAAACAGAATGGAATGGAAAAAAATTCGTGTGTAATGCAAATCATCAGGCCCCAACATAAAATAATTCGAGACGATCAGTGAGAAATGAATATAGATATATTATGTCCACGAATAGCTATGCTTCATTCTGTAATTGTATTTGTTTCCTGTTCTCTACAGCTTGGAAGATGATTACGTTGCAATGAAGAAAAGAAACAGCAGTGAGTATAGCATGTTTGGAGATATTTAACTCAATTTGATGTCTTTGTTAAATTTCTTTGTACATCATTTTCGTATTCCATAGTGTTTTCCGAAGAGTTATAACTTCCTTTGGCAGACACCTAAGAACAATCTGTGTATTGTATTGACAATAACTTTAGATCCTTTTAAATTTTATGGATTCGTTTCGACACAACCATAGAAAAGAAGTCAACATGGCGCCAGTTTGCTTACGAAGTTTGAGCAATTATTTGATTGATGCTAACATTGTTAAGTTTAATTTCTCGAATGCACGTTTACGTACAAAGTTCTACAATTAGTTGATAATAATATTATTGTAAAGTTTAATAATGGTCTGTGGATTATTCATATAAATGCTACGTTTTGAGAAAACAAAACGTAAAACATTAATACATACCGGTCTGCTAAATGATAAGGAGTTATTGACATGTTAAAATACACACATTTCGTGAATAAACATGGAACATTTGCAAATGCTACAACATGTTTACAAATGATGGCATCGATCTATTTTAGCACCAAATTACAACGCACCTGCTCTACCATCTACGGGCGATGACGAAGAAGACTATGTCAATACAACCATAAAAAAGAAGAAATTAACTTGACCTTATTAATTAGCCACTCAAGAAGTTTACATACGTGTTACACTGTGTTCACTTTTACACCATCGTTAGACGAAGTAAACCAACGTTCAACATAGAGAGCTTATAACTATTTGACTTTTTTCCATGACAGCTGACGTCGATACAGTCAGCAAACAGCTGTCGCGTCACCACTGACGATCACGTGTTCCTAGTTCCACGTAACATGCGCGGTCTAACGTCATATCGGGTTTGTTAGTCGTTTTGTTGTTTTAAGAAATGTGTGTGTTTTGTTTATTTGTTATACAAATGCATACCGTTATAGGATATGTAAATATTAAGAGTACTAGGAAAGCGTTGAACAAAGAGAAGTGAAGACAGAAACGTAAGATATTTCCATACTAAAATGTGACCCACGAAGCCTGGCTGGCTTTGTTTTCATGTGGTAAGCTCATTGTTTAACCTCGTGAAGTATCATGTATTATTATGTTATAAAGCTGTATCTACTGTTTTACATGTACATAAAGTATGTTATTTAGTATTACGTTAATGGTTTTTAAAGTTACATCTCATGATAAAACGTGGCACATCATAATTTTGCAAAACTGTGTACTAATACGTGGGCCTAAAACACGATTTAACGTTTTCATTGTAGTAAAATATGCATTAAAGTTCGGTCTGTATTTGAATATATGTATGTATGAAATTTGCTCAGGTACTGATATATACTGTACGTTTATGATTTTTGTACGTGTTCACACTACGAGACTAGAATGACGCAGCGTGCATTTTAATGTTCGGATTAAACATTATAATGTAGTTTGCTGTAACTCTAAACGTTCCGTGCGTATAAATATGTATATTGGCATACATGATAATATAATACATTTAAGATTGAAAATAATATTTGGCCATGATGAATCGTTTAATAGTTCATGTATTGATAAAAATATAAGTAGACTCTAGTAATAAATTTCAAGGGTTAAGTGTGAAACTGTTGTATCTGCGTTAGGCCATTTTGTTTTTATATTTTGTTAAGCGTCAACCTCATATTGTAAAACCTAGCTATCTTTTAACAAAAAACACACAAACTCGTTTCGAAAAAACAACCAATTTTCTTGACCTTGATAATAGAAAATGGTATAGTTTTGATGCTTTAATAACAGAAACAGCACATGAAACATATTTAAAAATACTGACTAGTTGTAAGTCTATCAACTAATAGAATAATGAAATATAACAGAAAACTTTTCAACAGTTGAGTTTACAGAAATATATCATAAGAGCAAAACATAAATACACATAGTTTTACTTATGTGTACATGTATGTTATACAAAAGGTATAGATTATATGCGAATATTGTCAATATGTGGCACCTCGTCAATATTATTAATTGCAAAGGCACTTTTTGAGATCAAAATTCATAAATTCACACGAGCAATCTTTCAAAGACGACTTGTTTCAGTTTCGACTGAATACTAGTTTGTTGTTACTTTTTGCTAGCGGTGCATGTTGCGTTCAAATAAACCTGCAGTGATTATGATTAGTCCATACTAGGCTCCTCGTAGACGTTAACTGCTTCGCCAGTAAGGAAGAAAGTATTGCTTGCCAGATGTCATTCAATCCTGTGGAATAGTTCACTATGGACTTTCTGGATATCACATGGCAAAAGTTAGATATTTCAAGCTGAGTAGCTTTCTGTGCAGCCGTGCGGCGACTAGCATGTCGGTGAAATCATTCATAGGGTTTGTGCTAACCTTATTGTCCATCTAACCCCTTCACTAAGAAAAGTTGTGTCCAAGGAGAGTGTACTGTAGGGTCTTTTGTAGGTTTTGAAGCCATGACTTAAACGATGTTATACGGTACTTACATTCTCAGTGATACGGCACTGCTAACGGGCTCGTTGAGTACGGCAGTATATTGATTTTCGAGTCTTGAATATGCTTGGTTGATTCGTTAATACCACTGCCACCAAGCCAGTAAGGAAGGAATGCTCTGACGAACTTTGTAAATGTGTTTTGTTGACAAAACTTTACCATGGCAATGTTGGAACAAAGGGCAACAACTATTGTATACAAATGACTAAACAACACCAGTACTATTGGCACCATCTTTTGTCTATTAAAATGGCATATAAAATATCTACAAAAGCAAGAAAAAGCACAATCGTGGTGGTAGCAAAAGTAAATAACAATGATCAGAGTGACTAGACGCTCGTTCTTTTGCGCGTTTAACTCTTATCAAAATGTTGTTTTTTTCGGCTGTTGGAGCTTAAAACCTACGCGCACGCGGACGCTTAACAAAGTAATGAAACAGAATGGCCGTACATATCTAAATCAGATACATGCTCAACCATCGGAATTAATATAGCATTCCAGAAGGTGTAGAGACATCAGTTTCTACTCCCAAATAAATACCTTTTAATGTTGTTATTTTATTATTGCTCATAATTACCATAGAATAGTAATGTATATATTAATGTTTTCGATAGGTTTCATGTTTAATCAGGACGATTCCATATTTGAATGGTGCACGAAGACGTTTAATACATTCTCGATAAGATATAGTAGCCTTATCTTTTTTTAATTTATTTATGAACGATCTTATGCTACATAATTGTGTTTTACATGTATATTACTCTTTAGTCTTGGTTCGGTCCAATATTATTTGCATACTTCATAGTTATTTGAAATCATTTCAGTTTGTGTTCTAACTAATATTTACCAATATTGTAGGACGGATATTTGGTTTGTAATATATATACGTACTTGACGACGTTATTTTATGTATTCTCTTTCTTTACTATTTATCGTTGTCATGTTGATGGATGTAATGCATAAACGTTATATAAAATGTAGATGAAAGTAATGCATAAATGTTAAATACTATATTGATGGATGTAATGCGTAAATGTTTAATACTATCTTGATGAATGTCATGCATAAATGTTATATACTGTGTTGATGAATGTCATGCATAAATTTTAAATACTAACTTGATGAATGTCATGCATACGTGTTATATAATATGTTGATGAATGTCATGCATAAATGTTATATACTACTTTGATAAATGTCATGCATAAATGTTATATAATATGTTGATGAATGTCATGCATGAATGTTATATACTACTTTGATAAATGTCATGCATGAATGTTATATACTTTGATAAATGTCATGCATAAATGTTATATACTACTTTGATGAATGTCATGCATGAATGTTAAATACTACTTTGATGAATGTCATGCATAAATGTTATGTAATATATTGATGAATGTCATGCATAAATGTTATAAATTACTTTGATAAATGTCATGCATAAATGTTATATACTACTTTGATGAATGTCATGCATAAATGTTATATACTACTTTGATGAATGTCATGCATAAATGTTATATACTACTTTGATAAATGTCATGCATAAATGTTATATACTACTTTGATGAATGTCATGCATAAATGTTATATACTACTTTGATGAATGTCATGCATAAATGTTATATACTACTTTGATGAATGTCATGCATAAATGTTATATACTACTTTGATGAATGTCATGCACAAATGTTATATACTACTTTGATGAATGTCATGCATAAATGTTATATACTACTTTGATAAATGTCATGCATAAATGTTATATACTACTTTGATAAATGTCATGCATAAATGTTATATACTACTTTGAGAAATGTCATGCATAAATGTTATATACTACTTTGATAAATGTCATGCATAAATGTTATATACTACTTTGATAAATGTCATGCATAAATGTTATATACTACTTTGATAAATGTCATGCATAAATGTTATATACTACTTTGATAAATGTCATGCATAAATGTTATATACTACTTTGATAAATGTCATGCATAAATGTTATATACTACTTTGATAAATGTCATGCATAAATGTTATACACTACTTTGATGAATGTCATGCATAAATGTTATATACTACTTTGATAAATGTCATGCATAAATGTTATACACTACTTTGATGAATGTCATGCATAAATGTTATATACTACTTTGATAAATGTCATGCATAAATGTTATACACTACTTTGATGAATGTCATGCATAAATTTTATATACTACTTTGATGAATGTCATGCATAAATGTTATATACTACTTTGATAAATGTCATGCATAAATGTTATATACTACTTTGATAAATGTCATGCATAAATGTTATATACTACTTTGATAAATGTCATGCATGAATGTTATGTAATATATTGATGAACGAAATGCATAAATGTTTAAAGATAATGTAAGAGCGCGAGAATGTATATGTATCAGCAGCTAGTGTTTTGTCTAATCATTCATTGTGTTATGTTTTAATCAGCTTGTCTCACAATGTAATTCAATATTCCTGTTATCTGTTATTGAAGATCTGTAGTATATTTCTTTTTATTAAAGATGATAACCAATACGCGTTTCAGCATTGTCTTTAGTTTGTCGTATATTTAGTTTTCCATCTGACTTATTAGCGGTGTTATGTGCAATCATCACACCATTGTATACCGTTTCTATCCACGTAATGGTTACTATATAACTATTTACCGGTATCTAACCAATACATATACACATTTTTCATACCGGAATATGGTTTAACTGGTTATCTCATGAAAATGATGTGTCTCCTAGACATTTTAAATTGATCGTTTTACCGAATTATTCCAAATATAATGTCAATGTCGTCAATAATTTATTTGTAGACAACGTGTTGTTTTTTCGAAAGGACGGCTGCAATTTGTACGGCTGGCTGCATTAAGATGAGATGCATTTTCTCAAAGATGTAATATATCTGTTTATTATAAATTTTAACAGAAGAGGGAATCATATTTCATAGCAGAACAGATTTGCAACGCCGTCTGCAACAATGAAACGAGCTATTTAGCTAGTTTACTATGGGGCAATATGGAGGTTATATATACTGGTTTCTAGTCTTACTATAGCCACAACAGAGCGACTGAACGATGTAGTGCATTGACGGATGGTTATGAGATAATGTTTGATAGCAATCATATTAAGATATTATATTTTTTATATATCTTATCGGGTGAATACCCCGTCGACCATCGGCGTTGCAACATCATTAATTTAATTTTAAAATCATCATTACAAGGCAATTCGTTTACTAATATTTTAGTATTTGTTTGTTAGTAGTTTAACAACGGTGAATTGTGTTCTTTGTCTACAGAAAATACTGAATACTGCGCGTGTCATGTAAGAATAACATTTCAATAACGCCTTCTGTTTGCCTTTATGTATATTATGACAATTTAATCATCAATACGTAGTTGCAATACAGTTAACATTCTACTTGGGAAAACAATTAAATAAAATCACGAAATTTTATTGTATTGCCAACAGATTGAAATAGTACATTAAATGTAGCTTTGCAGCAGATGTGTATCATCCAACAATAACGAACGGGGTATCAATACCGTGATGCGCTCCATTCGAATGCTGAATTGGTGTAGAACTAAGGTACATCTTCTGAGAAGCTGTTTCTACGGCAACCCCCTCGCTCAAACGGATCTGTTCCTTGCTGTCGGTTGTTCTTAGGAAGAGTTGTTGCCCTTTGTGCACGACGTTCACGCGCGTGACTGACCGATCACACCAAATGTCGATGGAGTTACCTAAATAGTCTATGCCGACCAGCCTGTTAAGGTATATACATGTTAAGATACAACAAGAAACATGAAAATTGCACAAATACCAAATTTTTCGAACGGAATTAATAAAAGTGAGCACATAATAATAAGCAAGTTCTGTATGCACGGTGAACGTCATACAGCTATGGCTAGGAATTGCACTGAAGTGCAACTTAAGTTAAAAAATTGCTTTTTTAGTATTTAATTAAGACATTAAAGAATACTGACCCTGAACAGAAGTATGTTTATGTAAGTAAAAAGGTTTTACCGCTAACACGATAGCTCATTCCACAATTAAGTTATCAAGCAGAAAGCATTTGATATATTTTAAGTAATGGTGATCTTGACCTCATCCATCCCCTAAGTAATACCGAGCGGCATCTCTTGATCTTGACCCCACACAAACATTATGCAATCCCATGCAAGGTCTTGCTATAATGTATCTATATACGAAGTTTAATTACAATAGTTCAATTCGATCTTGCTTTGTTGAGCCGACCGACACTGTTTTTCTATTTTTAGTAAAAGTAACCTTGACCCCCACCTATCCCATATGCATTCACAAGTGAGGTTTCAATATAAGGTATCTACATTGCAAGTAACAATACAATACCTTAATTCATTCGTTCTTTAGCTGTTAACCGTTTGTTTTATTTTTAGGAATTTCATTAATATATCTAAATTATTTCTCATATTATTAAGTGGGAACTATTTTTAGTAAGGGTGACATTGACCTTGACCACATGCAACCGCAAGCGATGTCAAGATATAAGGTATCTACATGTAAATATAAAGTTTCATTAAAAAATCTCAATTCGCTCTCTATGTATTGAGCACACACTGTTTTTAGTAACGGGGACTTTGCCCTTGACCCCAGTCACCCCATATGCAGTCCCAAGTGAGGTCTCGATAAAAGGTATCTATGGATGACGTTTATTAAAATATCTCAATGTTCAGTAACAGTGACCTTGACCTTGACCCGACCCATCCCATAAGCAATCCCAAGCGAGGTCTCGATATAAGACATCAAGGTATGAAGTTTCATTGAAATATTTAAATTCTTGCTCAAGTTATTGAGTGGAAACCGTTTTTCTATCTTAAGTAATGGTGACCTTGACCTTGACCCCACCTATTCCATATGCAATCACAAGCGAGGTCTAGATATAAGATATCTATGTATGACTTATATCTCATTGTGTTCTCAAGATACTGAGCGGAAACCGTTGTTACGATTTTTAGTAACAGTGACCTTGACCTCGACCCACCCACCCACTATTCAATTTCATGCGATGTCTAGATATAAAGTACTACATATAAAGTTTCATGAAAATATCTCGATTCGTTTTCTTGATATTGAGCGGAAACTTTTTCCCTATTTTGGGTTACGGTTACCTTGTCATTGACCTTGACCCCACCCACTCCATATGTTTTTCCAAGTGAGGTCTTGATACACATACGGGTACTTACTGCACGGACGTTGAGCCCAGGATGGGACGGCAGTTCATAGTAAGACCTATACGTGTACTAACTGCATAGACGTTGAGCCCGGGATGGGACGGCAGTGCACAGTCATACACATACGGGTACTTACTGCATAGACGTGGAGCCCGGGATGGGACGGCAGTGCACAGTCATACACATACGGGTACTTACTGCATAGACGTCGAGCCGGGGATGGGACGGCAGTGCACAGTCATACACATACGGGTACTTACTGCATAGACGTTGAGCCAGGGATGGGACGGCAGTGCACACAGTCATACACATACGGGTACTTACTGCATAGACGTCGAGCCAGGGATGGGACGGCAGTGCACACAGTCATACACATACGGGTACTTACTGCATAGACGTTGAGCCCGGGATGGGACGGCAGTGCACAGTCATACACATACGGGTACTTACTGCATGGACGTGGAGCCGGGGATGGGACGGCAGTGCACAGTCATACACATACGGGTACTTACTGCATAGACGTTGAGCCAGGGATGGGACGGCAGTGCACAGTCATACACATACGTGTACTTACTGCATAGACGTGGAGCCCGGGATGGGACGGCAGTGCACAGTCATACACATACGGGTACTTATTGCATAGGCGTGGAACCCGGGATGGGACGGCAGTGCACAGTCATACACATACGGGTACTTACTGCATAGACGTTGAGCCGGGGATGGGACGGCAGTGCACAATCATACACATACGGGTTCTTACTGCATAGACGTGGAGCCAGGGATGGGACGGCAGTGCACAGTCATACACATACGGGTACTTACTGCATAGACGTTGAGCCCGGGATGGGACGGCAGTGCACAGTCATACACATACGGGTACTTACTGCATAGACGTGGAGCCGGGGATAGGACGGCAGTGCACAGTCATACACATACGGGTACTTACTGCATAGACGTCGAGCCGGGGATGGGACGGCAGTGCACAGTCATACACATACGGGTACTTCGTGCATAGACGTGGAGCCCGGGATGGGACGGCAGTGCACAGTCACACACATACGGGTACTTCGTGCATAGGCGTGGAACCAGGGATGGGACGGCAGTGCACAGTCATACACATACGGGTACATACTGCATGGACGTGGAGCCGGGGATGGGACGGCAGTGCACAGTCATACACATACGGGTACTTCGTGCATAGGCGTGGAACCAGGGATGGGACGGCAGTGCACAGTCATACACATACGGGTACTTATTGCATAGACGTGGAGCCGGGGATGGGACGGCAGTGCACAGTCATACACATACGGGTACTTATTGCATAGACGTCGAGCCGGGGATGGGACGGCAGTGCACAGTCATACACATACGGGTACTTACTGCATAGACGTGGAGCCGGGGATGGGACGGCAGTGCACAGTCATACACATACGGGTACTTCGTGCATAGGCGTGGAACCAGGGATGGGACGGCAGTGCACAGTCATACACATACGGGTACTTATTGCATAGACGTGGAGCCCGGGATGGGACGGCAGTGCACAGTCATACACATACGGGTACTTACTGCATAGACGTGGAGCCAGGGATGGGACGGCAGTGCACAGTCATACACATACGGGTACTTACTGCATAGACGTGGAGCCCGGGATGGGACGGCAGTGCACACAGTCATACACATACGGGTACTTACTGCATAGACGTGGAGCCCTGGATGGGACGGCAGTGCACAGTCATACACATACGGGTACTTACTGCATAGACGTTGAGCCCGGGATGGGACGGCAGTGCACAGTCATACACATACGGGTACTTACTGCATAGACGTCGAGCCCGGGATGGGACGGCAGTGCACAGTCATACACATACGGGTACTTACTGCACAGACGTCGAGCCAGGGATGGGACGGCAGTGCACAGTCATACACATACGGGTACTTATTGCATAGACGTGGAGCCCGGGATGGGACGGCAGTGCACACAGTCATACACATACGGGTACTTACTGCATAGACGTGGAGCCCGGGATGGGACGGCAGTGCACAGTCATTCACATACGTGTACTTACTGCATAGACGTTGAGCCCGGGATGGGACGGCAGTGCACAGTCATACACATACGGGTTCTTACTGCATAGACGTGGAGCCAGGGATGGGACGGCAGTGCACACAGTCATACACATACGGGTACTTACTGCATAGACGTCGAGCAGGGATGGGACGGCAGTGCACAGTCATACACATACGGGTACTTACTGCATAGACGTGGAGCAGGGATGGGACGGCAGTGCACACAGTCATACACATACGGGTACTTACTGCATAGACGTCGAGCAGGGATTGGACGGCAGTGCACACAGTCATACACATACGGGTACTTATTGCATAGACGTGGAGCAGGGATGGGACGGCAGTGCACAGTCATACACATACGGGTACTTACTGCATAGACGTCGAGCCGGGGATAGGACGGCAGTGCACAGTCATACACATACGGGTACTTACTGCATAGACGTCGAGCCGGGGATGGGACGACAGTGCACGCCCAGTTCGTCCTCATACACACGGATGCCTCCGTAGCCGTTGATGATTGACTGGAGATAGCCACCCTGGCCAGTGATGAAGTTCGTCACACCACCCCCGTCCGCGTCCTCTGTCCATATCTACACACAGTGTAACATATCATCTGCTATTTAACACCATCATAAATACATCTGTATATAATAATCTACATAATAATGTAATAACATCTACATGTATGTGAAAAGTACACGAAACTTAATATAATCTAAATTAAATGTAATATTTTAACAGATTTTTTGTGCCGATTCAATTGAATGGAAATTATGGCATTTGTATTTCACAACAATTATTATTTTCCTTTAAAAAGCAAATAATATTTGGTTATTGATGTGTGGTCATTGCTTAATACAATTGGATATATGACAACGGTCTTAACTACATGAGACATAAATATTTGGTTGAATAGCATTATATTAGGTCTTTGGTAAAGCTCCTTGCCGATATGATAGAGATCTGTGTTTATATGGCAGGGGTCTATGGCAATATGACGTATGTGTTAGGTTATATGGCGTATGTCTAGTGCTATATGGCAAATGTTATTTGGCTATATGACATAGGTATATGGTTATATGACATTGGTCTTGGACTATAATAATGGCAACGGTTATTTAGCTATATGACTATATGACTGAGGCTATATGGCAAAAGTCTTTTGGATATATGGCAATGGTCATGTGCTGTATGACATAGGTATTTGGCTATATGGCAACGTCTCTTCGGCTAGGTCTTTGCTAGATGACAAAGCTCTTCGGCTATATGATGTAGGTATTTGGCTATATATAACAGATATATTGTGTAATCACGAACGTTGAATGGTCCATATCTGTTGTCCAGCTGCTGGAAGAAGGATTTCTCCGCCTTCACCGATTGGTTAACGTTTAGCCATCCAATGGAGAACATGCCCCATGTCATTGCTGGACCTGCTCCTGTCGTCTGCAAGACGTTAAATGCTTATCATTTAGATCTTCTGGTATATAAAAATTGCTATTTAACATACAACGTATTTCCAAAAATGCAAACAAAGTTATAAAAATGACATACCGGTAAGTTAGAAACAATACATCATGCAAGAAAGTGTGAAGAAAAGTATTTTTTATTTTATATTTTTTATTCCTATTATACACATTTAAGTTTCCAATATTGTATATCTAGACTATGTACATACTTAAACTAGTATGTTGCAAACATAAAAATGCATCAATATACAATTACGAGCTCCTGTCGCCTTTAAAACTGCTTTTTAATCAATGTGCTTACACTGTTTACACTGTATGCAAGATAATCAATCAGAACATACTATTTATCATGAGAGATGTTCATGGAATTAAATACACGAAGACATGAAACCGCTACCTTTTCGTAGATGGCCAGGTTATTGTACCTCACTTCGTCCGACATCTGCATCTGTAGCGGGTAGGAGAGCAGGATGGCGTCCCCTTGCTTGATACTCACGTCTGCATCGAGAGACGTACACGTTTATATCTCAATAATATAAACACGCATGATTGCAAGAAGTTAATAAAAGTGACGTACGAAACCCTGGTATCTTCACATCCTATTGCATTTTGCTTAATAAATATTTTTTGTTTTCTTTTAACTTCATTGTATGATCTATGAAAAATGTTCATCTCAAAAAGAATTTTCAGCAACGGTCAAATCATTCTTAACACTGTGTTGAAAACTGCAAGGCAATAACAGCCAAAACATTACTTGTGGTGTAGCCATCGTACTCCGGGTGGTACTTCAAGACAGGGTCAAATGGGATGTACATTTTGGCCGCCACCTCCTCGTACTGGGGCGGAGCCCTGCAGTGCATAAGTTTGCACACATACGTGGGAAGAAGGAGTGCGTGTTTCGCCACGTAGTTCGTGTACACGGAGTTGTTCACCGGGTAGTGCCACTCGTCCGGAGGCATCACTTCTGTAGTATTCATGAAACAAAGCATTTCGTTGAAATGTGCACAAGTGTTGGAAAATACTGGGTATTGGCATTTACACCTTACACATGAACATGTATGTATAGATTATTTCAAGGAAACTTGAATTGGGCATATATATACATCGACAGTACAATTTATTTCGCATAAATATAATAACGTATTGAAACAAGATAATTCCCTATTTTTTCCAATGTAGTTTCCGAGAAACAACAATACATCGATGAAATCGTCTAGAAAAAAATAAATGTAAAAACAAAACGAAATGTTAGGATACACCTAGGGTCGAAACGTCCTTGCAAGTCATATGCAATCCACATGTATAAGCTGTCCAAATACTCGTTCAGTGTTTATTACGTTTGCTTTACATCTGAAACGTCAATTGTGTGAAACGTACGCATGCTATGCACAAGCGTGTGTGTACGTGCTTGTTAAACATAGGAGGTGTGTCGTGGGTGCTTACTTTTATCTGCGTAAAGTGTCGTCCTGGATCAGCCTGTGCGGTCCACACAGGCTAATCCAGGACGACACTTTCCGTTTTTATGGTATTTTCTGTTTCAAGGAAACTCTTCTAAACATAAATCCACTGTAGGCGGAAAGTGTCGTCCCGGATCAGCTTGTGCGGACTACACAGGCTAATCCGGGACGACACTTTACGCACATGCTTTCAGCCCGATTTTACCACGACACACCTCATATACAAATAATAGTTAGACCGTGTACCATTTATTTCATAAAGCCCGCTGGTTGCGTTGAAATTGGCCCGAGACCTCCAGTAATCTGCAATGGCGAAGACGGCCTCTTGAAGGCGCGAATTCCTCAGCATGTCCGTGTCTCCAGTCATCATGAGGTATTGGTTGAACGCCAGTGCCACGTCACCGGTCACGTGGATCTCCCAGTTCTGAGCCGGGGGCCAAGGAGTGACATCTAAACCTGATCAGAGCATAATATTAGTGAATTCAAACATTGAAAACAAAAACAACATATCCAAGTAATTGTGTCGCTAATTTTGACATATTTCGGCCGGTCACCGTGACATCCAGACCTGGGCCCGTATTTATAACGATTCTTAAGTAATATTCTTAACATAAGTTGAAAAATATGTCAAACTTATAATTTGTAGCTGAAACAGTATGCTTTGGAATACTTGCTTGATAAATACCCAATATTAACACACAATGAATTATATTGCAACTTTTTTCTGTGTAACATTCTTCAAACAATGCATTTCTTTGTCAGAAACTCCGATTATAAAATTTAAGATTTTTCTAAATTTTGCACTAAGATTCTTTTTAAATACTAGTCCCGATTGCAGTATACTAAAAGCGCATTCAAGCATTGAAAACAAAAAACAACATATACATATAATTTTTATCGTAAATTAATATATGTTGGCCGGACAGCAAAATAATACAAACAAAATACAGTTGCCATAATTTTATTTTGTGAAAATGTCGCTATTTCCTAAAACGAAATTGTCACAGATTTTCGTATTTTAATACGGGCACCAAACTGTGATGGTACCCAGAATATCTGACATAGACTAATCGACGGAAATGCCACAATACGTTACCCACTAGGCCAAGATGCCTGGGTGACTTATCAATTATGATGTTATATATACATTTTCTTTTCTTAACTGGAATCTGTGATTTTTTTTCTTTTCTTTCGAAATCTGCCATTTTTGTGCCTATTAAAGTGTTCTTTAAAAACAAAACACGTCGTAAAACAAGTTTGCAAAGTCAAATGCATCTGGCAATCAGGACTCACCTGCCAATTGCTACACTTCTCGACATTTGGCTAAATAATTTTTCTATTGACTAATACGTTTTACTCATTAAACCTCATAAAATGTCTTGAATGAGTAGCATTTCATTGTAGGATAGGAAATTAGCTAAAGACGATCTTAAGACAATGGGAGCACTGGGCAATGTATAGCAAATCTCTGCACAAGTACCTGTAAACGCGCTCTCCCACGCATATTGGGCGCCGCTGTAGCCGTTCCGGCGCGCAAACTCGTAGGACGAGTTCAGGGTGCGCAGTCTCGTCTGCACGAGGATCGCGCCGAGGTCCGCGTGCAGCTGCAGAACCGGCGGGTACATCCACGTGTCCTGGTCCCAGAACATGTGACCGTTGTAGCCCTAGAATGACATATAAAAATAACGATAAGAAATTGACTGATTTTAATCGTGTATTTTTATGTTATTATACTTGTTTTTAATTAAAATAATGGACGACAACTGTAAACATGTTCTGGCTAAATATTTGTTAGCATTGTCCTTACAGAATATCCAAAGTTTAGATTTTATTTCTTAATGCAACGATAGTCGCTATTAATTTGACAAAGAACATATTGTCCCTCGAAAGCCAGAAAGTCCTATCAGCCATCTTTGCACATATGCAGATGACACCTTCTGGCGCTCAACGGACGGTATGCGCTATATTGGCTTTGTTACAATATTATCATCTCTTAATTGTAACAGAATAGGGAGGATCTGATTGACATCAGAGAACCAGTTTTTGACTCATTCTGCATACAAGTAGCCAGGAAAAGTGTATTTTCTGGTCACTGAAGACAACATCCATTCGTAATGACATTTGGTGAAACGACTCACGCCAAGGATTTACTGTACACATGCTTGTGAAACCATGTTCGAAACGTTCCAGCTAGTTACATAACTGTAATTCATGATGAACAATGGAAATGATATAATTTCTTTGCATTCAAAACATATTCAATGTTTAAATACGTACTTCATTGTACTTAAATTACCGGAGATTTAATAAAAAAAAAAAAAAAATTAAATTCTGTACATTATGTGCCAGATCTGCTGGCGAAAGTCCGTTGAATTCCCACAGTGGGTCCGGAGTTAGCGGCATGGAGCTGATGATGTAATAGAGGGCGCTGTTCACCGTGGACGCTAACGTCTCGTTTCCGCTGACGTCAATGCGACCGGCGTCCCAGACCTGACGCCATGCATTGACGTGTGACGTCAGCAGAGTTCCATCCAGGTGCATGTTCATTGCTATGAGGATACATGTATAAGATGGTTGGATTGATTTCCTTGCACATATGTTGAATATGCGTCATTATATACTATCATTCTGTATTTATTAAATATAAACCATTAAATTAATCGTACAGTACAAAGGTAGTGTGTCCAGTGCATACATAAACGGTCGAGATACAGAGCTCTTGTGATGCCAACCCTGTTTGTCTCTTATAAGAAATCATATGTTTATCAGCCTCAATTAACTCACTCTTTCTAAATTGGTTTATAAACACATATTATTTTATTTATTTTAGTTATTGCACACTTTAAGAGGTGTCTCATTTTTGTTTAAATATTATTTCTGTGTGTTTTATCGTCTCGATGAACTACTAGATTATTTATAAACCATCGTACCAAGTGTTTTGCGTTGTTTTGGTCAAAACTATTTTTGCAAGATAGAACACCTGTTTTGTAAGCCAAATTGGCATCAGCAAGGTCGGGGCTGATTGACATAAAAAACACGTGCGTTTCTTTGCGCGCCTCTCCGCTTGATATGGATATTTCCCGTGGTATGATGGTAGAGTACACGTGCACTGGTGTTCGCCCTGATACGGGTGTTTCCGCCTCGTTGATTTTGCCATACATATAGCTGAAATGCAACATTTAAGGTTAATTAGCAAACGAGATGGCAATAAGGCCACCGGCAAAAATGGATCGGAGCATCAGTATGATCAAATAAAACTGCATTGCTTGGCAGCCGTGTTATTGAACGAATCAAATGTAAACTATTATAATATAAGGCTCGAAGGAATTTGGTACTGTTATCCCAACGGATATTTCCAGATTTCCCATATGGAAAACTAATCACCTGATCACCATAGTCTTTGACGAATCAAAATAACTTTACGGAATTTGATTCAGAAGAAAAAACGAGTGCAACATATCGGAAATGTGTTAAGAAGAGAATTCAATTTTTCCACATAGCCACAATAATTAATGGAAAACTAACCTAGCGACTTTCCCTTTTTAAGCAAAATGGCTTGCAGGAATTCGGTATGTCAACAAAGATTCTGTAAAATAATTTAGAAAAATCCCATTTCAGGTTTTGTGCAAGAGATTATTATTTCTTTGCCATTGCAACCAGAAATATAATTGATCTTTACACCAAAAAATCTATTTCATGTTATTAATACCTTGTGTTGGGTATATCGCTGGTCATATTCTGAAAGCTGATAGATGTGCTCGCGTTGCCATGGTTTATTTTAAGCGGAACCACCAGTTGCTTCTGGGTACCGTCCGTTGCTATGGACACTTCAGTGATAAGAATGCGCCTCACCACCCGATGGGCGTAAATAGTTACAGTCACCTTCCAGTGATCACTTCTGTACGTCTCCTCGTAAATCCCTGTTCGTAATGTTAAACAAAATAATATATGTAATATGAATTTGAACTGATTTTGGAGTTATTCTGGTTTGTTTGTATTTAAACGCCTAAATATCCCATTATAAAAATAAACGCGCAAACAGATATATTCCTCTAAATATAAGGTTTGCAAAAAAAGATCGATTGTGTAATATTGTTATGACATTTAAACATATGCAGTATCACACTGAGTACATTCTTGCCTATAATTGCAAGCAACTTACAGATAAAAAACATACATATCTTAAAATTATACATTATGTATGTATTCAGCATATAAATATAAACAGAATAACAGGTCGTATGAATATGAATATGAGTATTAATGTCATAAGTTCAGTATGAACTTTATTCTAAAAATGATATACTAGTAGATTCTATATGCAGATGTTTGAATTTCCGTACCGTCATCCATATGCAAGCAAAATGACGTATTCGAAGGCGACCCTGCTGTATTTAGCAAATTCAATGACGTCATGGCGGGTATTCGTGCGCGGGTGGAAGTAGTTCCATTGCCGTTATACAAGCCGTTCATGTACACGCTGTCGCTGTGGACCACCGTCCCTAAGTGACCGTTGCTGATTGACGGCCATAACTTGGCATCTTTTGGTGGCCTGGAAATAGTAACGAACGTTATCCCAGTAGGTTACAAAGTCAGATAGGAAAATGTTTCCATACACACGAGGAAATATCGTAGATTTATATTTTCATTATTTCCTCAGTCGGCGATATCCTCAGTAAACTTATACATGTATATATTCTCCATGACTGTCTCTATTTATGACCAGTTACAACTGAAGATTAAAATGAGTTATAGTAATCCAATACACATGTATACTTAAGTAATATAGCTATTACTATTATCCACATATGAGTCTTAAAACAACGACAACAAGTATGCGTATATATTTCAAATTATCATTAACTAGGGGTTTACATGCTGGTAGTTTCTGAAGCATATCAATATAATTATGAAAGTAGAATTCTGATTTAAATTGGATACATGTATGTATATAGGTATCCAAACGTGTTTCCAGTGAAATTCCTGTTTTTTGTTATTATTGCCTCCATAAAATTAATTCAAATTTTAAAATACGTCTTGAGTAAAATATAAGAGCCGACACTGACGACACTCAGTCAGAATTTTCAACGTTCGCTGTGTAAAGTTGAGTACCTGTAGGTAGCCCTGGTGAATGGACACACCCCGGGGTTCACAGTTAAAATAATACGAACAAGACTTGTCAGAAAACAGCGCGCACGACTTTCGAAGTATTTCAGTTGGTACATATTTCGGAAAGTGGAAGGGGCAATACAATTGTTAAAATACAAGACTTTTAAGTGAAAACCTAATATAGTTTATACATTTAAGGAGTTTGAAACAAACAATTTAACCCCAAAATCTATGTAAAAAGTGGGCCTACCTCTCTAAACATACAAAACGGTGATAAGAAGATTGTTGAACCTGATGCTGGAGTTGATGGCAAAGGTATATTCAAAGTTTCAAGTGAATTACCTAAGTAGTTTTCAATGTATAGAACTTCTTAATATAAACTTTATATATATAAATATAAACTTTAACCTGAAAATCTATACGAAAAAGGGGTATAACTGTGTCAAGATACAAAACAGAGTTATGGGGAATGTTGCTCCTGATGCTGCAGCTGATGAAAAAGGTAAAAAGTATATGTAAAAAGGGGGCATAACTCTGTCAAAATACAAAACATAGTTATGGGGAATGTTGCTCCTGATACTGGAGTTAATGACATAGGTATATTCAAAGTTTCAAGTGAATAATGTAGATTTTATGTTACAAATATTTGAATATAAACTTTAACCAGAAAATCTATGTGAAAAGGGGCTCAACTCTGATAAAATACAAAAAAGAGTTATGGGGAATGTTGTCCCTGATACTGGAGTTGATAACAAAGGTCAGTTGCAAGTTTCTAGTGACTTTTGAATATAAACTTTAACCAGAAAATCTCAATGCAAACGGGGCATAACTCTGTCAAAAAATACAAAACAGAGTTATGGGGAATGTTGGCCCTGATACTGGAGTTGATGACAAAGGTTAGTTCTAAGTTTCTAGTGAATAACTTATGTAATTTTGATAAAATACAGAAAAGAGTTATGGGGAATGTTGTCCCTGATACAAGAGTTGATAACAAAGGTCAGTTGCAAGTTTATAGTGACTTTTGAATATAAACTTTTACCAGAAAATCTAAGTGGAAAGGGGGCATAACTCTGTCAGAATACTAAACATAGTTATGGGGAATGTTGCCCCTGATACTGGAGTTGATGACAAAGTTATATTCCAAGTTTCAAGTGAATAACATAGTTTTAAGTTACAATACTTTTGATATAAACTTTTACCAGAAAATCTAAGTGGAAAGGGGGCATAACTCTGTCAGAATACTAAACATAGTTATGGGGAATGTTGCCCCTGATACTGGAGTTGATGACAAAGTTATATTCCAAGTTTCAAGTGAATAACATAGTTTTTAAGTTACAATACTTTTGAATAAAAGCTTCAACCAATTCAGACGTGGACGCCGACGCCGACCACGGGGCAAGTAGGAAAGCTCACCTATTCTTCGAAAAGTCCAGCTAAACACCTCTGCTAGTACTTACGTGTCTGTACACAGATCCCATGCCTTGCTCTCGTAAACGCCAGCCTGCAAAGAACAGTTACCCAGAATAGGTCCGGAGAATGATTCATTTCTTTGAGTTTGATATCTGAACCATTTTATTGCAAGAATGCTTAACGCGTAACACGCGTAAACAAGCGCACTTCCGAGATTCATGTTTACAAAATTGTTTTAATATTAATATTTAATATTGATTTATTTATCATAATTCCCTTATGCACTAATTTTCAGCATATAAACGAACTTCCATAATACGAGACCAAAGTCAAAACACTTGACTTCACACTAATTAAACGCGCTGCCAATAGTGACTTCCGGTATATAACCAAGATTACGATGTACGTTTGCCGTACTTTTTATATACGATTAATGACGCGAATATACTGTACGTCGACCCGAAGTATTATACATATGTGCTGTTTATATTATTTTCTTTATTATAGGCCAACACGGACATATAGTTGTATCGCACTCATTTATTTGTCATTTCACCGTAAAACAATTAATGTATTGTTTGCATTTATTCCAGTTTCGTAGACATGAAAATAAATATATGTAACACTTCATTGAAGGCTCAAAGTTTATGATGGTGAAAGTACGGATTGTCAAAGCACGTGTTGTTTTAATGAAGAAATTGTTGCTGTTGTTACTATTATAGGAGCTTTATAAATTGTTGGTCGGAAAACTACGGTTTGTATGTGACCTAAATAGCTTGTATATGATGTTTATGCATGTTACATTTCCAATTTCGGAACTTGTTGTACCCTACACAATTAAGCATAAGAATCAAGTCAAACAATATTATTTGCGACCTGTGTGAAATGTGATGGCTAACAATTCCCCTAGATCTTTGATGAAAATAATGAGATATTGTTTGCGTATTTTTAATCTACATGCATTAGAATAAACCAAATATTAACGAAATGATAAAATAATTTACAGAACAATGGTGTATATTCAGAACGGAAGTAAAAATACACAACATAAATGCAGAATTTGCAGATAAGCATAATAAATTGCTCAATGCATACCTTAATCAAATGGAACACTGTTTTTGACGGACTATTCTATGATAAGAACGTTTCAAAGGGGTTCTCTTAAATATAATCATGATCGCTGAAATTAGTTTATATTAAACATAAACTATTTATACAAGCGCTAATTTTACAATATATTTTACATTAGAAATATAAGCCTATTACGATAAAGGTATGCATACGCTGTGACAGACATACACACTTTCAAATAAACTGCAAGTATACGTGCCTATATATTTACCACAAATTGTAAATGTAACAAAATAATAAAACACATGTGTATATATCTCTCGATTCCAGATGAAATTATCATTGAAATCATAAAACAATTACGAAATAATGTTTTTGAATAATTAGCAAATAGAGGGTATAATGAAAAGTTTGAACTAGACTTTGAAATTAATAGATCTACACATTCTTTTCATAATACCGGGTAATTATTTTATTAAAAAAAGGATATCGTTATAAACTTTCTACTGATAGATAGCTGGCAGCTCTTGTTTTTGTATACAAACTGTATTCATTTGTTATTGATTATTGTCAAATCAATACATGTATAAGAATCTGACGAGAAAAGCGCATAATGGTCGTTTATATTTCTGTTTGAAAAAGAGATGCAAGATAAATACGTGCGTATTATATTCGATTACAACTAATGATTATTAACTACAATGTTTAATTTTTGTAAAGTCTACCTTAGTGAAAGTCCATAAATTTAATAAGATTGCAGCAAATGTGAACACACTGTTCCCCATGGTTTATAGAAGAGTAGTGATGATCAAAATGGCGCCACTTCATAAGATAAGACGTGTCCTATATCCCGACTAAACTGAGATATGGCACAGCTAGTGTTGGCTGCTTAATGCATTGTAGATACGTATGCGTACTGGCATATTCAGACGATGTTATATTATAGTGTGCCATTATATTCTGACAATAATGCAATTGATGCGATTTATTACATCCTAATACACGATATATTAACCGTTAATCATTTTCAAAAGCACATGTGGTGTTTGAAAATACACGTGAAAATTTCATTTTCACTCTCGTATGATATTTAGTTTTCGTATAGGGCTAAATTCGCTATATTAAACAGTGCCCATATAAAAATTTCTCACTATTTGCCCAGGTCCGCCCAAGGACGGCCACACGATTCCTGCAAATCGACCATAAATATTGTACAAAATAGTGGAAAATAACCTCAAGCCGTTTGCTGCGTTTACAGCGCAAATTTTTTATGCCGCGATAAACAAACAATAACAATTTTATTATTTAATTTTAAGTTAGAGATGAATTTTGTTTGCATATCCTGTGGGTATCAAGCTTCAAGTCTTTTCCATGACTATAAAGGGGGCATAATAAAGATATCATTGTGTGTAGGTATCGTTTGTTTACATTGTGTATCGCGATGGAGCTACTTTCGGACATTTATTGTTTCGGATCATATTGGGTTACATTCCACTATAGAAGAGTACATGTTTTACATATTTGAATTTGGGATTGAATGGGCTCCTGCAAAACAGTCACGTAGCAACTTTATTTTTGGCTTCATAATCTGTCTTCTTTGCTGATACAAGTGCCAGAGCTATGTAACATATGTTTAACGAATCGTCTGCATCCTGATCTAGTTGTGTAGTTATAGGCATTAGTGTATATACGTTTGATACATAAATAAACATTGTTACAAGCACCTGTGTGTTTACATAGCACCACATTTCCCTTTACCAATGTGACAAAGAACACTCCAGTTATTGGATTCCTGTCCTGTATACAGAAGAAGAAGAAGGAGAAGACATGTCTAATCACCGGTGTGTCTTCATTCTCTTTTTACAGGCTAACTGTGGTAAGCCAGTGGACAAGTATATAGAACACGACAAGGTGATAGTCAGTCTGGATGCTATCCTGCTCAAGAGAGGGGCATTTCGTCACATACTCATTAACAGTGGAATAAAAGTATGGGTGTTTTTGATAAGTCAGGGCTTTCCTTTGACCCGAGCTCCCGGGTTTTGACGCGTGAAAATTTCAAAATACGCTTGTTTGACTCGCGAGGTAATTACATCATGTGTCACCTTTGACCCGGGGCAGTTTCCGGACTTGCGTCATACAGTATAACTCGGCCGGCTGATTATCCCAATCAGTCGAACAGTGATTTCAAATTTGATAAAACACTCGGCGATTATTGGTTTGAGTCGTGGTCAATCTTTAAATAGACGCTGTCCATAAGCAGTTAAGTTACCATGTAGCTCCGCCCATTAGGCGGTGTTTTGTTGCTCAGAGAAATCTATTTTGACCAATTAAAATGCATTGTTATATACGCTTCCAATGACGTGAACAATCGACCTATTGGCGTAATATACATGTATCAACACTTTAATTAATGTACATGAGTCCGTTAGAGTATGTTTATTCCCGACCATTAAACGTTTAAAACACAATTTACTCACCGCCTCCGTTGTTGATAATATCCACATATAGTTAATATCCTAAATATAAAGTAATTATTTTAAATGACTTCTTTATACTTTGGGTAAAATTAATAATATATTTCCAAAATTTGGAATCCGATTTCAGCGAAAATTCTGACTTTTACGTAACATTTCTTATATCCGAAATATCCAACATTAAATTTTAGTGTTCGAGTGCCATTAACACATTTTTAATAGTCTGTGTAAGTCATGTAAATCCTTTGTTTTCTAGAAAAGCGCGCGAAAGTTATGCTGACACATACGACATCACGTTCCACGCATGGAAAGCGTGCGTGTACCGACCATGTGCTTTACCAAATATGTACATGTCATCTGGGAATAAAAACTTCGTAGTGCAAGAACTTTGAAATCTTTTCTTTTTGTATAAAACTTTCGTAGTGCAAAAACCATTCGACCTTGAGCATTAGAATAATTATTTTATTGCAGTTTATTCATATACTTTAAAACAATATTTGGGGACCGTAACTACGTATATTTTTTTAGCAAGGAAAGCCGGTTTTATTGTTGTACGTGATATGCGATTTTGTAAAAGAAAACAGTGGTGTTTTTAGTATGTAAAGAATATGCTAAAATGGTATTACTAATTATAATAATAATAAATAATAATAATAGATCTAATAATAATAATATATCTAATAATAACAATAATAATAATCAGAAGAAGAAAATAAAATTAAAAAGAAAATAAACATTAATAACTTAATATAGAATAATAATTAATAAATTAAAATAATATTATTAAATTATAAAATAAAAATGATAAATTAATACAAATAATAATAAAAAGAAGGAAAACGAATGAAAACTACCCACAAAGCATCGACTCTTGAAGGTTTACATCTGACTCTTGGGGAATTTGATTTTGACTCTTGAAAATTTGACCCCAAGAGTCATTGACTCTTGAAATTCAAAGTCTAAGGAAAGCCCTGGATAAGCATGGCTTGTTGCAACATGTAATCTTGTAAAATATATTGATGCAGTTTAGATGTCATGGTGCACTTACAAATTGTTTTGGTTTATTACTAATATAAGTGTATATTTATAAGCATAATACTATGGAGAATTATAAATTGCTCAATATTTTAGTAAAATAAATGTAACTTCAAGATTTAGCTTGCTCCCACTGTAATCTAAGCTTTTACTACAAAACAAATGCACTATGCAACCATCTGGAAAGTGAAAACTACATTTTTCAAAAATCATGGAATATTTTTTGTCTATTATTTAACCATTCTCATGGTGATATTTTTAGTCTCATTGGAAGTTCTGTCTTGTCCTGTTGATCTGTGAAGCTGTCACGCGTCTTCTCCGCCCATCTGCACAGCATTTAGAGAAAGCTTGGCCTCAAGACAATGTCCTCTACTCAGCCCTTGAAATCGACCTTTACTGGAATTTTTATCTGGCTGCTATAGGTTGGTAACTTGTGTTTTGCCTAAAATGACAGTTTCTGTTTAAAAAGTTATGTATTAATTTTTGTTCAGTTTCTTAAAGTATATTTAATGGTAATTGTGTAAATAAAACATTTGATGTTAAATTTGTTCAAGCCTTAATTACAGTAAATAGTTTTATCCATTTTCCAAATTTAATGTGATCTGATGTTTGTGTAGTGTTATTTGTGCTAAAAATCATATACTAGTACTTCTGGGTATTAAAGAAATAATTGATGGGTTAGCGTTGGTTACGTCAATAAATTATAACAATTCAAAGTGATGTCAGCTTCATTGATAAATATTGAGCGAATGATGTCATACCTATTGTTAAATACAGTGAAAATATTATGCTAACAAGTGCAAATTAAATGCATATTAACAAAATGTAAACGTTTTGTGAACTTAAATATGTAATATGTAGTACAAATGTGGGTTTATTGCGCAACATTATGCAGAAATGATTGGTTATCAAAATGTTGCTATCATGCGTTAAAGCACATGCATGGAAAACTAACCGCGTGCCGCATTAGAATGTGGATTATCTTTCCCTTGCAGAAATGTTCACCTTCCTGGTTGTTGTTGTAATACTGATGTCCATATTCATGATGTTTTCTAAACAGAAAGATAACTGGCCAAGGTTTGTCATTCATCCATTTTGTAAGTTGATCTGTTCTTTCAACTGTTTATTGTTGTGTTTGTAACTCTTGTACTTGTAGGAACAGTACGATTTGTGGTGCATTTTAAAAAAGTCAAACAATCAAGTAGGTGAAACTCCAGGAAACATTATGAACATTGATTTCCACTATTTTGTTTTTCAAAATATTTGATGACAATTGAAGTGATATTAAGAAATTGTCAAAACTAAGGTGAATCTAGACGTTCTACCAGTACAACCTGTTCAACCAGAGGTTATTGCTTGAGGTATTACTAAGAAGAGATATGCTTTTTCCAGTTTGAAGGAATGTACATGTGGACTGATGCTGTCGATGTTCGGGAAGATGTTTGTGTTACCAGCCCTACTTTGGGCTCACAAATACAGCTCTGTCTACACCTGGCTGTGCTACCTGTTCACTGCTGCTGCTAACGTGCAAGCACTCAGAGGTACATGTATCTGACCTATTGTTGATTTATAAATGGCTATTGATTTGCTTGCTTGTTCCATGGTTCTAAAGTTCGTCCTTAAATGAGAATGTTGTTGAAGATGATGTTTTTCATTGATTCATGTATTCGTTACTAAGGCAATTGATCTTAAGCAAGCAACTTTTAAAATATATGTGATTCATTTTTTAGCTCCACTGGCCGAATGCCAGTGAGCCTGTTCGTCTCTTATATGTGCGTCGGTGTGTCCATGCGGGTATAAACTTTTCCTTTAAACAACATCTGCTCTCAAACCAGGTGGCCAATTTTGATGAAATTTCATAGAAATGTTCCTTTGATGTCCTCTACCAAAGTTGATCAAATAGTTCCAGACTGCTGCACAAGATGGCCGCCAGAGCTATAAATAGAAAATCTTTAGACAACATCTCCTCCTTAACCTGATGTTATATTTTCAAATAGTTTCACACAAAATGAAATGATTATTCCTTATCTGGCTATATTTAAATTTTGAACACCTGTTTACCAGAAACCACTTCTTGGATTTCGAAATAAGTTCACAGAACTGTGAATGACTATATTGAAAACTTTGATATTTCTTCTTAGAAACCACTAAGTTACTCAAATGGTGCCGCTCCGTTTTTAAAACAAGGCCGCCAGGGGCGGGGCCATTTTACCTTAAATGGCTATATTTGAAACATTGAAAATCTTCTTGTCAAAAACCATTGGTTGGATTTCAAAATAATTTCACAGAAATGTTCTTTTAGTACTTAGTTCTGTACCAAAGTTGCTCAAATGGTTCTGTTCCGTTAAAAAATGGCCACCCATATGTTAATCTTCAGATCAAAAAGCACTGATTGTATTTCGAAATAATTTCATAGATATGTTCCTTAGGAGGTTCTCCACCAAAATATTTTTATTATTTTAATTTGTTAAAAACATGTTAGCCAGTGGGCGGGGCCTTTTTTAGCTCATCTGAGCACATTATGCTCATTGTGATCGCCGTTTGCCCGTTGTCCATTAGTCAGTTGTCGTCCATCGTCAACATTTGCCTTGTGAACACACTATAGTCCACATTTATTGCCCAATCTTCTTGAAACTTGCCTAGAACATTTGTTCCAATTATATCTCGGAGTTCGAAACTGGGTCACGTGCTCTCAAACACTAGGTCACAAGGTAAAATTGAAAAAAAACAGCTTGTGAACACACTAGAGACCACAGTTTTGGCCCAATCTTCATGAAACTTGCCCAGAACATTTGTTCCAATGATTTTTCGGACGAGTTCGAAACTGGGTTATGTGGCGTCAAAAACTAGGTCACCAGGAACAATTTAACAAAAAGCTTGTGAACACTCTAGAGGCCACATTTTTTGCCCAATCTTCATGAAACTTTTCCAGAACATTTGTTCCAATGATATCTCGGACGAGTTTTAAACTATTTCACATGGAGGGATAAAACATATCTGGGTCCTTTTGTTTCTGGCACTCCTTGCTTAATAAGCCAGTGGAGCAATACAGGCACTCATGTGCCTCTTGTTTTATTATTTCAGTGAGTTGTTTTTAGCTCACCTGAGCACAACGTGCTCATGATGAGCTTTTAGGATTGTCTTCTATCCGTCGTGCGTCGTGTGTCAACATTTTCATTCAAAGAACATCTCCTCCTTAAATGCTAGGCAGATTTTCACCAAACTTCACAGGATTGATCCTTGGATGACCCTCTTTCAAAAGTGTTCAAATCGTTCAGGTCCGCTGCATATGTAGGTCACCAGAGCTAAAAATAGATTTAAAAACTGAACACTTAAAAAAATCTTCTTATCTTGAGCCACTAGGCTTGGAGCTTTCATATTTGATATGTGTCATCCACTAGTGATCCTTTACAAACTTTGTTCAAATTATTCCCCTGGGGTCAAAAATGACCCTGGCGGTTACATGACTTATACAAACATAAATAGCAAAATGACTTTAAAAATCTTCTCTGAAACCGCAAGGCCCAGAGGTTTTGTATTTTGTATTTAACATTGTATAGTGGTCCTCTACAAAGATTGTTCAAATGATGCCCCTGGGGTCAAATCTGGCCACGCCCCGGGGGTCACATTGTTTATATAGACTTAAATAACAAAATGACCTTAAAAATTTTCTCCTCTGAAAATTCCAAGGCCCAGTAGTTTTATATTTGGTATGTAACATTGTATAGTAGTCCTTTACAAAGATTGTTCAAATGATGACCCTGGGGTCAAAACTGGCCACGCCCCGGGGGTCAAATCGTTTTTATAGACTTAAATAGCAAAGTGACTTTAAAAATATTCACCTCTGAAACCACAATGCCCAGTGGTTTCATTTCTGGTATGTAACATTGTATTGTGGTCCTCTACAAAGATTATTCAAATGATGCCCCGTGGGATCAAAACTGGCCACGTTCCGGGGGTCACATTGTTTATATAGACTTAAATAGCAAAATGACTAAAAATATTCTACTCTAAAACCGCAAGGCCCAGAGGTTTTGTTTTTGGTACGTAACATTGTATAGTGGTTCTCTAGAAAGATTGTTCAAATGATGCCCCTGGGGTCAAATCTGGCCACGCCCCCGGGGTCACATGGTTTATATAGACTTAAATAGCAAAATGACTTTATAAATCTTCTCTGAAACCGCAAGGCCCAGTGGTTTTACATTTGGTTTGTAACATTGTATAGTGGTCCTCTACAAATAATGCTCCTGGTGTCAAAACTTGCCACGCCCCGAGGGTCACATTGTTTATATAGATTTATATGGCAAGTTGGCCTTAAAAATGATTTTCTTTGAAACCGTAATAACCAGGGGTCTCATATTTTGCACGAAACATTGTGTTGTGGTCCTCTACAAATATTGTTCAAATTATGCCCCTGAGGTAAAAAATGGTCACTCCCTAGGGTTCACATGACTTTAAAAATCTTCTCCTCTGAAGCCGCAAGGCTCAGAGGTTTCATATTTAGTTTATAACATTGCATAGTTGTCCTCTGCAAAGATTGTTCAAATGATGCTCCTCGGGTCAAATCTGGCTACGTCTCGGAGATAACATTGTTTATATAGACTTAAATAGCAAAATGACTTTACAAATCTTCTCTGAAACATCAAGGCCCAGAGGTTTCATATTTGGTATGGTATGGTATAGTGGTTCTCTACAAAAATTGTTCAAATGATGCCCCTGGGTTTAAAATTGGCCACGCCCCGGCGGTCACAGTGTTTATATATAGACTTAAATAGCAAAATTACTTTTAAAATCTCCTCTTAAACCACAAGGCCCAGTATTTTTAGCTCACCTGAGCACAACGTGCTCATGGTTAGCTTTTGTGATCGCCTTTTGTCCGTCGTCCGTCAAGCATTGTGCGTCATAATTTTCGTGCGTGAAAACTGGCCACGCCCCGGGGGTCATATGGTTTATATAGACTTAAATAGCAATATTACTTCAGAAATCTTCTCCGCTGAAACCACAAGGCCCAGAGGTTTTTATATTTGGTATGTCACCTTATATAGTGGTCCACTACAAAGATTGTTCAAATGATTCCTCTGGGGTCAAAACTGGCCACGCCCTAGGGGTCACATGGTTTATATAGACTTAAATAGCAATATGACTTTAAAAATCTTCTTCTCTGTGAGTCACATGGTTTTTATGGACTATAAAAAATCTTCTCCTGAAAGTGCAATACCCCGATCTTTATACTCAGGTAAATGGTTTAGTGCCATTTGGCCATCTTGTTATAAGCCATTATGATGTCTTAAACTCATGTGAGCGACCTAGGGCCATCGTAGCCCTCTTGATATAGAAATGTTTCTTGCATGACCCTCTACCATATTCCTTCAAATAATTTTGATCTGTTTAAAAACAAGGTTGTCGGGGGGCGGGGCAGTAAACATATATGGCTATGGGTGTTAGTGGTCCATCATTATCAAACATTTTAACTTCAAACATCTGTGTACCCGCTATTAAATTTTTAAAAGCCATTATGATGCCTTAATCTCAGGTGAGCGACCTAGGGCCATCATGGCCCGCTTGTTTTTATAATCTTGCACACAATTCAACATAATCGTTTTCCTAACATTTTTGTTCAGTAATGTTTTTGCATATGTTGAATATTGCACCTGCTCATTTCTATTAAAATCCATATTTTCATGATTGTGTTGTTAGCCGGATTTTTCAACGAAATATCTCAGCTTAAAGATTAGCGAAAACCGGTCGGATGGGCGGGCTGGCGGGCGTTGCGATGTTGTTAACAATTTGCGTTAAAGTTTCGTATTCCTGTCATATTTTCAAAAGTTCTTGGTCAATCTTCGTGAAAATTTACAGAAATGTTCGTTGGAAGGTCCTCTACCAAACCTGTGAAAATGGTTCCGCTTCACTGCACATGATGGCTGCCAGAGCTTACAATAGAAATATGTCGTAATGCCATTTTCTTCTAAACCTATGGCTAGATTTTCAAATAATTTTACACAAATGTTCGTTTACTGTTCCTCTACCAAACTTAACCAAATAGTTCCGCCTCACTGCACAAAATGGCCACTAGAGCTAAAAATAGAATTTGCATTAAAGTTATGTATTACTGTCATATTTTCTAAAGTTCTTGATCAATGTTATGAAACTTTACACTTTATCAAACTTGTTGAAATGGTTCCGGCTCACTTGCACAAAATGGCCACTAGAGCTAAAAATAGAATTTGCGTTTAAGTTTAGTTTTCCTGTCATATTTTCAAAAGTTCTTGTAAGTAAATCTTCATGAAACTTTACAGAAATATTCCTTGGATGTTCCTCTACCAAACCAGTGAAAATGGTTTCTCTTCACTGCACACTATGGTCACCAGAGCTAAAACTAGAAATATGTCTAAACGCCAATTTCTTTTAGACCTATGTCTAGATTTTCAAATAATTTCACACCAATGTTCGTTTAGTGGTCCTCTACCAAACTTATTCAAATGGTTCCGACTCACTTAACAAAATGGCCACTAGAGCTAAAAATAGAATTTGCGTTAATGTTTTGTATTCCTATCATATTTTCTAAAGTTCTTGATCAATCTTGATGAAACTTTAAACAAATGTTCCTTGGATGGTACTCTACCAAACCGGTGAAAATGGTTCCTCTTCACTGCACAAGATGGCCCCAGAGCTAAAAATAGAAATATGTTTAAACGCCAATTACTTCTAAACCTATGGCTAGATTTTTAAATAATTTCACACCAATGTTCGTTTAGTGGTCCTCTACCAAACTTATTCAAATGGTTCCGCCTCACTGCACAAGATGGCCGCCAGAGCTAAAAACGAAACTATATCTAAACGCCAGTTTAGAAATATGTCTAAATGTCATTTTCTTCTAAACATATGGCTAGTTTTTCAAATAATTTCACACAAATGTTCGTTTGGTGGTCCTCTACCTAAATTATTCAAATTGTTCCACTTCACTGCACAAATGGCCGCTAGAGCTTTGTACATGTACTCCCATCGGCAAAATAATAAATCCGGCTTTAATGCGGTTTCCGCATTTTTCTCTTGTTCAATTTAATGCCATTTCTTGCCATGTAAACATTAATCCATTTTTGTAAAGTCAGTTATACTTTTAGTTCTCTGCCCTGAGTGGACCTTTCTTGGATTGACATTCAGCGTGGCTCTTGGACAGTGCGTATCCATAGCAGTCACAAAGACCCTGCAGGGAATTGGTCTGTTTGACACGTGAACAAATGTACGGATTTTAAATCTACAAATAATATGCTATTCAAAAATGGGGACATTAAAAGTACAGTATACCAAGTTTCGGAAACATGTATGATATATGTTTCGATGAGTGTCACCTTGACGCTGCAAGACATAGAAAATGTACGGATGTTTAATTCCAGATGTGTTGTAACACAAGTGTATTCACATGTGTCACCACTCGCCAATAACCTGCAGGAAACAGAACTGTTTGACACATAAAAACAAAGATGATATTCTAGGATATTTGCATGATAAAGAGCATGAACGTAACACACATGGTAAAATTGTAAAACATTGTAAAACATATTACGAGGTCTGTGCTTTAAAAGAATTTTCACCCCAAACAGTAATTTGTAGAATGTTGTACCCTTTTTTGCGTTGTGTTTTTTCCGGTGTGTGATATTGCAATAAAGATTTGGTAAAACATTTATTAGTTTTGTCAGAAATGATTTGCATTGGTTTCATCATTGTATCAAGTCTTAGCGTGATTAATTTAGTCAAAATAATTCGGTATATATAAAAAAACACTATGAACTTGTCCAGATTGAAATTAATAAAGACATGTTTCAGATTGAATTTAATAAAGACATGTTTCCATATGACAATGTGACGCAATTGGTCTTTAAATTGTGCCGGCGAACATACGACTATTGTACATTGCATTATTATCTATCACATCCCAAAATAAGGTATAATTGCACGGTGTACGTTCACGAATACATGTATTTTTGCTTTTTACGATGTACCTGAAGTAACCCATATAAATAAAAATGAACCGCTATCTAGATGGAGGCATTTACTTCCGCCGATTAGGGTTTTGTGTTATCTCTCCTATCAGTTAGGCACAAAGTACACTACATGTATTCAATTGCATTGCAGGTAAGTACGCAATTCAACGTTACTGTTATACATTTAATTTTATAATGTGACTCAAACAATTAATAATCTATGGTGTAAATGACATCGGCATGGGAAGTTTTTTACAACCGAATCTTTTATATTTACCTGGATTAATTATTTGCGTAAGTTATTCTATATTCTAAAAATGGGTAACATAGCCGCCGTAATGTGAATCAGTCGGATTATTTCAGTTTTTGGTTAACAACGATTGGTTTTGTTTTAAATGATCTGAAATTTATATTTTATATCTGCTTCCAAAAGAATTGGACAGAACACAATACAGTAATCCGGTAATACACATAAATTATACAACCAGGACCGGACGGGAAAATATGTTTTTGAAAACAATTCTAAACAAACAATTACAGACAGTCCAGTGTTCCCCCTCTTTCACAGATCATTCGAAAGATACCAAGGAGAGGATGTTACCTTGAGTTGCAGTTACAAGACATTGAAAATGCAGGATCGAGTTCGCTTTAGAACCGTGTGGTCATTCAACGGCACCCGTATACATCGGTTGTCACCTAGGCATTATTTTGACGAAAAAGAATATTCAAGCAATGAAAACTATACATCTATACAATCTGAACTGACGATTCGTTTACTTCAAAAGTCCGATTTGGTCGATTATGAATGCCGTATGCATTGGGTTTATTTTAAGAATGACAAAACCTCAAAACGGATACCCAAACCATTGATTAAAAGTACTTCTCTTATTGGAATAAATTCTTTAACATTTTTATTAAATCGGGAATTTGGTAATTTAATCGCTTCTCATTTATTCTTTTGGTACCATACTACTGCAGACATAAGCGAAGTCAGTATCGAATATACTATTAATAACAAAGCAGTGGATTTATGTTGTTCAAGCTCTAATACGATAGCGTGCACACTTCGAGCAACGGTTTTAAAGATGTTGAAACATAGCGAAAAAAGTAAGTTTAAATCGGATGTAGAGACAAATTTTCCATACATTGATATTAGCGAACTGGAAGCATTTCCAGAATTAAAGAGGGCAATCATTTATTATTGCCTGTGTCCAAATGCATATGGAATACATCGCATAAGTTTTATTCGCTATGTGCATTATGCTAAACAGAACAGAGGCGTTTACGAACATATCCAGCATCCGTACGTGTTTGCTGTTCTTCCACATTCCACTCTGTCATTATTCCGTTATTTCGATGATGCAGCAGTGTATGCCGAATTAGAAGATCTTGTGCGCTCAGGGCAGCCAATAGAACTAATAGAAATGAAAGTAAAATCACTTATTGCGTATGTAAGTGCAAACGAAGGAAAAGTACTCTATTGCAAAAGTTGTTCAAAATGGTGTAAGTGTGTGTACATTGGTTGTTTGTTATGTGGTTGTTAGATATTTGGTACAGATCTACTATACTTACGTTATATTTAAACCACTTAAACATTTTCTTCGTCTTTTGCCAACTGTACAACAAATGCCAATGTCGGAAGATATTTTGTTTGATGTGTTTAACTCTCATTCAGAAAGGGAATATAACTTTATCACTCAGACACTGTTACCATTCCTTCAAGAACAAGTGCACGTGAAAGTGTGTTTCTCAGGAAGTGACGTAGTTAACCCTTGTTCATTGCTTATTAATGAGTACACCAAACTTATGACTCAAAGTCGTAAGATAATAGTAGTTTTATCTCAAGGATACCATGAAGACAAGTTATGTGAAAAACTTCAACTTCAGCATATAATTTCCTCATTAATATATGAAAATCAACGGCAATGCCCAGACATACTGTGTATTTTATATGATGAGAATGCAACTTTCCCGCCAATTTATAAATGGAATACCCATGTACAACGTTTAGCATGGAATAACCACCTACCCAAAAGTGTTAATCTGGAATCCGTGCGGAGATGGTTAACATCAGGAGAGCTCAAATAGTGTCAGAATTACATTATTTATTAAGATATGACTGTTATTCATGGTTATTACGATTATTCCAAGTATTCAGGAAAATATTAAAGAATTGAATTTCGTCGCTAACAAATACGTTTTGTTATTTACTTAAAATCCGTCTCTAATTATTATTTAATATGACTTCTCTGCAGTGCATGTAATGTTTTGTTCAGTTCTGTTATTGCTTTATATTGTGTGTATAAATAAACGATTGTATAAATCACTTTCTTATCGCTTGATAAAAGGCCATATGGAATAACACCACCAAAAACAACAAAGTGTTAATAAAGTTTAAACGACGACTAGGACTACATTTTAAGGTTTGACGAGGCAGTGGACATGAACAATATGTGTATGAAATGCAAAATCGCTGTACAAGCCAGTGCGTTATGAACTAGAAAGAACTATTAATACAAAACGCTTTGGCCAAAGTGAGAGGTATATTATGTTTTTTATATCTAAAATACTTACCTTTTAGCTTTTTATCTCACCTGAGCACGAGCTATTGGTATAGGGGGACTGTCCTGCATCGCCCGTCGTCAGTAATGCGTCAACAATTGAGCTCGATCGGGGCGATAGAGACTTCACTTTTCATTCAATATTGACCGGACTTGTGAATGACCTTCAAATCTCGGCGAAGTTCGATAATAGACCAGATCGAACAAGGAACAAAAAATTAAAATATGTCTTTATCCAAGATAAAAAATTCATATTTCATTCCATCTTGACCAAATTTAACTTGCACAGTTTGTGTATAACCATAAGATCTAACACTAAGTTGAATATGGGTCAGATCGGATAAGAGTTATTGCCCCTTGTATGTTTTCAGATGGATCAGATCAGATTAGAAACACTGAAGTTTCATAAGAAAAATAGAAATATTTATATTTTAATCTTGCTCATGAAGATGCCAATAATTATTGTGTTCTAAACATAATCTCTATTCCAGATTTATTACAACTGGTCTAAGGGAGGGCAATGTGGTCTGGTTTAAAGGGAGATAATTGCTATGTATCTCTCTGGGAAAAGCTATTATTAGCACCATCATAAATATTTAACCTCTGTGAGTGCCATGTTAATTTTGTAGAACAGGCACAACTGTAAACCAGGAAGTGGACAATGTAAGCACATATACTTTGGATATTAAACATACATTCCAGATGAGTCAGTGGGGCTGTTTACAGCATATTCAATTTCATTGTCCCGTCCTCAGCTTCTGTGTCTTGAACCAGGTCTTGGAGAGTTAAAGCACATGTTAGCCTTTAAATAGTGAAAACGCATGATTCAATATGCTTCAGTGGGGCTGTGTACATCTGGAACCTCATCTGATTGCAGAGATTTAATGAACCTTTGTAATGTAAGTGTTATTGGTCATGGTTGACATGTTGCGGATTGGTTGTTGTTTGTCTTGATATCAACAGTTTCAACCGTAAATGCATCTTTATTGTACCTGTTAATTGCCAGGTGAACAACAGAAGTAGGCCGGACACTTTACATCTGTAAAGCGCCTGTCAATTGCCAGGATAAGTGCAGAAGTAGGGCGGACAGGCATCTGTTGCACCTGTTGATTGCCAGTTCAACAACTGTAAGTAATATGTTTGATGTGTGTCATTTTAAAGCGATGGCATTCAGATGTCAAAGCTGATCTAGGTCATTGCCAATACTCGGGTGAGCGCGTTGGGCCATGATGACCCTATTGTTTATTAAAGTTACGCATGGTATCTAGGTAAATAAAGTAAACTGATTTATTTGGGTTTACTTGTTCAATAACATATTAAAGCTTACCTTTACCTGGCTATCTGGCCAACCTTAATTGGTCTGGATATTATAGGTTCCATATGGTATAAATAACGACTCGATGAGTTGTCTCTGATTACCACCATCATTTGAAAGTCATGTTTATGTCGAAAACCAAAGGCTTACTTTCGAGCCCGTTTCGTGGATATAATCATTATCATTTGAAGAAAAGATAATTTAAACTCTCACTGAGTAGTGATCGAATCACGATCTTTCTATGCAAGGCGGACACCATATCCATTACACCAATGGAACTTTATTGAACGGGCATAAATTTGCATCCTGAAATATGACCCTAAATGGCGGTGATACTCGTTCTATGCGTCGACACAATTTCACAAACATTCAAGCCGATAAGCAGATTTCATTGGAACCATATACTTCATATTATAACAGTTCATTTAGTCTGTACAGTTCCAATGTGTTATTGCTTAATTATACAGTTAATTAAACTTTAGTGTATTCAGTATACTTGGTATGCCATTCCATGTTTAAGTTTTTTTATAAAATATGTTGCATTACTTCAAAAGTATTTTCTGGATTAGTCAAGGTAGACTGAATTGACGACTTGTATAAATGCATTAGATTTTTGTAATTTAATGATATTTTTAAATAAGGTACGTTCTGGACTATAACAAAAGATCTTCGGAAATGTCGATTATGCGAATAGATTTAAAAATATAACACTTAGAATGCCTTTCTGGTTAAGAAAACAAACCAAAACAACTTCAGGTCATGTTATTTTTGTCATTTTATACTGACCAATTATGCACTCTCTATAACCTTCTTATTTAAAGCTCTAAATTGTGTTCAATTATCTTACCTATTTTTAACTATTTTCAAATCCATGCGAACTTTCTAACTGCTATGTAAATCGATGCATTAATGGCATCTTATCAACAGATAATGCCATGGGCAAATTTATCATGGACTTTTATGCACATTTTTGCAGTTTTTAGCTCGTCTGATTTAAAAACAAATGCAGACTACTGTCGTTTGTTCGGCGTCAGCTTGGCTTTACTTTTGGGTTTCTATTTACGTCCACATTTCTTGAAAACTATCTCACTGAAAAGTCTTTTAAAAATGATGATTATTATACTTAATCAGAATACCAAGCTGGCGATTAATTTACAACAGAAACATTATATGGAAATTTGATTTCGACTTAGATTAACCTTTGTCATCATGTTTTCCTCAGTTAATGTACTCGTACAGTGATTCATGAAATTGGCGCATTGTGTTGCAAACACTAGGTAATATATAATAAAATATTTTACTACCCCTCCCCCCTCCCCACAAGGACCTACACTCATCAGACCAGGTATAACTTTGACAAGAGTAATGTCTAAGCTCTGGTAAAATATGGATCACATGTGTTCGAAAGCTAGGTCACTTGACATAATTGCATGTTTTTCGAATTTTTAGTGACGTTTACGATCTAGCACCGTCAGTTTTTCTCAAATTTGAAATCTGGATACAGTTCGAATATGGATCAGATCACTAAATCAAATTTGACCTTTACTGCTTTGTCCGTCGTCCGCATACCGTTATTAATTGCTTGCGCACGCGATATAAGCTTATTTTTTAAACTCCTGAAGGTGGAGCATATAGTCGCCGTTTTGTCCGTCTGTCCGAATTCTACGTCAAGTGCCATTCGGTTTGTCATGTGCATTTCCCCTATAAACTTTTCAACAATTTCAGGTCGTTTCGGTATGAGTTTTTTCATGAAGTTATTGTCCTTTGATTATAAAATCAAATATTTCCGTTTGCATTCTCAGGAACTTATGACTCGTTTTCAAGGAAAATTTATGTACGGTATCCCTACCACACAGTGCGTTCGCATACTGTCAGGTTCTGATCTGATGATTTTTCGCGGAATTATTTCCCTTTGGTTATAACATAGGGTATCAATAATAAACGTGCGAAATCAATAATAATTATTATACAGTACTATTATTTACATCGACACAACACGTTGAATAAATTGTTTCAAAAAGAAGCATACAAATAGTTAGAGGTGAAATGTAGAATAACATATTTTTCATATATATCCAAACTCTTTGAAGCATAACATGTTGTCACACAAGTTTTTTTATTATCTTGCCAAATATATGAAATAAACGTTTCGTCACTTGATTATTTTTCTCTCACATCATTCCAGTACAAACTAAACTTTTCCCGTCATAACCCATCTTCGAACGAATTCCAGCTTCACATTTTCGGGTTGATGATTATTCCATGTCAACCGTTGTACACGGGTGTTCCATTTACAAATAGGTGGGAATCTGGCACCCTCGTCGAACACAATACATATTATATCTGGCTTTGTCGTTGATTTTCATAAAGTAATGGTGCAATTATATGCTGAAATTGAAGCTGTTCACATAAATTGACGTCCGTGTATCCTTCAGATAAAAGTACTATTATCTTTCTGCTGCGAGTAATTTGTTCGATGTACTGGTCTATAAGTGGTGAATTAGGATTAAACACGTCACTTCCTGAAAAACAAACTTTCACACGAACATCATCTTGTAGGAATGGTAACATTGTCTCGGTAACAAATTTATATTCGTTTTCTGAATGAGAGATGAACACATCAAAAAGGAACCATCATTGTCATTTGATTCTCATTTCTTAAACGATAAAGAAAGCGACAAACTGGTTTGCGAATAAAATAAATATATTGTAGCCTTAACATAAAACCTAGAGCTATAAAAAAAAAAATACCACCACCACGCACACACTTATAATGTTTTGAATAAAATTTGCTATTAACAGTACCTTTCCCTCATTTGCCTCTAAAAGTCTAATAAGTATTCAATTTTCATTTCAATTAATTCATTCGGCCGCCTTGAGCGCACAAGATCTTCTAACTCAGCATACGCTAACGCATCATCAGTATAACGAAATAATAAGTGTCGAATGTGGCAGAACAACAAACACGTACGGATATTGAATGTCGATGTAAATACCTTTCTTGTTTGTTGAGTCATGTACGTATCGAATAAAATTGATGCGATGTATCCCAAATGCGTTGGGACACAGACAGTAGTAGATTACTGCAGTCTTCACACCCGGATATTCGTGAAGCTCAGAGATGTCAGTATATGGAAAATTGGTATCGCCGTCCCATTGCATATTGATTGCCCCTACATTAATGTATGTCTTTAAAATATGAGCTCCAAGCGAGAACATGCCAGTGGAATAACCAGGACAGACCTCATCAACGGCTTTGTTGTTAATAGTATATTCAAGTTTAACTTCGCTGATGTCTACTTCAGTGTGATACCAAAAAAATTATTGAGTAGCAATTAAATTACCTACTTCCCGATTTAACAAAATTGTTCTAGCCGCCATTTCCTTCAAAGTAATTATTCCAACAAGGGAGGTTCCTTTTATCAATGGTTTTGATACCCATTTTGAGGTTTTGTCATGCTCATTATAAATATTATGCGCGCGACACTCATAATCCCCGAAGTCGGACGATTGAAGAACAGGAATCGTCAATTTTGATATAATACCCATATGTTTTTCAGCACCTGGAAATTTTTCTTCGATAATAAATTGTCGAGCTGACAAGCCATGTATATGTTTACCGTTGAAGAACCATAAGATTTGACGGTGAGTTCTCTCTTTGAAAGCCACGTACAAATAATAGTACATCAAGGTAACATCCTCTCCTGAATATCTTTCAACTGAGTTATGAAAATGTGGAAGATCAGGTTCTTCTAAAGTTGTTCGTTCGATGTTGTTCACAAGAACATATTTCCCTGTCATATCCTGGTTGTAAAAATGTGCATATACCACCGGATTACTGTATAGTGCTTTGTCCAACGTTTTGGGGTAAACATATCCTTCGGGATAGTTCTGTGTGATGTTTTCATCGAAAGAGTAGAAGAAGTTTCCCGAGACTGTGAAGTATATAGATACGAAAAAGCTGGTCAGAAGAATCAGCACAATGTACAGGAAAACAATGCCATTTACGAACAAATATAACATGCCACATACAAAGTCAAATAGTCGAATATTTAAAACGGATACAAAACTGAATATTAAAGTAATGAAAGTTGCACAATCTCTGTAACACCACAACATTATTGTGTTGTATTGTAAATATGGCAACACGTTGTCTTCATAAAAATGTCTGTTTCTATGGAAATCATTTTCCGAGACAGATTGCGGTAACATACATAGTAAAACGATCGATATGCACAAGAGCCAAATATTATGCTTATTGTAATCCGCTAATGTTAACACAATAACTAAAGCTTCAACGTATATTATGGTAAACTCTGTTCGATTGTTAAATCCATTGTGACAGGAAATCAATGCTCCAATTACATAAACTGAGACCGCGGCCTTCTGTCCCATAAAGAGCAGAACTTCCATCGTTGACAACTGAAACACAAGCCAGTTTTGTATTTAGTCTACGTTTGTATTGTTTTAGCAATAAGTTTAATTGTTACACATTCACTGTAAATAGAAACATATGATTAAATGGATCAAATGTAAGTGTTTTGTGGTTTACAGGCGACGCATATCATTAAGGGGCGAATCACTGATAATCACTAACAAATAGCAATGGCTAGATATCACTAACAAATAGCAATGGCTAGATATCAGTAACAAATAGCAATGGCTAGATATCACTAACAAATAGCAATGGCTAGATATCACTAACAAATAGCAATGGCTAGATATCACTAACAAATAGCAATGGCTAGATATCACTAACAAATAGCAATGGCTAGATATCACTAACAAATAGCAATGGCTAGATATATCACTAACAAATAGCAATGGCTAGATATCACTAACAAATAGCAATGGCTAGATATCACTAACAAATAGCAATGGCTAGATATCACTAACAAATAGCAATGGCTAGATATCACTTCCGTATAACTACATTTAAACCATCTTTAAAACAAATACACTTATTCTTTATGTAAACTATGTAGAATCTTTTTTCTACTCAGCAGATGTTTGGAGCCATAGACTGCAATGAACCATATTGAATGAAGATGCTTTGACTAAAGGATATAGCACATAAACAAGAAATTTTAAAGCTTGCTGAAGAGAGATTTTTCTTAAATCAAAATCATTATTTCGCAAAAAATTTCCAAACAATTATTTAAACCTATTAAACACTTTTGCTATGAGTAACATTGTACATATATAGGAAAATTCTAATTATTATAAATAATTGAAAAAAACTATCACTTTTAAATGTTATATATGTTATAGAGGAAAACAAACAATCAAAAAAAAAATCAACATTCAACTGTACTTGTCATATTTTTAAACGCACAGATCTAAAGGACGGACATATGTTTGATCAAAAACATGCTTTAATTAATCATACATCTAATGGGTTTATATTTATTAACCGTGAATGTCGACAATGTCGAAGAGGATTTGTCCTTTATCTACATAAGTTTTCGACATTCTACCCGAGTAAACACGAACTATATGCACACTGAAGTATAAATGTAAACAAAAATACCGAGTTTAAAACGTTACTTATTCGAAACGAGCTAGATTTGCATAGTTTATTTATTACAAATTAAATAAAGTTTACGAAAAATGGCTTTAATCGTTTAATCGTCAAATTAACAACTAACCCGAAAAGTGATTTCATGTATATAAACAGATTCAAATATGAGAAATTAATTTTTGCAAATCCATTATTCAAATATTGTCACATATGGTCGATATCATTTCAATAACAAAATAAAATATAACTGTTAAACGTGTACTTTACATTGTGCGACGAAGTATATGGCGGACGACAAGGGAGGTAACTGTGTGTGAGATGTTATCTTTAGTGTTTGGCATCAATACCCTACACTGGTTTCAGTATTGATCTGTGTGTTGTTATATGGTTGCAATTCTTTCAGTCAATCAAACATGATGTTAAGGTACGAAATAACAGATTTGAAATTTTTAAATATAAAATAAGACATCACTTCTAACTGCGCCCATTGATATATCCAGAATAACAGTTTACTGCCTGGTCTTGTGTAATATATCAGGTGACGCCTAAAATAATATAACGGCGAGGCTTGACGAGCCGTTATTTTATCCGTGCCGAATCTGATATATAACACAAGACCAGGCAGTAACCTGTGTTTAGCTCACCTGAGCACAACGTGCTCATGATGAGCTTTTAGGATCGCCTTTTGTGCGTCGAGCGTCGTCCGTCGTGCGAGAACATCTCCTCCTGAACCGCTGGGCAGATTTTCACCAAACTTGACAGGAATGATCATTGGGTGACCCTCTTTCAAACTTGTTCAAATGGTTTCGGTCCGCTGCATATGTAGGTCAAGAGCTAAAAATAGATTTAAAAACTGAAAATTTTAAGAATCTTCTTCTCAGAAACCACAAAGCTTAGAGCTTTCATATTTGATATGTGACATCCTCTAGTGGTTCTCTACAAAGATTGTTCAAATGATGCCCCTGGGGTCAAAACTGGCCACGCCCCGATGGTCACATGGTTTAAATAGACTTGATTAGCAGAATGACTTTAAAAATCTTCTTCTCTGAAAATGCAAGACCTAGAGGTTTCATATTTGGTTTGTAACATTGTATAGTGGTCCTCTACAAAGATTGTTCAAATGATGCCCCTGGGGTCAAAACTGGCCACACCCTGGCGCTCACACGATTTATATAGACTTAAATAGCTAAATGACTTTGAAAATCTTCTTCTCTGAAACCGCAAGGCCCAGAGGTTTCATATTTGGTATGTAACATTGTATAATGGTCCTCTATAAAGATTGTTCAAATGATGCCCCTGGGGTCAAAACTGGCCACACCCCGTGGCTCACATGGTTTATATAGACTTAAATAGCTAAATGACTTTGAAAATCTTCTTCTCGGAAACCGCCAGGCCCAGCGGTTTCATATTTGCTTTCTAACATTGTATAGTGATTCTCTACAAAGATTGTTCAAATGATGCCCCTGGGGTCAAAACTGGTCACATCCCAGGGGTCAAAATATTTATACAGTCTTAAATAGCAAAATGACTTTAAAAATCTTCTCCGCTGAAACGCAAGGCCCAGTGGTTTAATATTTGGTATGTAATATGTAATATTGTATAGTGGTCCTCTACAAATACTGTTCAAATTATACCCCTGGGGTAGAAAGTGCCCACGCCCTGTGGGTGACATGTTTTATATAGACTATCCAATTCTTCTCCTGAAACTGCAAGACCCAGATCTTTACACTCAGGTAAGTGCTTTAGTGCCATTTGGCCCTCTTGTTATAAGCCTTGATGCGTTTAACTCAGGTGGGCGACCTAGGGCCATCATGGCCCTCTTGTTCTATTTATCATACCGGGATTTTCTTAAAATTAAACCAAACAAGCTGATTTTTTTTAAAACTAATTGCAGTGCTGATTTTGCTGAACCGGCTTTTAGACGTTCACGTACCTTTAGTTATGGATTTCTAAAAGTTGACGGTATAATACCTTATTATTAACATTTTGTAAAGATAAATGAGCTGTTTTCACTACGAATGCATAGATTTCAAAGACGTTCATTCATATAATATTGAAAATGCGAACTGGAATGGATTGCAAAGACCATTTTCGTCGGAGAACACGCACATTGTTTGGAGACGCCATTCTGGAGCTGTGTATTGAAATTGACATGTTCAAGATCATGTCAATATTGACTATATCGTGTTGAATTTTTGTGGAATTTTTTTTTATTCACAAACATTCATGTAAAGTGACTTAAAGTGCATTTATTTGGAATGTAATGGAATAAGTGTGTATGGCTTATTTATTGTTCAATTGATGACGTCATACCACTACCAAAGTGCGGGTTTATGCAAATGTTGAAAAACAAAGTTTTTGTGCTTTATGACGATTAAAAATAATAACCTTTGCACGTTCTTGGTATTAAATTGTTTCTTTTGTTGAATTTGGTTCATTTTTAGCTCGACTTTGGAAGAAAAGGCAAGCTATTCTATTCATCCCGGCGTCGGCGTCGACGTCCGAGCTAGGTTAAAGTTTTTCGGTAAGCTAGTTTCTAAAGAATTACTTGATGGATTTTATTCAAACTTAAAACATTAAGTCCCCACATTTAAATGAACCTATAGGCCAAGCTTGGTAACTCTAGTTTGAAATTTGTCATAAGTATGGGCCTTTTTACACTTAGAAATTTTACATATAAGCTATATGGACAGGTTAAAGTTTTTCGGTAAGCTGGTTTCTCGGGAATGGCTTGATGGATTTCATTCAAAGTTTGAACACTTATTCCCTGTATCAAAATGAAATCATATGCCAATTTTGATAACTCTAATTTGAAATTTGTCAAAATAATGGGCCTTTTTACACTTAAAAAGTTTAAGTGGGTGGAATGACGGTGCCAACTTTTGATTTCCACTCTGTAACTTGAGAATCAATCTTCATACATAAATATCCTAAAGCAACACTTTACTCGGGATTGCATTTGTGGTGGGTCGGGTGGGGTCAAGATCAAGGTCACTCTTAATAAACAAAGAAAAAAATCTTCTGCTTTATAACTCGAGAACAAATTGAAGTAGTTTAATAACATTGAAATTATAGATACTATATAACGAGACATTGCATGAGAATGCATATGGGGTTAGTTGGATCTAGGTCAAGGTCATTGGTTTGAAATTTAGAAAAATGCGTCCACTCAGTAACTCGAGAAATAAACTAATTTTGTTTAATTGGATCCTGCATTACAGTTTGTTTTAGAGAAAATGCCAGAAACTCTGACAAACACAAAAAAAGTCCAGCGCGCTGTCCTCAGACAGCTCTTGTTACTGAAACTGTTTACTTTATAGTTGATTCTTAGTAATATGACGTACCTCCAAACATTGACTGATATAAACGACCTGATACATGTATTTACAATGAGGTCAATGATGTGGTGAACTCTCTGGTAGAAAAACAAGTTAAACACACTGTAGATCTGTTATTGTTTGAACAATTGGTCTAAAGATATATTGGTCAAATGATATTTAAGAGAAAATATTTTCATTTTCTTGCTGTCAGTTGTTTTCGAACTACGAATAATGGTCTTTAGCCAAATATTCAATTGGCAACAATATATATCTTAATTGGCAAATGTTAGTGCGAGACTCCTGCAGCTTGCTCAGAAACGTTGTGTCATGCGATTCCGCAATCTCTTGCACACTGGCTACATTCCATTCACCTCTGTAGTTAGCTCTGAAAATAGTCCCAACTAATGCACGTGGCTTTAGTCGCATTATCACAACATTCAAACGCAAAGAACACTCCACTCTATCCGTTTTGTTGACATCTGCGAATTGATTGCATCTACGTAAATGGGCATGAACATAATTCCAAAATAGGAATCAAAATTATTAATTTTTCCCTATATACGATAATTTAAAAAACAACAACATGTATTCTTTATTTCTATGCTTGTGGTCCTAACAATCAACATTAATGTGCGTTAAGTTCATTTTGTTCCGTTTTGATAAGATTCTTGTCATTAAGCCTGAACATTTATATTATTTTGTACGTTACATACATTGGTTGAACCATTTATAACATGTATTTATAGCGGAATATTTTCTGCATAACACTGTGTTATTCATACAAAGTTAACCATCAAATGCTCAAATGAGCTCTGGTTCTTAACATCCTTAATTCATTAGCGAATAGTGTGTCGTTCATTTTCTAACCACGGTATAGCTTAGTCATATTCAGTGTTTATCTAAATATATGTACACAAAATTAAGGTTATCTAAACTCATTAAATCTAGAACTGCCAAGTCATCATCGTCATGACTGCATATAAAATCGCAAAAGAAAAATGCATTTTAACAGATTCGGATAAATTATTCATTTATATGTTCGTATAGTAAATCTAGGTGTCAAACATGTTCGACTGTTATCCGCTCTAATGAAATATTTCATACGCACGAACGGTGCGCACAAATGCTATTCTTAAGTTGTGACACTGTCAAACGCTGAATTCGTAACAAAACAAGCCCGTGAAATTTTAGTACTAGAGTTATTATATATATTTGTATTAATAGTATATTTATCCTGCTTATATTTATATAAGGCATTCACATTCCAAATAGTCGGGTTAAAGTGAACAAAAGCAATAGCTGAAAAGCATTTGTCCGGAATTTAATCACACGCTACGTATTTAGTATATCAAGGTAATAAAAATAAGTTAGGTAAAATTAATGAACATTTCATATGCGTTTTGGGAACTGTTTAATCCGGATCAACAGCAAAACAGTAACCGTTCGTTCAAGAACAACAAGTCATATTTATGGTGTGCCTAAGGTTACCTATATCGACGTCAAACTCCTGTCAAGCTGTGTGGGTGCAAAATGCACTTTAAAATTGTGCATCGACGGTCGATCGACAATAACATTGGCAAATATAAAGTTTGTTTACAGAGAATTAATGCGTTCGAATCCAGCTGGAACCATGTGTTAAAAAAGTGTTTTTTAGCTTTGAAAATAATTTTAATCAATATATTGTTGCTACCATATATCCGACACATATGGGAATATGTCTTGTTTAAAGTGTGTATATATGGGAAGCACCGTCAATATGCCACTTTAACTGATATGTAATTATAATAATATTTTGCCCCAATGTGTTGAAGATAAAGAGTGTATAATTTATACCATTTTTGTAAAAAATGTTGGCTGTTAGCTACTTTCAATTGATTTGTAATATGTATAAAGGAAGTATTGCAGTCATTCAAATTGTGGCTTTTTGTTACCTCCCTTGTTGTCAATACCGCCATTCTATACATCGCACAATATGTAAAAATTGCATGTAAGTACACGTTTTACTGTGGTATTTTATAATGTTTTCAAGTTATTCGAATGGGATCGATCCTATTCGTAAAAAAATTTGCAAAAATAAGCTTTTATCGTCAATAATTTTACATTAACATGCAATCGCGTATCGGGTTAGTTGTTATTTTGGTGTCATAACCTTAATTGGATTACCTGGCCAACATTCAAATTATGCAAAGTTAGGTATAACTTCAAATACGATCTGTGTTTCATATTTGAATGATCAGCAAAACACTTTTCCATGCCGTTTAATTTCTAATCATTAAACTCTTAAAATGTAGCTTAATTCGATGTAATTAACTTTAAAACTCTGAGGAATCTATGCATGTTTACATGTATTCTTCATTTAAACGTCGATGTACAGGTATTATAACGATTCGCCACAAAAACGAATCGCCACATAACAATGTACATGTAGACGTATTTCCTGATTACTTGGATAGCTTGACGGAGCTGAAAAACGCAGTTTAAAATAACTGCATTTACACACATGTCTTAGCAGATTTGCTTAAGCATACCGTGTAAATTAGAAGTTAAGTTCCATATTTTGGTAAAATGTCTATGCATTACAATTATATAATTCTTATGCAGATTTAGTGGTTATTTCCCTGACTCGTCTATCACATCTGATAGAAATAGACATTTTAAATCATTTACTATTTGAGATATATCTAGTAGACTACAAGTAACATATAGCATTTACGTGTCAATATTCTCGTATCATTTCCGATTCCTTCTAAATACCAGTATATACATTCTGGAGAAACACTTATGTAGCCAACTTTACAGATTTCCGAAGCAAAAAAGCTTTTTAAAGACGATTCGGTAGTTTTTTTTACGCATCTTTTCGCTTATCAGTGGAGTTGATTTAAATCTTCATAATGGGAAGTGTTTTGACAGATAATAATATTTATTAAATATTGTGTACACTGTAATTACCAACTAGAATCAAATATATTCATAATAATTGCTACGATCATAGTAGGAGTGTCTTGTGAATCGATTTTATTTGCGAAAGTTTGATAATACACTGAAATCCAAAGTAGGAACACGCTGACTGAAAATTGGACTCGCATATAGCTGTGCACATGCTTGCGATTATTGTGAAAGTGTTTTGGCTGTAATAACGTGTTTATATAGTCATAATCAACTGCTGTTACTAAAATAATTATATATAATATATATCTATTTACTTTTATAAGTGTATTGTTATAAATTATGACTGTCATCCCATCCTGTTTTTTACAGAAAAATTTCCAATACGCACATGTAAACTACACATTTTTTCTCGAAAACAAGCACGGTGCCCCCTGTTTGTTAAGAATATAATTATGTAATAAATGTCGAAAATTCAGGAATTTTCAAGGAACATATTGTTTTCTATAGTCAAAACCAAATTTGTATATGATTACAAAATGTAGAATTGTTTCGTTAATAAAATGATGAAAAAGCATTTTTTGGCAAATATAATATTATTTTTTCACTATGTAACGGATTGCTTTCTTACAATTACCCATTTCGACCAATATGATGTCGTTATTTTTGACCAATCAATGGTCAATACTATTTTTTTTCTAAAACAAAAACAGCTTCAAAATTTCCTAAAATGCATTCACGGGTAGGTCATTTACATGCATTTTCCAAAAAATCTAATGCGATGACCCCCATTTTTATGCTTTCATTGTATTAGGCATTGAACGATCTGCAAAATATGTAAAAATGAAAAATATTCACGGAAGGGAAAAAAGTGTAGAAATCGTCTTTAAAAAATCCAAATACTTATTCTTGTAAACGTGCAATTACATTCTAGTTGACATATGTGGAATTTATGTTGATGTATAGTACCCTAAAATAGCTGTCTAGATTATTGTGTTTATTTTGTTATTTGAGTTACAAACTTAATGTAGTTATGCGGAAGTGATGACTAGACTTCAATTTAGACTTCCTGTGTTTGTCAGTGTTTGGTCCTTTAACAAACATTTATCGCCCTTTTTCACAAAAACAACAAACAAATGAAACTACCCTTTTGTTTGTGTAACAATAGGACATGTTGCAAAATAAGACAAAACTTCACTCAATACAAAACGTGCATTTCAGGTTAAAGAGATGGAGGTCCTGCACATTTTGGGAATGAAAGCAGCTGTCTCCGTTTGTGTAATTTGTCAATGGATGTTGGACAGAGTTTATATTGTTATACCTACAAACAATATATCTTGTGTTAACATAATCGGTTAACACGAAACAAAATATTTGGCTCCGGGGTATATCTTTCGTTTTAATATGCATGCTACCGCAGTCTGTCTCAGAAAATGAATTTCGAAGAAACAAATACTTTGTACGAAGACAACGTTTTGCCATTTATTCAATACAACATAACTATTGTGTGGTGTTGCAGTGAATGAGTACATGTTTTTACTTTTTTATTCAAATTTGTTTCCCTGTTTAATATTCGACCAATCGATTTTTTATGTTACATGGGACATTTGTTTATACAAGTCATTGTTCTTCTGTACATTATCCAGTTTTTTGTGATCGCCATATTTCCATTAATTTACATCACTGTTTCGGGAAACTTTTACTATTCCTTCGATGAAAAATACACGGAATACTATCCTGAAGGATACTTCTATCCAAAAGAGTTGGACACAACCCTATACAGTAAACCGGTCGTCCCTTCACAGTTATACAGCACAGATCTGAATGGTGAATATGTCCTAGCGAGCAACTGCGTGTACACACAAACAGAAGAACCGGAATTTCCACACTTCCACATATCAATCGAAATATATTTAGCAGGGGATGTTACCTTAACGTGCCGATAAGGTTTCAAACAATATTTACCAAAACGACTTAAAACGCTTTGGTCTTTCAAAGGCAGTTAAATTACCTTAGGCGACGAATCAGAAAACTATAAATGAAGAATTCCATATTAATGAAACAAATTCAAATATAGTGTCAAAGTTGAATATTCATGTACTTATAAACTCAGATTTCGGCGATTATGATTGCCGATTGCCAGAGTTTTCAAATGAAAATGACAAAACATTTAAGTGGATATTCAAACAATTGATCAAACAAACTTCTCTTATTGGAGTCTTTACTTTGAAGGAATTAACATCGAGAACATTATTATTGAATCGAGAGTACATGTATTGCCACTCGATCTTTTTTGGGTACCATACAAATGTAGAAATTAATGAAGTAAGAATTGAATGTACTATTAATAACAAAACCGTTGATGAGGTCTGTCCTGGGTATTCAGTGGTCACGTGCTCATTTTGAGCTACTATTTTGAAAGCATTTACTAGTTTAGGGGAAAGCAGTATTCGCAGGATGGGGATACTTAATTCCCTTATATTGGCATCACTGAGCAAAATGGAAAGAAGATTGCAGCAGTAATCCATTATTGTCTATGTCCGAATGCATTTGGAATATATTTGGAAACTTTATTCGTTTCGTACATGACTCAATGAAGAACAAAGGGTTTTACAAGGATAACCAACACCCAAACGTCTTTTTGGTTCTTCCACACTGGACACTTTCATTATTTCGTTACAGTGATGATGCAGCGTTGTATGCTGAGTTCGAAGATTTTGTGCGATCAGGGCAGCCTATAGGGCAAACGAAGGAAATGTACTATATATTGCGAACTATGTTCAACATATTTTAGTTATATGTATTGTAGTTACCTTATACAGCGTTATCCTCAAGGCTCTACTACGATGTCCTTATTCGTAAACTGGCTGCACGTTTTCTGTATCGATTGCCAAATCTACAAGTTCCTGTGTTGACAGGTTATTTATTTAATATATTCATCTCCCATTCAGACTAAGAATACAAATTTGTTACCGAAACACTGTTACCTTTTTTTTTTTCCTTCAAGAACAAGTTCGTGCGAACGTGTGTTTCTCAGGAATTGACGTAGTTAACCTTAATACAACGTTTATCAATGAGTACACCAAACTTATTGCTCAGAGTAATAAAATAATAATGGTTTTATCGCAAGGATACCATGGAGATAATTTGTGTGAAAAGCTTCAACTTCAGCATATAATTTTACCGTCAATATATGAAAAGCAACGCCAAAGCCCAGACGTATTGTGCATTTTATATGATGAGGGTGCCAGATTCCCGCCTATTTATAAATGGAATACCTGTGTACAACCTTTGGCATGGAACAACCACCTATCCGAAAATGTGATTCTGGAATCCGTTCGCAGATGGCTAAAGACGAGGCAGCTGTTGCCTGTACTAGAATAATAAGGAGATAACTCCTTGATGAAAAGAAAGTTTGTGTATTTTTCAAAGACAACCTATCTTGTTGATGTGGAGTTCAGGACTGTTTATGATTATTTGTTTGTCGCATGTTTTTCTAATCAAAGTTCTTATAGTGAATAATGCAGTATGGTGAAGGCATCGTTAATAATAACTTATTTACATTGTTTTCGTTTAAATATGATTTATTGCTGATTTTTAGTACTGATTTTTCTCTACTCTGAAGAATAAAAAAAATAAAAAAAGTCATGAACACATGAAGAAGTCGAAGATAGAAATACAATATTTCGAAATAAGTTTTATCCCATCATCACGCCTGCATTGACGAAATAACACCCCGTCGGATAAACTTAGCTGTATTCCATCTTGTTGAATACAGCAAACACGCGCATTATAATGACGTCATATTGTTTATTTTCGTGACATCTTTTGATGTTTTTCTTGTGACTCAGCAATTTTCTTACGTTTACTTTCAAAATAAAGAAAGAAACTGAAGGGATAAATAGAATACCAGGTAAATGTTGAATACAGATACGTTTATTTGCTCGGCACGAAAACCTAAACCACTCGCCAAGGCTCGCGGTTTAGGTTTTCTAAGCCTCGCTAAATAAACTTATCTGTATTCAAAACTAACCTAGTATTCACATTTTATCCCATCATCACACCTGCATTGACGAAACAACACCCCGTGGGATAAACTTAGCTGTATTCCACCTTGTTGGATACAGCAAACGCGCGTTATAATGACGTCATTTTGTTTATTTTCGTGACGTCATTTGATGCTTTTTCGTGTAATTCAGCGATTTCTTACGTTCATTTTCAAAATAAAGACAAAAAATGATGGGATAAATAGAATACTAGGTAAGTGTTCAATAAAGATACGTTTATTTGCTCGGCACCGAACTCGCCAAGGCTCGCGGTTTAGTTTTTATAAGCCTCGCTAAATAAACTTCTATCTGTATTCAACACTAAACTAGTATTCACATTATATTTGCATCCTGCGAAAATTGGTGTTGTTTATAAATAAAAATAGTTTAACTAAATTTAATATTGATTAAGTTATTTTACTTAATTTAATATTGATTAATGAGCATAATTCAATTATACAAAATGTCAATTAAGTACAGCGGTTAATTTTATAACCGTAATAATGAAACATACTTTTTGTGAATATGATATACCTGTTCACTTCATGTGGTTAAATATTTTCGAACAACCCGGAGGTCCGCATATAACACGTGCCAAGCATGGATGCGCTCTCCCTATATTTGTGTATTAATTCAAATCGTTAATGAATTAGTTCACATATTGAATAAATAAATATTGAACGTATGTTTCGTTTCAGAAATATGTACTGTGTTGTTAAGAGCTTATTCAGAGTTGTTTCTTTTAATATCCTATTAGACTGATGGATATCAGAATACATAATACTTGCAGATATATTTTTAACCGATTCAGTGTTCTTTGGGAAAAGTTGCTTTGGACGGTATTGTCATATTCAGTGCATGTTAATCCATTTATACCTTTTATCTTTTATCATTGTATTTTGGACAGTGTTTGGTATTTTACGTTTTGTGTTTGGCAATACTATTCATTATGTCTTATTATTCATTTATAATTGTAATAGTTTATATATTTTTTATTTTTCCAAAAATATTCATGACGTTGAAAATGCGGCAATTTTATTTGAATGGTTATAGTTTAAAAAAAAAAAAACGTTGTTGCACGGTCTTTGATATTATTGTATTGCTATTACTTTTAAATGAGCTTGTGCGTTTCATATAATATTAATGCTTTCGTATTAACTATAACACTAAGAAGCACAACACATTTGAATAATTTAAAGTAAAGAAAACAAAACAAAAGCATGACTGGGAGGAAAATAACTTTAACAAAACCTAAACAATCATAAAGTCAGATAATACCGACTATTTGTGAGAGTTACATAAGCATACTTTTGTGTTGTCGTTGGAATAAATACCGATCGGTTTATCAATATAAATTGAAGGGATAAACTGTCTTGTACGAAAACAAGTTGAAAACAAACTGTAGATCTGTTTTGGTTTAAAGACATTGTTGAGAAAACTATAATCTTGTCATAGTAATCAGTGATTCACAAGCTAAGAAGACATAATTTTACTCGGCCAAATACTCAAATTTGTTGCCAAAGGCTAATTTTCCGAAAGACACAATCTTGTTCACAAGCAGTGCCATATTTTCACCAACCGGTGTTTCCGTAATTAATTAAGAGAACCGTACTGTTATTTTATTTGGCTTTGGTTAAACTACAGTGTACCCATTAGATGTAATAGCCACATATTTGCCGCATAACTTGATTGCTGTTAACCAATGAAACCGTTCTCTATCAATTGCTCGAATCGTTTGTGCCTTAAGCTTAACATGCTTGATTCATTACTGAATTTTCGGTCGTGCACATCTTTACCCCTAATTGCTAGTCGTGCTTTGGTGTTCATGCTTATCTAATACTAAAAAGTCAGCATCGTTTTGACTGATTACTACATCAAAAAGTCCATGGTTTTTAAACTGAGTTTGTCATTATTAATGTACACTGATATTAGCACATACATGTTTACAATTACATGGAAAACAGTGAATGGAAACTGCAAAAGCCCGTAGGAAACGTGCTTAGCATTGAATTTTAATTGGAGAACAACTTATAAAGGCATCGCTTTTCTCTTAACATCACAAACAGTTGTAGTGATTTGGAACGATTTAGAAGTGAGTAAGATAACTAATTCAATATATGTAACACATTGCAGTGATTATTTGAGATTAGAGAGAACATGGTTGGTCCACATGGAAAAACGCAATTAACATGGCTTCTCGTTGTTTCGTTTTAATGTAAAAAAAACCATAGTACTATGTTTCAATACATTTAAATGGAAGAACCAGAAGCCATGTTTACGTTTTCAGCAGTACATGTATATATGTTACGAGAAGTTTATGCATTTGGCGCACAACAAGTGCGTGTTTTATTATCCTCCTGTTTGCCATTACTGTATATACATGTTTGTTTACCCATTTTCCTAGAATTTTGTTCTGATCTCCGCCATATTGCTGTTCACCCAGGCTTTCGGTTTTAAGCCACAGTCTTGGGTTTACTCTCTAGTAAATTTTTCTCAGAGTATACCAGGTTATTGCTTGTTTTGTTTTGTTGTCAAAACTGTATATATGTTATCCCATTGTTGGTACGTTGCGTTTACTACGTCGAAGATGACAGCTTAATATGGGTCCACCCAGACTGACGGTTTCAAGCAGCAGTTTTGGGTTTACGCAGTTACATGAATATTGTTCCTGTATTTTTATTAGTTATTTTCGCGATTTCCATTTATGTACACAATTCAAATTTCACGTGTATGCATTTATTTTCGTTTAATGTCTCCTTTACGTTATTCGTCATCTTAGTATGTATACCCGTGTCCCAGTTTCCCCCCACTCGGTCTCTCTGGGCGGCGTCGTTCCTCCTGGTGGCGGTTTTTTGCCCGCCCAGACATGTCATTGCCTTGACGTAATACGATATAATATACATATTATATGTGACAGTTTATGTTTTTGTATATTCATGTATATATTATGTTTTTAAGGCATTTTAAATAAGTGCCTATTTTCAATCTACACGTTTTCAGTGTGTTTATTTCATGACATGCGAGTTCGACCTCGTGTTAGGAACTTATTATTACTAGGTGCTAAAACAAGACATAAATATTTTGTTATGGCCACATAAAAATATTCATGTCATTGTATTGTGATTTTACAGGTCGGATTTTTCATTATGTAATGGTATTATGAAGTACAGCATTTAGGAATAGTATAAATTTCTTTGTTCACATTATCAGCTAACCAAAGCCGTCCGTTCACACCACGTGACGCTTATCAGCCAATCGTAGCACGCACCAGCGTGCTCAAGCGCCCACCGTAGGGCGCATCAGTCATTGCTTTGTTTGTTGTTGGCGTGGGCAGTTGCCTCGCCATTTTGCAGTCGAATTTATTTTTATTAACCACCGCCACCCCTCCACCACCAAATTGTCATGTATTGCTTTATTTCATTCTTAGTTCTGCGCCGTTAGGCGAAATTTCTAAAATAGCCATTCATGTTTTGGGGTCTCTGGATCGGACGGTTTGTTGTCCGTCCATTGTATATGTGCCAATTTTCTTTCATATCATCCTTGCATATGTACCATTGATATGTATTTATAATATTGTCATTGTTGTTTTCATGTCTGGCGGTTTTTTGCTCGCCCAGACAAGTCATTGCCTTGACGTAATACGTTATGATATACATATTATATGTGACAGATTATGTTTTTGTATATATTCATGTTTATATTATGTTTTTAAGGCATTTTAAATAAATGCCCATTTTCAATCTACACGTTTTCAGTGTGTTTATTTCATGACATTCGAGTTCGACCTCATGTTAGGAACTTATTATTAATAGGTACTAAGACAATACATAAATAGATGTGAATGCACATTGTTGTATCGCATGGGATTTGCGACAGGCATATTAGTGGCATACAGAACAGAAACATCATTATACCTGTTTAAATCTTTTTTTTAAATAGTTCTTTAGTGATTTTAACCTTTTCTGTTCTTGCAAGAGCAAGGTTTAAATAATATTTGCGTTACAATTGTCTTAAATAACCGATATAATTGGTTGTTATATGGAAGTTTCACACATCCGAGAGTTATAGTCGTTTTCATATATAGTTGTTTTTAAATAAGCACACAATCTTTATGGTGATTTCTACGATCATTTTTTGTCTTGAGTGCTCTGTTGCGAATGAATGTCGTCACTTTCTTAAAGTCTGTCTCCTTTGAAAACAATCACTGCGGATCTAAAAAAATATATTGTATTAAAAATATATAGATTATTTTAAACCGAGTAACTATGTCACTTACTATATAAATTACATGCAATTTAAATATCAACAATCATAATTTTCAAAATGTAATCATAATAATTGTATCAGGTACCGGGTAATTGTTTTAATGAAGTCATTTTACTTCCCCATTGTATTTCTCAGTGTTTTTGGTACTGTAATCTGCAGTCCCTGAAAATTTATCTTCATAAAATAGCTTTATATTTTAATGTATGGTTTTAAAATATTTATTTAAAAAAACACGGGATATATACATATTTTTCTTCAATAAATACCAGAACGTGAAATGTATTTAAAAAAAGTTTAATTCTTATGAAAAATGAATGTTTACAATAGAAAGAAAACTATAAAGAAATTAAATATTGAAACAAGCCGGTGTTTTGCCTAAACTTGTAAAGCTACTCCATCTTAAATACGATGATTACAGTATCTGCTCTTTTTGTAATCCGCATTTTACTGGTTTGCAGAAAGTTGTTGGATATAGATTACAACCCCCCATAGGTTTGACACAAGTACATGGACAATCTTATGTAAGTACATATTTAAGCAAAGTTTTTACACTTTCTACGTGTGTTCATTTTACCATTAACTTCCATGAACTAGGATCGGATTTAAATCACCATCAATTCATAAATGTGCAGGTATTCATTTTGTTATGAATATTAATAATTTGTTGTTGCTTGTAACACATGCTGCTCTTTCGATTTGAAAAGTGGCAAAAAGCCTATTATGTTGTGTTCTTTTAGTAGAATGAAGAAAGAATAAACAATAAACCATGGATTTTAATCCAACTGTGAGTTTACCGTCAATTAAATAAGGTGCACTCTTTTCCAACAGTGAATCACAAAATTGCAATAAGCCTCCTTACTTTTAGGAATATTCGTACATCTTCCAAAGTATGGGAATATGCTGTTATTATTAAATAAGTTGTGTATTTGTGGTTTAAACATGTATAAATAAGTTGGTGTATAGTGGACACAATGTGTTTAAAGTTTGTTTGAGCAAATTTTTATACAGGGATACATAGAGAATACTAGGTTGGTGTTGAATAAAGAGAAGTTTATCTTGCGAGGCTTTGAAAACAGGAACCGCGAGCCATGGCGAGCGGTTCAGGTTTTCGGGCCGAGCAAGATAAACTTCTCTTTATCCCACATTTTTTCGGCGTAGCTGTCTAAGATCACTTTTGACCCAGATTTTCATGCGATAATTATGCAGCGGGAAAATTGAATGCCAATAGAATCGGGCAAATTTTCTAATTCTAGGGAATGCAAACTTCAAACAATGGTTTAACGTATACCAATAACTGTTGCATACTTTTGGCGATTAAAAATTTACATAATTGTTTACATAAGCGGTTAAAATGAAGATATAAACATATCTTCAGCATATACTCTAGAACTGAGGCTAAAATTATGAACGTATTTTCGCATTGTATGCCATAAACATAATGCTATTTTCATTCACGTAACGAAATAACTATTTTGTTTAGCCTACATTTATATAAGCGTTACGCTCTATAAATAGCAATTGTGCAATGTTCCCATTCATAAATCTCATTCACAGTGTTGCCGTTCCACACCCCCTGTACGTCGGTAAATCAATTTGCAGATGATAAATCAAATTTCAGAGAAAACATATCGTCCGCAATTGACAGGTAGGTACTTATTTTGAATTTTTCGGCGATTTAAGTCAGTATATATACAAAATTATTGTACAAATGTATAAAGTAATGTCCAAAGCCATTATGTATTAAGTGTATAGCCAGAAGTGTATATCTACGTTTTTCTAAGAAGAAATATACAAATTGTCTGGGGGAAATACAAAATATTCACAAAATGTACGTATTTATTTAATTTTTGGCATCTAAATCGGCACATTAGTGAACTAAACCGTTACAGAGAAGTGATATAATCTATCTAAAAGGGCATTCAAACGTTTGTTAGTTGATGCCGTGGTGGTTTCTGGGTTATATTGGAATGGTATGCTCATTTATGGATAAAGCCGAACTGTTTGAAGAAAATGTGTTAATAAATTACAAACTTAAACTGGATAAAGCTCAAACTGCGCGATAAAATGATTATTTTTTGCAAAGGAAGGTTTGTTTTGTGCTAGTTTTCATTACATACTTTCATTACATATACATATTTTTATTATATGTAATAGAAGAAAAATTAAGCTTATTCAAAAATTGTACAATGAAGCATATAAAAAACGAATCAGACCAACATGGCCCATTATCGTCATGAATAACAATTATACAAATAGGAACAAATAATATCACGCTTTAAGAAAGAGTAATAAATGTATTTATATTTATCTGCGCGTACTATATAAAAGTAATCTGTATTGTATTATCATGCTTTACAAACATAATTTATATCTTAGTAATACATAAAAGTGATATCTAATGTATTCTCATGCTTTACAAAAATAATTGTTATCGTAGTAATACATAACAGTGACATCTAATGTATTCTTATGCTTTACAAAAATACTGTATATTTAAGTAATACGTGAAAGTTATCAGTACTGTATTCTCATGCTTTGCAAAAATAATGTGTATCTAAGTTAAACATTAAAGTAATATGCACTGTATTAATAAAGTTATCTGTACTGCTTGTAACTTAGCATTAAATAGCATTAATCATCATGTACTGGCAATATTTGTAATTTCAAAAGCTCTACATGCGTAAACAGCTAGTAACTTTATAGTATTTGGATTCTGTGAGGAAAATAATTCTGTGGCTTTTAACAAGCTTGGGTGACGTATATATTATACTGATATATGTACTGTATTTTTGTCTTGTTTGTAAGTAGATGTTACATTAAAAAAATAAGATGATATTCATCTTCGAGAACAGGGCAAACTGGGCAAACAATATATTACTGATATCGGTATTATTTCACCTTACCTTCTCGATGTTAACCCATTTAAGGTAAAATTGAAGTTCAAAACAGAAGATATTTCTACAAAATAATGCCATTGAAAAGCCATTTATGCTTCTTTCTACACCTTGGACAAAAGTGTCAGTAATTCTTTGCTTAAACACACACAAAACCATTGAGATCATCAACATCTTGTGCCAAGCAGACATGATAGAATCCCAATGAACTTTCACTTGACTTGCCCATTTGTTTTTTATGGGGATTACTTTCAATATCGTCCAGGGCCGACTAGCTCAGTTGGTACAGCGATGGACTACAAATCCGAGGATCGCGGGTTCGATTCACGGCCCGGCCACATAACTTGTGTGGGATTGGTCATGAAATTATTTCTGCGGCCATTCTCCCCCTACCTCTGATTCAAGTAGGCAGTTGTCAGTTACTGTCATAAGTATGTGCACTTAGTACTGGTAAACCAGCTTACCCAGGAAAAGTGTGAGTAGGTTAAACGACCGCCGTTATATGACCGAAATACTGTTGAATACGGCGAAAAATGCAAACAAACAAACACACAAAATCAATATCGTTTAGCATAATTTTATATATCATTTTAATGAATTTATGGTCTGGAGCACAGATCACCTTAAACCAGTACTTTATTATATTCATTTTACTCAAAGTTAAAAAGTCAAGTATCCCTGTCTCCGATAATATAAAGTCATTATGTGTGCATATTTTGACACCTATTTGTCCTTCACCATTTAATAACATATTTTAAATTAAAATAAGAAATAAGCAATTTTATTGTTGGTTTGTAGACATTACAAAGCCATTTGATTACATTATAAAGAATATCCTTGGTACATAAGATACAGACTCGGTATTTGAGGATCACGTTTTACAGCTATAAAAGCAATGCATACTCATGTGTTCACAAAAGTAAGACATCATAATGATATCGAAACTGCATTTGAGAGTCATTTAGGTCTCAGACAAGGCGAGTGTTTTGTTCCCGATTCAATTTTCTTTGTATATCAATGGCATGGAGGATATATTGTACTCAAAAGGTGCTAGTGGTATTGATATAGTCATGTTAAAATGCTTCCTACTCAAGTATGCGGACGGTGAAGGGCAAATACGTTATCTGTTGTTCCCATTTTCGCTCGACATTCAGCTTGTGCTGCCAGCAATACATGGTACTTTCAGCCCAGTTTGCCTACTTTTAATCAAATTTGTGAACAATTTACCTATGACACTTAACATAGGTATCACTCTAAAATTAAAATTGTGTAATTTAAATCTCCTTTTTTATGTATATGTACAATAAAACATTCGGTCCATTTATTTGGAAAATATCCAAGACATAATATTTTGTTAACCAATTTAAGCAAATACGGAGGAAGTTCATCTCTGCCATTTATTATAAATTTATTTAAGATCAGATCTGGTCCCGCACTTTTTCCAGTTTTTATATTGGCAGTCCCTTTGAATAATTATCCAGCAGTAAAGTATTACTGTGATAAGAACCTTAACAATGTCAGTGTTTTTTTTTCACCTTTGGGGGAAAGGTGGCGGGGCCCTTCAGATGGGGTATTTTACGGCAAAAAGGGAATGATTTTTTTTTTAGAAAAGCATTATTACATACTTATATTCTACTTTGTTATAAAAAATTAATCAACTGTTTTGCTAGAAATGATAACTTAGACTATGCACTAAATTGGTTTGATGAAAGATTGCTGAGATTTTTTACGAAAATGCATCTATCTTAGTCAATTTGTGTCCGATTTTGGTCAATTTTTTTTCAAAAAATAAAGCTTATATTTTGAGGGGAATTTTAAGGCAAATATAAGGAAAAAATATATACTTTTTAGCAGGGCCATGGGGCCGAATTTTGGCCCCAAATTGGCCCTAAAAAAACACTGAATGTTTACTTTCATAAAATTGTTGCACAATGCTAAAGTGAACTTTTGTGGTCAACAATATTAAAATCTCGCTCAAAATGGTATAAATGCATACATTTATAGCATTTACATAAAGCACTCTTGTACAAGTTTGGTTATTATCCATTCAGTTTAAAAAAATAGTTTGGACTTTATCACCTTAAAGTTAGGGCTTTATCAATTTTACATTATATTGTCCCACGAAAATAGCAATATAACGCTTATTTGGTGCATTTAAACAACGCATGAAGCAGATTTACAAAGAAGAATGGTAGATGCGTAGGGTTGTACATTAATAATTGCAAAAACATTAATTGACCAGTACTTTTTTACATAAAATATTGCCAACTTTACTGATTTTGCTACATTCTTAACCCAATTCATATTTATTTCGCCAAATAATTGCCATTAGGAATCGTTTGTAACAGCGCATTATACGTACAAAATATCATTGTATCTTGTGCGATATTTTAAATGTTGAAACTTACCATAAAGATATGAGTATTTGTAAATAAATAACTGTCATAAGTAATTTGTCCGACATGTTTTCTCTGAATTTTGATTTATCATCTGCAAATTGGTTTACCGACGTACAGGGGGTGTTCCATGTAGCCCATTGATTCTAGCGAGTTCATCACATTCCAGAAACAGTAGTGTCATTCTAAAAATAGCGCGCGTAGTTAGCAACAGTTGTATAGCTGTGTTAATATACTCGTACATGCATGAATAATAGCGTTCAGAGAATCATAAACCTAAAAATTTCAATAAATGGGGAATTTATATTTATAAACTTAATGTTAATTTGAATAAAAATTGTGGTTACGATTTATTAACGATTATTTATAATTGCATCTTTCTATCAACTTCTCCAGTAGATGTTATTTAATCTATAAAGAGATGCTACATTTTCTATAGATAAAATGTTATGAAAAAAGATTCGGAATACGTCGAATTGTTATTCGCGTAGCATGAATACACAATTTGTAATACTAATTATACACAGGAACCCCTGATATATCATATTTCTACTGATATAATTTAAAATCGTCATAGTCTAATAAATTGTTATGGTTGCGTTATCAAAAATAAAGTCTTAACATTTCAAAAATCGCTGAATGTTCCCTTACTATTGCTTTTTATTGGGATACTCAGTATAAATGCTTATTTGACTTCAAATCGATATTATATTAGATAACTAACCTGAATGGTATATTACCGGTACTATAAATAACTATATAGACTCGTCTGATACATAATTATTTTAATTCATTCCCGAAATTATTTTCTTACATTGTTAATTTTTTTAATTGGCTCGACAAATTCAGATAACACTTATGTTAACTAAATTATTTTGGCTACTGGTGGAAACATGGAGCTGTATGATTGGTTTATTCACAGCATAGATATTATTTATAATTTTATTTAATTTTTAAATTAATAAACATATCTTAAATTAACTTGTGGGTCCGAGAAGTTTTCTTATAGTGTCCGAACAATTTGGGGTCCAATAGGTCTAATAATATTGGTAGGGACCATTTCCCGAAATTATTTTCTTACATTGTTAATTTTTTTAATTGGCTCGACAAATTCAGATAACACTTATGTTAACTAAATTATTTTGGCTACTGGTGGAAACATGGAGCTGTATGATTGGTTTATTCACAGCATAGATATTATTTATAATTTTATTTAATTTTTAAATTAATAAACATATCTTAAATTAACTTGTGGGTCCGAGAAGTTTTCTTATAGTGTCCGAACAATTTGGGGTCCAATAGGTCTAATAATATTGGTGGGGACCAAAAAATCTGGGGTCTGAGAAGTCACGTAACCGATCTTCTCGGCCGTCTGTTTAGGTAATTTTTAAATGACATCTCAATATTAATTTCAACGCCGATAGTCTTTTTTAAAGACATTTCTTGTTTCAATATGTATTCTTTTTAATAAAATTAGAATTTTAACTGGAATTCCCAAAGTTATTTATATTCTGTCTTTGTATACTAACTTGGCGGTAAAAAGGTCAGCGTAAAACAGTAGTGCCAGTAGTTTTACAATAAAACAATAAGATAATCAAATAATTATTTATTTCTTAGGTAATGATTTACGATCCGTAAGCAACAAAAACTTAAACAAATTGATAAAGAAATATACAACAATCACTTTCTATTTATAGCAATGTAAAGATACAATTTTTTTGGCAGGTCATGTACATGTCCATTTTCAAAAAATGAAAGCTGGCGATAGTCTACACGTGTGAGTCGCCGAAGTGTGTAAAGAAGAAAATAATGCTTTCTGATAGATTTAATTTGTTTTTAATGCCAATAATGGCTTTCAGTGTTATGTCCATAGTTGTGGATCAGTTATTGTGTACATGAAAATTCTGGATGTTGAATGTTGCGCCGAAGAACTGAGATTTGAAGGAGCTGGACAACGACTGTTGGAAGCTGAATTGTGGGTGGGGAAGAGGCGCATCAGATGGAAAATCGACATCTGTCTGGTGTTGGACTAACTGGCTAGTCGACAGGGTAGATGCAGATGTAAACGGTGCTTAATGCGGTGTGCTTTTTGATTTCCAGAGACTCAGTTCTGTGACCGTGTGAGGCAAGTATGTTAGAACACTTTTTGTTGATCTTCGCTGACATTTGAGTAATTAATAATTGACTGGACTTTCTTATGGCCAGTGACCGACATTACTTCTGTTGCTGGAATGGGGTTACTAGATTTACCGAAAGCGCGCGCTTTCGGTAAAAGTACCGAAAGCGCAGTGGAATAACCGAAAGCGCACTGGATAAAAGCGTTACCTATACAATATTAGTAGCATGAGCTATATACTGTTAATAAATATGTTTAAAGCCACGTATTTAAATGTTTTATGATATTTTTTAGATAAAGTTGCTATGTTGTTGAAGTTTATTAAAAGGCAAACTCGTTATTTTGATTTATAAATCTTGTTCCATCCTGTCACTGTATTCATTGTTTCATGCAGTTGAAAGTGTGTATTAAAGCAAAACGACTGGAATATTTTTAGTTTTCTTTATTATCATTTCGACCTCAAGATTGCAACATGTAACATGTAACAATACAGTACCAATGACAAGGACACAAAAAAGCATGTTGTATGGTTTGTTAAGTCTTTCCGTCAGTGTCAACTCCCACCCTTATCGTTACTGTCTTCTTATCTCATAACATGTACGCGTCTCTGTCATTCGTTCTTATGTTAAGTCTGTCCGTCAATGTCAACTGGAACCACCAAAAATGTCACACTTTCGGTGGCTATCCTTTTCCGTCTGGGTAAGGTCAAGGTCCTAACATTCACGCGCCTCTTTCTTTGACCTGGTTTCTTGCCATTTCTAGCGGGAGCTAGGACTTGAGTCAGTCCGTCACTTGTCGTCACCAGTCGGTCTTCGTCCTGCGCAACAAACGCCCGAAGTCGTCGGTAGTGTACAGTTCTTTGATTTTCCGTCATCATCATCCATTCTGTCTTAGTTTTGTGGAAACGCGCATGGCTGTCAGAGAGTCGTAAGTCGCCTGTTCCTACTATGGCACTGCGCAATTGTCTGTATTGTCCATTGGCAAGCTCGTGAGTCAGTTTAACGAATTCTGGAAGCGGCTTAGCTTTCCACTCTACAGTTTGCTTAAGAACGTGATTCATGCTCTCACAGTTGTTGTTAGTCCATTATTTTCCAACTAATTTCGCACGAACTGGATCACACACCTTTTTCTTTAACACTGTCTTCAGCCGGTTTTGGAAGTAGTCTCTGAATGTCGTCGATATCTCACCCAATTTGTTTTCGAGCGTTGAACATTTTTCGTTGTAGCATATGGTGTCGTCAGCTGATATCAGACCATCCTGTCCAAATATGTCGGTCATTATGTCGTCCCGTTCCTGTTTGGTCACTGCGTCGTTTTGAAGAATATGTTTTACGTTGTCCTTCAGATGCTTTGCACAGAGTACATGTGTACATTCAGGCATGACACTTGAAATGGCCTTCACCAGCGCTTTTTCGTCATCGCTTCCTATCACAAGATTTGTCAGCGGAATGCCCGACAACGCTATCTTGATATGATGGAAGAAGTGACTGAACGTGCTGAAGTCACTACTATCGTGCACGAACATTGGGCCGAGAAATACGGGATGCTGACCAGTTCTGGTTCTTTTTGCCGACAGTTGCTTGAAGCATGTTACAGTGACGTGCATTTTGCACAAATTAAATGTTTTGTCTATTCCAAGCACAGTCTTTCCAGAGCAACACATTGTTTTGATATCGCTTATTTGCTCATCGGTGTACAATACTGCGCACGGTGATTTCCCGTTTGTGTGTACGACTGCTCGAACGAAGGGGTCATTTTGTGCGACTAATGTTTCCAAGTGTCGTATTTGGTCGGCATAATTATCTCGGTGTCCTTCAACATAATGTTCTTTTTGCTTCTGCCGATATATAATGTCGTGGATCTGCTGTACTCCTCGCGGCTGCGACAATTCGTCGTACTTGTTAATGAGCTTGTTAAAAATTTGATGTGGCTTATGTTTCCCAATCATCGTCTGGATGTCCCCTAGTACTTGATCGGATGTGCGGATATATTCTGTCGCTGATTTTGAATTCCCATGGATTGTCAATCCAGGAAACTTTCCGACGTATTCAACCACTGCCATATTGCACCGGAAGCCCTCATCACCAAGCCATGTTACGCGTTTCTTGAATGTCTTTTCCGCTTTCAAAGACGTGTAGTACCTATGTACAACCAATAATTGGTTTGATGCAGGCTGTGGGCTTAGAGGGGTGTATTCGGTTTTACCTTTGTTTCTTTTTCGGATGGAATACAGTCCATTTTTCAAATAAATTTGCTTTACGGTTTCAGTTCCGTTACGCAAAAAGTAGGATTTCGGTGAAGCACCGTTACTTGCGTCCAACACACCGCAGTCGTCGGCGAAATTACTCCTTTTTTTCGAATGTCTGTTTTCCATGTTTTGAGAATTGTCAAATATAAAGAAGACGTTTTCCTTTATCCCGCTTGGTATACGGTCCCTGCCATTTACATCCTGTGTGAGCAATTTCAGAACAGAATTAACATCCATAAAGCCGGCATGCAATACACCCGACGTTTCATCTACCGTCTCGGTTGTCACAGATATGTTCAACACGTCAGTAGCGGCAGATTCTGTCCCCTCTGAAGCACACTCGGTTGTGTTGGATGCAGCACTTCCATTTTGATCAACTATTTTGTGAGGTATATTCGGTGTGTTTTTTGTTGGCGACGTGTTGTTGACCATTGAGTTGTTTGGTTCTTCATCGACATCCGTCGAAGCACTAAGTGCTGACGTTATTGGCACGTCACTGACATCAGACATGACTTTTATGCAGCTAGTGTCAGCTAATATGTATATTTCACACGCATTGTCGTCATAGGTTTCCAAGTCACTAGCACTGAATGATTATTATGTCCATCGGATCGCAATCAGCAAGTCTTGATATATCAAAACAATGCGCTAGAGACACAAGCGGGATGAAATGGTTACACTTGAAGTCAGTAGGACATTCGGGCGCGCGCATTGATGTCCACATCACGGTCGCTTTTGGATGTAAGCTTTGATCCACGTTCCTTCCTCGTACGGTACGAGTGAATGCCGCTGACATCTCCCTGATCTGTTGGGGCGGGAAATACGACTGAATAGGCTGCTTCAAAGCGGCGCTGATTGCATACAAGTGAGCCATTTCCGAGTAGGCGTATATAGTCACTGCTTTTTTTACCAAATCTGCATACGGACTGGTAGAAATTGCAATTTCATTTAGGAAGTCATTTCTAGGAAGCCCCGTGTCGTAAGAAGACCTGTTTAATATCATTTCTATCGCCGTCTTCAGTCTAAGAAGTACGTGATAGTCCTCCACTCCGGTTAATGCTTTTGACACAGTTCGGTACAGACAGTTTCCATCACCAATTGTTGTCAAAGGGCAGAAGTTTGCATTCATTTCAGGCTGGTACATGCGTAATATCTTAACTGCCTCTGTGTCGACGTCCGATGTGCTGAACATCAGATTTTCATTCACTGGAAGTTCCACTTTGTACGTTAACAACAGTTTGGACTCGGATTTCGCTTGATGTAAGCTTTTGTGGCCGCCCAAAGCATGTTCTACGCACAGCCTGAAAAAAAAGAAAATACTGCAATACTTACTGGGCAAAAAGAAAGAAAGAGCACAAAAAAGGACTGACTGACTGACTGACTGACTGACTGACTGACTGACTGACTGGTTCAAGTAATATCAATAAACTGTCTGATCTGTTCTTACGTCATTGACGTTGTTATACATTTGCATAACTTATTTGTACAAGTGAGTAGAAAGTTTTTTTTTATCAATATATTATGAACTTACGGGCGTCCTAAAGAAAACTAAATGAAATCGGCTCTAGCCAAAATGGATCAACATCGGAAACTGAAACAAGTGTACATACCTCTTGAGCGCAGCTTCGCCGTCGTACGTTCCATTATGAAATCCACACTTCTGACACACAAACTTAAGGTACGATGGAGACCATGATTTTAGGTCTTTAGCCGACATGTAACAGCACTGACGATGCGACCAGTTTTTACAGTAATGGCACTGGATAGATCCATCTGCACACTCTTGTGAACACACAGAACAAGGATATTCCACCATGTTTAGAAACACACTTATCCGTTGTAATAAAAACAAAAACCTTTTGAAACTTATATACATATGTCTGCCTTTGAGTTGCCTTTGAGTTGTAATGCCGCTTCAAACTGTAAAAATATTGTCGGCATTTTCTGTTTTATTTCAGATTTCACTGTTGCAAACATGGTCTGTTATTACTGGAAACAATATTATAATTGTGTAATTATGGTATGATTGTAATTGTTTGGTTTTCTTTTATTAAGTTCTTAGTAATCTGTTCTTTAAATAGAGGTCTCCATCATTAAAGACGGCGCTAATTAATTGTGGTGGGTGGAGAATAATTTCTTTAGAGCGTTACAAACTTTATGTGTCAATTTTAATTGTATTTGTGAAAGTGTGTGATCCCTTAGGTTTTTGAAGGTGTGAATTATGTATGCTACTAATATTGTATAGGTAACGCTTTTATCCAGTGCGCTTTCGGTTATTCCACTGCGCTTTCGGTACTTTTACCGAAAGCGCGCGCTTTCGGTAAATCTAGTAACCGGCTGGAATGTTATGTTCTCTTAGTTTTTGAACGAGGTGCTTGCGAGTAGAATGATTTGTAAGGCGTTTGTCTGCTGGTAGACCCGCATCAGTTGCCATCATTTTAAGCATTTTGCTCAATTTATTTATTCCAATTTTTTGTCGAATAAATCACTGACAGCATTCTTTTGGATGTACCTTTTTCTCCTGAGCATCTTGTTTGATCATTGCGGTGTTTGGAGCTAGGTAAAATGGGTCATTGTTGTCGCAAAAATTTGAAGGGCGTTTTTTAGCATAAATTTTGTACATAGCGACTGGGTTTCTGGGGTCATCTTCACTTGTGGCAAACATTTTTGGGATACTGGAGTATTTGTCGGACAGTAGTATTATCCGGACTTTTTTAATTATTCGCGTTTCGTAACCGCTTTTCGTATTTTATCATCATAATACAAATAAACGCTTATATTTTCAAGTATGTTTGATTTATCTTCGTAAATAGTGAGTTTATTTTTTGGTAAAACCCCAAATTGTTTGCTTTGATAGTCTGAAACGCATGCAACTGTCGTCTGGGGAAGTAAAATGACGCGCGCATGCGCGATAAAATGCCAATTTGGGGCCCAGATAGGGTTTGTGATAGTTTTGGCTGTCTGCTGATTGTAGCAGACGAACTCTGGCAGAACATTATTGAACCCGCTACGTTGTTAAGGACGTATGTAGTAACTAGTAGCTACATAGATACGTAACGTCTAGTAAACCCTTTAAAACGTCATGCTTCCGTATTTGTTTCAACGCCTTACTTATATTCTCTAGTAATTACTAAATCATTTGATAAAGTGGTATTATTTTGATATAAATTGCGCATCTGATTATTTATTTGTTGTCTAATATAGATTAAATAAAATTATAAAGCATTTCTCCGTATATTTCACTGTTAAAAAAACGTCAGGAAAATACTACTGTCAACGTGAAAAATACCGTGTTTAATGTACCCCTTTCAGGGCCTCAATAGTTGCGCATGCGCTCAAGTGAAACTTATTTTGTTTACATACGCAAACGGATGATCAACCCAGGATGTTACAAGCGAATTTTCATCGTTGAGTTTGTTCATGAATTAAAACTGTCCCAAAATAAATGCTTATTTCATCCGACTAATACTCGCTCACCAGTAACTTTCCTCACATCGCTCAAGTTTTCGCCGGTTCTTGTTTTCGTCTGGCGTTCATTCAGCTCCAAAAACTCTGTCCCATCGGACGCAATTTTCAGTTTGATGTCTCCCCATCTGTTAAAATTTATTTATTAAATAATTTAATAACTTGCTACGCTTTAAAATTGTATTTAATTTTTTAAAAAGTTTTTTTTCTCGAAGGAATTATCTACTTCTTTAATTTTTTGGCCGAAAAAAATAAATATGAAAATTTAATTTTAAATAAATGTTTAACCTCTAGCTAAGCAGTATATACTCATTCATGCAATTAAAATGTGTTTATATTATGTATTTTCAGATTGCAGAATGCGACTTTATACCTTAGAGTGTACTGTTCCTTGGTGCCTCGCAAACCGAAGTGCAAGCCGTTGTTCAGCCACAAGGTGTTGACTAGAGCCGTAGGATTGTGAGCGCCAAGGACACTCTTCTGCCACATGACATCTATCTCATTGTCAGTGAGTACTTCCTGAGTACTTCCGCCTCACACGGACGGTTTCCTTTTCCCTAAAGAGTACACGTTTGTCAAAATACAATAAATAGAATATGATTGTAAATACTGGTTTAATATTGATTTTTGTTGTTGTTTTTTTATCCATCAATAAATCATGAAAGATTATCAGGTAATCAAATTAGTACCCAAAAATTGATTTTGCAAAGATCCCTATTATTAAGTTTTTCTTTTTAGCATTGTAGGTATCTCTTGTCAGAGAAAATTGTGGCCCTTTCTCATTCATGATGCTAAAATGATATTTATGCCGTTTCAGTTTCCGGTCAATGCTACTTATGATGGCACGGATACAAGACGGCTCATATTCACTGCCGTCATGCCGTTGATGAACCTTTAATGAAATAGCAGACGAATATCATTTTGTGCTTGTATGACATTTGTAATATAATTGTAGAAGCACATTTATACCTATCTTTTATAAAAGAAGATCAAGCATGTGTAAAGTTTTACAACTATTAAACGAAACCAAAAATATGTATTAATACGCCTTACAAATTATTGTTTTGTTTTTGTTTTGTTAAAACGAGCCTTTTCATTCAAATGTCCATCCTGGGATTCCCACGCATATATGTTAAAATTATAAATATTATTTATATATGCAAACGCACCAATGTTTTCAAAATATTATGTCCTTTATGAAAACACCACATTTTCTCCACCATAGCTGAGGACATGAAAGGCAAGCGCATTAAAAACTTAATTGAGTGTGTTACCGGTTGTTGCAAGTTAAAGGCAAAGCAGTAAATTATTTGTGGTGTTGTCGAAATGATACCATGAAGACAATTTCTGTAAACAACTTCAGTTGGAACATACAATTTTGCCATTGATGTACGAAGAGGAACGCCAAAAGACGACATTGTGTTCATTTTGTATAAGGACGGCGCACGTTTTCCGGAAATTTTGAGATGGAATTTTGAGGCGCAGCGACTGAGTTGGAACAACCAGTTACTTGACGAGTGAGGCTAGAATCTATTCAAAGATGGCTACGCCAGGATGTGTAGACTAGAAGTTGGATTTTGAAAACATGTCAATTACAATGTGTCCTTGTTACATGCATATTGTAGTTAGTGTGATAATTGTCTCACTATGAATATACGCTAGTACTCGTACATATGAATTTGTAAAATTATGTTGTCACATTGTAATTGTTGTTGTTGTTGCAGTTAACAATCTTACACATTGTTTATTGCTCAGAATTTGTAGTTTTATTGAAGCTTATGGAACACTTGGTACACATTTGTATTAGACCAATAATAACAGTTTTGTTAAATGGTATAATGTTTGTGTTTGCTCAATGTAAATTTAGTAATTTTATCTATATTTTCACCACTGTATTTAATGTGCGGTAATTATGTGGTTAGCCTATTATTTAACATACTATAATCTATTGTCGCTATGTAATCATTTGGAGAATATTCAATATTGTGAATTAATGTACACATTTAAGCAATATTCAAAGTTTTGTAGGGAAGCAAATAATTCTTAAAGTATATTTTCTCAGTTTACCGCAATAAAAGTTTACAAACGGATGTTTGTAGTTGTTTTCTTTCCCATTAAACAAACGAACGAATTCCGTGAGAAAATATTTATTTGCCTGTCTTATGCTTGTGATCTGGAAGATCCAAAATGTATAAACGCATTTAATAGAAATGCGATGTGTTTTATCCAGGTGTAATAATTGAAGACTGGACATGTTTTGCCAAGAATTTAGTAAAATATTAGTAATGCATACATATATACAAAGAAGACACGTGTGTGTTCCTGCTAAACATGTATAATCATTATCAAATATTCTGTCAAAATTAAGCAATACTTCTGTTTGAATTTGTATACTGGAAAAAAGAAATACAGTCATCAAAATAAGTCGTGTACATATAGCATGTTCATTAGTATAACTGTATGTTCGAACTAATAAACAAACGTGTTCTAGCATGTGAGCCCGACTGACAGTTAGTAAATAAATTTGGAAAGACATATATTAAAACAAGACAATTTCCTATACTTCTCGGATGTATTTTGAAGTATTTAACAATAGATTGTTGGAATCGTTATGTAAATAGTATAAACAACAACAAAATATTCCAGAACTATTCGAACTTACACCTACAACTTCGCGCTCTTCAATGAAAACTTACCCACGCTATGCAAAGTTTGTCAATGGTACGCATACGTGTAACTGTTCCTCATGTACATTTCATTCATATCGATTTTAAAACTACTACAAAATCGCGCGGCCGCGAAAGTTTCACCGTTGATCATTTTTTATATATATAAATAATATATGTTTGCCAAATGTTTATTAAAACAAAACCATTGAATTTAAAAATGATTCAAAATATTAATTTTCTGTAAATGACCTAAATTTATGTTTGCAAATGTAATTAACAGCCTGCCGTCGATACGCCCCTTGAAATTTCATAAAATGACTTGACTGCAAAAACTAAAGAATCTGGGATAAACAACACGAACATTCTATCATGAAAAGCATAAAAAGTATGCATCCACCAGGGCTCGAACCAACAACCTCCGGATCAAAATTATGTGACACTGTAACTGTAACACTAAACACTCGGCCAGACGAATTTACGTCCATACGTGTATTTTAACGCTATTTAACAAATAAATTTGCGTTTAAACATATCGACGAAAAGCGTTAGAAATATAATTTTATGCATTTCATGTCATGTCTTATTCAAAACTACACATTATTTGTAATGTATTTCCGTGTCATAAGTGTCTGTTTGCTTCAGTAAGTTTTACACCGTTTTCTTTTTGGATATTGTGACAAAAATGGAAATTGTCAACTAACCAATCTGAGAATGAAAATCTGTGTACCTTTCAATGCACGTATGGAAACAATTCCCAGTCTGTTGTTTTAAATATATAAAACAAATCTAATAAATAAAACATCTTACGAAATTTGCTTCTCATTTTGAAGATTCTGTACCGTGTATATAGAGCGATATAGTAACTTTTCTAAAGAGATAGACATCCAATAAATGCGCAATATCAATGATAATAAATAATTAAATGAAATATTTATCTATTTAATACCTATTTCTTAATTGTAAATAACATGTAAGCAACAAATACCAATTTCAAAGTTTCTTGATATTTTGTATACTAAATATTATTTCTTTTTTTAAACATTAGGACTACTTTATTTTAATTGTTACTTATTTTGTGGGACCACAAATGGATGTCCACTTTTTACCAGTGAAGACCTGAATGTAAATTTGCGCATTTGGAGCAATGCTTTACTATCACACTGATTTAAATTTTCATGAGAGTTTACAAACATGTACTTACAAGCAATATTAATTCTTATACTGATACAAGCAGCGAGCAGTAAACATTCGATAATACTGTTGTGCATTTTAATATGTTTATTAAGCGTCTTCACGTCGGCTGTCTCAAAACATGATTTTCAAAGAACCAGAATATTCTATAAAGGCCATGTATGACCATACTTTCAATACATACTTTCTGTACCAACAACTGGTGTTTCAGAGAGTGTGTTAATGTCATTTTATTGATATACCGAATGCTGAACGTTAGGCCTTTGAACTTTATAGCCTTGAGTGCATCTCCTTTTACACGTCATACATGGTGTTGTCCTATTCATTGTCGTTTTTTTCTTCAAATTCTGGCGTTTACCTACTTTGCACTATCTGGAAACTGCAACTAATTCGAGTGAAACCGTACAGAGGATTATCCGAACGGATATTTTACCCGAAAGTGTTGGATAACATATTGTACAGTCGTGCACTTTTCCAAACATAATTTAACAAAGACAAAAAATGGCAAGAAAATATGCTATCGAGGTGAGCTTTAAACACAGTGTTGCAAAACAAAATTCAATCCATTCTTATTTTTAAATAACTGTGGACAGATATTTGGGAGAGAACGTAGTATTGGTATGCAAATACACTGTTAAACAAGATTTTGTGTTCGATAAACACACATGGCCCGGTTGGTGCTGGATAGACCATTTCGTAGTCTAAATAAGGTCAAGGTCAAAGTGAAGTTGGGTGATTTGGGTGGATTGGGGATAGTGATAAGAAACAACTGTGTAAGTATCCAAATGTTGCAGCAAGCGGTGTTGGTGCTAGACGAGACGGTAAAATTTAGTTAACCAAGAAACTTTTGAATTATTCTAAATGCACATTAGGTCAAGGTCAAGGTCAAAGTGAGGTTGGGTGATATGGGTGGATTGGGAACGGTCAAGGTCAATGTGAGGTTGGGTGATTTGGGTGGATTGGGGATAGTAATAAGCAACAACTGTGTAAATATCCAAATGTTGTTGCAAGCGGTGTTGGCGCTAGACGAAATGATAAAATCTAGTTAACCAAGAAACAGCTCATTTGAGTATTCTAAGTGCAAATTAGGTCAAGGTCAAGGTCAAAGTGAAGTTGGGTGATATGGATGGATAGGGAATGGTCATAAGCTGCAACAACTGCGTAAGTATCCAAGTGTTGTAGTTAGTGGTGTTTGTGCTAGACGAAACGGTGAAATCTACTTAACCTTGTCACGGAAGGACGGACGGACAGGAAAATCACTATATATGCCTCCCGCATCAAGATGCCGGGGGCATATAAACGCTTCGTTAACCCCGACATCAAACTTTATGGATTTTCAACGGTAAATTCATACTTGAGCTAGGAATAGTACTGGCAACGAAGAATATCCTTGGAAAGTGTTTAAATGAGTCAGTTATAAACTGTCCATTTGTGTACTCCGTGAGACAGACTTCGGTGATTATGAATGTCGATTACCAATCATGTTTTATAGAACGAATTAGATCCAGATTCATATCTAGAACAATGATAAAGGGGATCGGTATATCGGCATTCGTATACATTAAAGAAAATACCATCCAAAGCAATAATTGTACTAAATCACGCAGTTGGAAATTTCATTACGAGACAAACACTCCTTTGGTATCACACCGTTGAATACATAATGGAAAATCACGTATAATATACAATCAATAACAAAGCAGTGCAAACAGTTTGTCCGGGCTACTCTACATTTATGTATTCCATTTGGGGCACACTATTTGAGGATATTAAAAAATGTAGGAACAAGCAACCTTGTCTGGTATGGCGAAAGTTATTTACAAATGGAATTCTAAAGTTCTTCATTTTCAATGAAAAAATAACTTTCCAGAAACAGTAATCTGTTCGCAGATGGATAAGGACGGACAAGCTTTAATATTTATATTTAGTCCTTTATTGAAAATATGTTTTACATACAAATAGCTAGAGTCTAAGTCAAACAATGTCGTTACTTTATCTATTTTTTTTATATTAAAATTAGAGTAAATGAATCAATTTCTTTTGAATTTACCATCAATAACAAACTCGTTAGTTTGTTTTAATTAGCATGAATCTGAAAGCGAATACATGTCTTTTAATTACTGTTATTGAGTTTAAATATTATTAAATCGAACGCATTTGTCACCAATACCATAATATTAGATTATGTATGATATATACGGCAACTTAGTCCATCTTGCTTACGTTTCTTCTGATTTAATGTTTGAGCCTTTTAGTCGCGATGATGTGGTTACTGCAGTTAACAATACACAACAGTCCGTACGCGAGCAGCATTATATCATGGAGCGTAGTGTGTTCCCTTATCTATCTAATAAACAACATATCAATCAATGGGACGAATATTGCAGCTACATTTGCAAGTTAGGTCTCATTGGAAGCTGTTGAATTAATAATTGTATAATTGTGGTTGTATGATTTTATGCTGTGGAGGAAATCGGAGTAAGGGGCAGAAAATCACAATTCTCGAGTTTGGTAAGTGTAGTCTTACCGTACATGAGAAATGGAAATCTGACTTGCACCTTCGCTATTTAAGAAACAAAACAAATTCGGGTGAGGAGGCATGTCCAAAGTATCAGCCCACCAGCATCAGTGCGTATCCTGGATTGAACCTCAGCCACACCCTTGATTGTTGTAATCTTTAATGTTGCGTTTTTGTTTTGTGCTGTGTTGAAATTTCGATTTAAATCAATTTCCATTCAGTTCATTGGGTAAATGTGACAAAACGTCGCCTTAGTCTAATAGATTTACGCTACATTTTTTGAAAATTTAGAACGTACAACAAGAAAAACAGTAAAAAAAAATGGGTTACATAGTATTGCAAGGTGTTATCTCCCTTCTTTGTACAACTGCCATCAGTGTTTACACAATTTCGTCACTCGGTATTTAAATTGTAAGTACCGGCACTTTGTATTTTTAATAATTATCGCGTAGAATCTTATTGAATATGCTTTGTTCTTAGAATTAACATGTCTAAATGCAAGTCTATATAGAATGCACAGACATATTTGAAATTAAGCAAACGAAATATACTATTAATGACTTGATTTGTTTTTGAAAGTTTATTTTTGGTTGTTATTTGAATATCTTGAATAGATTAATGTCTAGTGAACCTGTGGTTGCAACTAATTTGAGCACCTTTAAGTTTCAAGAAGTTGGCATGTTTTTGGTTCTGAACATAAGGCTTCGTAACCTAAATTTTCGAAAGTTTTAGAAGTTTATAAATCTGTAGACACGTCCTAGATAACATGAATAACAAACATGAAGCATGACGAAACGTTTACAAAATATAACTAGGATTTGTTACTTTCGTATGAATAAAATTATATTTTTATCATTTTGATCAAACCGGTATGATTTAGACCTATTCAAAGAGCAACAATGCTTATCGACATTTAAATGCATTATTGCGATTTAAGCATTTCTTGTATAAGCACATATATATGTTCACATGTTCATTTTGAATTTTATGCAAGTGTTTGTAATGCAGTTTTACCTTGATTTCTTTTGATAATTAAATGCAGTTCGATCAGTGTGTATTTATCATGCCAGGTATAGTCGTCAATGTAAACATGAAACGTGTAGTTTTTAATACGGCATGGATAATGCAGGAGGATCATATTTCCTAAAGATCGAGTTACGACGAAAGCTATACCGACAGTTACCGAGTTTTGAAAATATTCGCAACTATATATTTACATGTCCAATTGTAACATATATCTTGTGATTATTGATTTAGCTGTGTTTAAGTCCTCTATATAATACGTTATTAATTGTCGTGTTGCTATATTGTTTACTGATACGAGTTCTATTTAAACGACACTCGTGAGGTTCAGTTTATATTCTAACATAGCGTGTGAATGCAACAATTGTTAGCTGGGAACTGCCAATGGCATATTTAAAATGTCAAATGCCCTTACACATGTTTTACTTAAATGTTTAGTTTGTTCTACACTTACACTGATACAAACATATGATAACTAACACTCACTAGGTTTGGTTCACATTTTAGAGCATTTAAATTATCGTATTAGGCATAAATGTTGTGTTTTTATGTCAGCTTGCAATAATCGTCAGTGTATGACTGAGTATACATTATACAGTACACGTACCATGTACCTTACACTACGGAATACAACGTATTATAGCCCTATATGACAATATCGTTTACAAACGTTTACAGTCCTTCTTCCTGGTATTGTGTACAGACTTGCGGCGAACGACTTTTAAATCATTTATAAATTAAAACCAAACTAATTAATTTTTTGAAGTAATAATTTAAATGAGCGAACACATCATGCATTTTGAAAATATGTAAATACTTTGATTATGGTCTGGACAACAAAACACAAGCCTGATATGAATTTTTGTTAAATTATTGCAAGTATGTGTTTCTTAATTTTGTTTATGTCGATGGTGATTTGTACCGTATTTCTAATTGTGCACTGTGTTGTGTCCTACTTGTTTATAACCTTTTAAACGTTAAGCTTCACAGTCGGTTAGTGACTTAACTGATATACAAGTCCACACAATAAGATGCTTGGATAAGGACCTTATTTAGGCAGTGCTTTATTCTTGAAATCTGCCTTACATAACGTCTCAGTCTTTAGGTCATGCCATTTGCCTGCATGTTTGCAACCAATGTGTGATTATTACGCAATCTATCGCTGACATGAAACGTATTTTGTCATTAAAATAGCTGTTGGGCATGCAAACAGATTTCATATGAGTTTGTATAGTCGGTTGGCATGCAAACAGATTTCATATGAGTTTGTGTAGTCGGTTGGCATGCAAACAGATTTCATATGAGTTTGTATAGTCGGTTGGCATGCAAACAGATTTCATATGAGTTTGTGTAGTCGGTTGGCATGCAAACAGATTTCATATGAGTTTGTGTAGTCGGTTGGCATGCAAATAGATTTCATATGAGTTTGTATAGTCGGTTGGCATGCAAACAGATTTCATTTGAGTTTGTATAGTCGGTTGGCATGCAAACAGATTTCATATGAGTTTGTGTAGTCGGTTGGTATGCAAACATATTTCATATGAGTTTGTATAGTCGGTTGGCATGCAAACAGATTTCATATGAGTTTGTATAGTCGGTTGGCATGCAAACAGATTTCATATGAGTTTGTATAGTCGGTTGGCATGCAAACAGATTTCATATGAGTTTGTGTAGTCGATTAGCATGCAAACAGATTTCATATGAGTTTGTGTAGTCGGTTGGCATGCAAACAGATTTCATATGAGTTTGTATAGTCGGTTGGCATGCAAACAGATTTCATATGAGTTTGTGTAGTCGGTTGGCATGCAAACAGATTTCATATGAGTTTGTGTAGTCGGTTGGCATGCAAACAGATTTCATATGAGTTTGTATAGTCGGTTGGCATGCAAACAGATTTCAAATGAGTTTGTATAGTCGGTTGGCATGCAAACAGATTTCATATGAGCTTGTGTAGTCGGTTGGCATGCAAACAGATTTCATATGAGTTTGTATAGTCGGTTGGCATGCAAACATATTTCATATGAGTTTGTATAGTCGGTTGGCATGCAAACAGATTTCATATGAGTTTGTGTAGTCGGTTGGCATGCAAACAGATTTCATATGAGTTTGCGGAGTCGGTTGGCATGCAAACAGATTTCATATGAGTTTGTATAGTCGGTTGGCATGCAAACAGATTTCATATGAGTTTGTATAGTCGGTTGGCATGCAAAGAGATTTCATATGAGTTTGTATAGTCGGTTGGCATGCAAACAGATTTCATATGAGTTTGTGTAGTCGGTTGGCATGCAAACAGATTTAAATGAGTTTGTGTAGTCGGTTGGCATGCAAACAGATTTCATATGAGTTTGTATAGTCGGTTTGCATGCAAACAGATTTCATATGAGTTTGAATAGTCGGTTGGCATGCAAACAGATTTCATATGAGTTTGTATAGTCGTTTCGCATGCAAACAGATTTCATATGAGTTTGTGTAGTCGGTTGGCATGCAAACAGATTTCATATGAGTTTGTATAGTCGGTTGGCATGCAAACAGATGTCATATGAGTTTGTATAGTCGGTTGGCATGCAAACAGATTTTATATGAGTTTGTATAGTCGGTTGGCATCCAAACAGATGTCATATGAGTTTGTGTAGTCGGTTGGCATGCAAACACATTTCATATCAGTTTGTGTAGTCGGTTGGCATGTAAACACATTTCATATGAGTTTGTATAGTCGGTTGGCATGCAAACAGATTTTAGATGAGTTTGTAAAGTCGGTTGGCATGCAAACAGATTTCATATGAGTTTGTATAGTAGGTTGGCATGCAAACAAATTTCATATGAGTTCGTGTAGTCGGTTGGCATGCAAACAGATTTCATATGAGTGTGTGTAGTCGGTTGGCATGCAAACAGATTTCATATGAGTTTGTATAGTCGGTTGGCATGCAAACAGATTTCATATGAGTTTGTATAGTCGGTTGGCATGCAAACAGATTTCATATTAGTTTGTATAGTCGGTTGGCATGCAAACAGATTTCATATGAGTTTGTATAGTCGGTTGGCATGCAAACAGATTTAAATGAGTTTGTGTAGTCGGTTGGCATGCAAACAGATTTCATATGAGTTTGTATAGTCGGTTTGCATGCAAACAGATTTTATATGAGTTTGAATAGTCGGTTGGCATGCAAACAGATTTCATATGAGTTTGTGTAGTCGGTTGGCATGCAAACAGATTTCATATGAGTTTGTATAGTCGGTTGGCATGCAAACAGATGTCATATGAGTTTGTATAGTCGGTTGGCATGCAAACAGATTTTATATGAGTTTGTATAGACGGTTGGCATCCAAACAGATGTCATATGAGTTTGTGTAGTCGGTTGGCATGCAAACACATTTCATATCAGTTTGTGTAGTCGGTTGGCATGTAAACACATTTCATATGAGTTTGTATAGTCGGTTGGCATGCAAACAGATTTTAGATGAGTTTGTAAAGTCGGTTGGCATGCAAACAGATTTCATATGAGTTTGTATAGTAGGTTGGCATGCAAACAAATTTCATATGAGTTCGTGTAGTCGGTTGTCATGCAAACATATTTCATATGAGTGTGTGTAGTCGGTTGGCATGCAAACAGATTTCATATGAGTTTGTGTAGTCGGTTGGCATGCAAACAGATTTCATATGATTTTGTATAGTCGGTTGGCATGCAAACACATGTCATATGAGTTTGTATAGTCGGTTGGCATGCAAACAGATTTTATATGAGTTTGTATAGTCGGTTGGCATCGAAACAGATGTCATATGAGTTTGTGTAGTCGGTTGGCATGCAAACACATTTCATATCAGTTTGTGTAGTCGGTTGGCATGTAAACACATTTCATATGAGTTTGTATAGTCGGTTGGCATGCAAACAGATTTTAGATGAGTTTGTAAAGTCGGTTGGCATGCAAACAGATTTCATATGAGTTTGTATAGTAGGTTGGCATGCAAACAAATTTCATATGAGTTCGTGTAGTCGGTTGTCATGCAAACAGATTTCATATGAGTGTGTGTAGTCGGTTGGCATGCAAACAGATTTCATATGAGTTTGTATAGTCGGTTTGCACGCAAACAGATTTCATATGGGTTTGTATAGTCGGTTGGCATGCAAACATAGTTCATATGAGTTTGTATAGTCGGTTGGCATGCAAACAGATTTCATATGAGTTTGTGTAGTGGTTTGCATGCAAACAGATTTCATATGAGTTTGTATAGTCGGTTGGCATGCAAACAGATTTCATATGAGTTTGTATAGTCGGTTGGCATGCAAACAAATTTCATATGAGTTTGTATATCGGTTGGCATGCAAACAGATTTCATATCAGTTTGTTTAGTCGGTTGGCATGCAAACAGATTTCATATGAGTTTTTATAGTCGGTTTGCATGCAAACAGATTTCATATGAGTTTGTGGAGTCGGTTGGCATGCAAACAGATTTCTTATGAGTTTGTATAGTCGGTTTGCATGCAAACAGATTTCATATGAGTTTGAATAGTCGGTTGGCATGCAAACATATTTCATATGAGTTTGTATAGTCGTTTCGCATGCAAACAGATTTCATATGAGTTTGTATAGTCGGTTGGCATGCAAACAGATTTCATATGAGTTTGTGTAGTCGGTTGGCATGCAAACAGATTTCATATGAGTTTGTGTAGTCGGTTGGCATGCAAACAGATTTCATATGAGTTTGTGTAGTCGGTTGGCATGCAAACAGATTTCATATGAGCTTGTGTAGTCGGTTGGCATGCAAACAGATTTCATATGAGTTTGTATAGTCGGTTGGCATGCAAACAGATTTCATATGAGTTTGTATAGTCGGTTGGCATGCAAACATATTTCATATGAGTTTGTATAGTCGGTTGGCATCCAAACAGATTTCATATGAGTTTGTGTAGTCGGTTGGCATGCAAACAGATTTCATATGAGTTTGTATAGTCGGTTGGCATGCAAACAGATTTCATATGAGTTTGTATAGTCGGTTGGCATGGAAACAGATTTCATATGAGTTTGTGTTGTCGGTTGGCATGCAAACAGATTTCATATGAGTTTGTGTAGTCGGTTGGCATGCAAACAGATTTCATATGAGTTTGTGTAGTCGGTTGGCATGCAAACAGATTTCATATGAGTTTATTTAGTCGGTTGGCATGCAAACAGATTTCATATGAGTTTGTGTAGTCGGTTGGTAAAGTCCCACCCTTAAGTTTGGATAACTAAAGTTTGCAGTTTGTGTCTGTCTCAAAACGTCATATCAGTGTTATAACACCATATAAGGACATTATATATAAATTACAAGCACATGTTTCAGGACATACGATGGAAGCCCTGCACTATTTGGGAACAAAAGCCGCAGCCTCCATTTGCATCTGTGCAGCACTACTTTCCCTTCACAATGGATTTAGCTATTCAGTGGAGTTCACATTATTATACTTGGAAGCACTTATTCTCATGATGACGATGAAAGTGAACAGGAAAAGACACAAAGGGCTTGTTTTCGTTTCGTTTATTTTATTGGGAATGCTAACTGCGTCTACCGTAGAGAATGGTTTTCAACGAAACAAACATTTCTATGAAGATAACGTATGGCCATACTTTCAATACAACAAAACTCTAAACTGGTGTTTCCGAGAATGTGCTAACGTATATCTGTTTATTTGGCGATTAATTTCGTTGTTAAATATTCGACCGATGCACTTCTTGGCTTACATTTTTTATCTGTTCCTACATGTCATTGTTTTCTTATTTATTTTTGAAGTAATCTTTATCAATATTCCGTCATTCATTTACTTTACAATATCTGGAAACTTCTTTTACACGTTCGATGCAAATAATACAAAGGACTATCCTGAAGGATATTTTGACCCTAGAGTTTTAGACAAAACACTGTATCGTCTTCCTGTTATTCATACACAGCATTACAGCCAAGATTTGACTGGTAAATATTTTCTCGTGTCGAATTTCGAACAAAGTATTTCTGAACAGCAACACGAGTTTCCACATTTTCATAGATCCGTTGAACGATATGTAGGAGAAGAGGTAACCTTGACTTGCAGTTACAATTTGAAAACGTTGTCATACAAAAAACGTCAAACGTTATGGTCGTTGAACGGTAATCATATATCTCGATTATCAACTAGGTATGTAATAGAGGACGAAGAAGTTCCTAAAGACGAAATTTATACATCAATCGATTCTAAACTAACAATTCGTTTACTTCGTACGTCGGATTTCGGTGTTTATGAATGTCGAGTACCCCTTGCGTATTATGAAAATGACAAAACGTCCAAATGGATACCAAAAAAATTGATAAAGAAGAAATTAGTTATTGGCGTTATTTCACTTAAGGAAATACGCCCAAAAACAATTTTACTAAATCGTGAAGTAGGCAATTTGATTGCGACTCAAGCATTCTTTTGGTATCACACTGTTCAAGAAATAAACGAAGTAAGTGTTGAATATACTGTAAACAACAAAGCTATTGATCTGCTTTGTTCCGGCTATTCTACGCTCATGTGCTCGTTTGGGGCAAGACTTTTAAAAATGTTCATTAGTATAGGAACAAGAAACATAGATTGGGATGGCGAGGAAAACTTTCCTTACATTGACATCGCCGATATGGACAAATTTCCAGAATTGAAAAGAGCAATCGTCTACTACTGTCTTTCCCCTCAAGCCTTTGGTATACATCGTATTAATTTTATACGATACGTTCATATTCCTGGAACAAAGAAAGGTTTCTATGAGAACGTCCAACATCCATATGTCTTCGTTGTTCTACCACATTCAAAACCTTCGTTATTCCGTTACCTTGATGATTCTGCACTGTACGCAGAATTAGAAAACCTTGTGCGAACCGAACAACCAATTGAACTAATTGAAATGAAAATTGATGCTCTCATTGGACTTCTTAGTGCGAATGAAGAAAAGGTACTTTTATTTGCAAATATTGTTCAAAATATTATTTTTGTGTGCGCAGTCGTGTTGGTTTTGCGGTTAAGTGTGTTGTTATCGAGAGTGTACTTTGCTTTCTGTCTACGTATACCGTTTCGACGATTTGTATTGCGTTTACCAAATGTCGAGCAAATGTTGATGTTGGAGGGTCCTGTGTTTGATGTGTTCATTTCCCATTCCGAGGAAGAACGCGAGTTTGTTATTGATACACTGGTACCATTCCTTGAAGAACACGTTCGTATAAATGTTTGTTTCTCAGGAAGCAGCGAGTTCAAACCTAATCGACCCCTTATCAGACAATTCATTGAAAAAATAACACAAAGTAGTAAAATATTAGTGGTGTTGTCGAATGGATACCATGAAGATAATTTCTGTGAACAACTTCAGTTGGAACATATAATTTTACCATTGTTTTACGAAGTGCGACGTCAAGAGACAGACATTTTGTTGGTTTTATATAACGACGGCGCACGTTTTCCGGACAATTTGAGATGGAATTTTGAGGCGCAACGACTGAGTTGGAGCAACCACTTACCGGAGCGAGTGAAGCTAGAATCCATTCGAAGATGGATAACGACGGGCAATGTGAGTCTAGAAATTGGATAAAAAAATCCAATTACAATGAAACCGTTTTAAATGTTACTTAGTGTGATAATTGTCTCATAGATGAGGTTGTAAGATTCGGTATTCATATTTTAATCGTTGTTGTTAGATTATAAATGTCTTCTGTTGCTCTGAACTTGTATTTTAATTCAAGCTTACGGTAACCTTAATATACAGTTGTATTAGAACAATTTAACATCCATTTAAAAGTAAGTTGTGTTAAATTTACTATTGTTTGTATTTGTTCAATGTAAATTTTATAAATCTTATGTATCCTTGTATCAATGTTTTTCATATGTTGTAATTATGTGGGTTTACCAATTAGGGTCATTTCGCTCGACGTTAAGAACACCATGTTTATCATATATGGTTGTGTTTAGCGAATTATCGTATAGTATGATGCAGTGTAATTTTGTGTAATGCAGACATATTTTCCTATAAATACATTGTGCAGAATTACTTAAAAGGATACATTATATACACAGAGGATGACGTCACACGCCAAACCTATGTTCTTAACCGCTTTATTTCGCCCAAAACGGTGAATGTGTTTACGCATGAAGTAATCCCGCGTATGAAAGTTGTTTCATTGAATGACTTGATAGATACCCTTAATCAGTCTAATATTAAGTTAATACTGATAGTAGAATATATTTATGTTAAATAAAATACCATTAGTTCGTGTTTAACGCTGTTTAGCGTAAAAGCTACGTTTTATTTCGTTTTGTTTCAAAATTCAAGGTCAGATGCCAGTAAATCCAGTACTATAGGGTCCCATTGTAAAACGGCGAACTTTCAGATTTCAGTTTGTGCAAGCTTGCTGTCAGATTAAAGATGAATTTTTCCTCTTCCAAAAATTGCAATAAAAATATATGGCATATACATTCTAAGAAAATGCGTCTCACCTGAATGCAGACACCGGTAGAAGCTAGGGTTTTGGCAGTCATATTTCGACAAAACCCCATGCCACAGTAAGCACAGCCCAAAAGCTCATGTTTTAAGTTAGCGTCCAAAGAAATGAACACAAATGTTGTAAAGACACAGAGGATATTAGAAATAACCGCAAAATGCATGTCTGACATTGCTAAATGCTTTTCATGGCAGAAGAAAAAAGGAACTCTAGTAAAAAGCAATATTTCGTATGTAACACGGAGGGAAACACATTGATTTACTGGTATCTAACCTCAATGCGATGTTAAACGTTACGCATGCGCATATAAATTCCTTCATTGTTACATATAAAATACTCAATGTTTGATCTCAATTTTCACCATGACCAAGCTACTTTCCAATATATCACCATACATTGTTGGAAAGATAAGGCCATAACCTTTTGAAAAAACAGCATGTCAAAAATTTATATGCGTTGTAACTCAAAATATTCACCTTAGAATAAACACACCGGTTTTGACAGGCATGGTGGCTGCCATTGTGTGCATTAATACATGGGCCAAACGTTATGAAGCTGAGAACCACTAAGACAAAGTAGTGCCAAAAACTGGCTTTTTTTCTTATTTCTTACATATATACCTTTAAATTGATACCAAAACATATCATTTAAACAGCGTTTTAAAAATCGTACGCATTATACACTGAACCCTATGTGTTTATTATCTAACTGACCCTGAGGATGTGACTTCCTTTTTGGTGTAATTAGACCTTAAATCAACCATTGCGAGCTACGCTGGAAAGTAGTGCATATCCATAATGCTAAGAGCGTGGGTACACAGGTCTGTTAGACCGGTACAGACACAACGAAAACGATAAAATAAGGTTTTAATACATGTATGTGTGTCATATGTTTTTCATACACATGAATTATTCTAATATATATTATTCAGATATGAACAGAATTATACCGGGTATATTCAACGCGTACATTTGTATAATGGAGACCAGTGAGTATTATTCCTAAAAAAGGTATAAATAATATTGTATCAAATATTATGTCAAATTTCATGTAGTTACACAATCAAATATAAAGGCACATCGTCCGATCTGAATTAACAATATTTCGTAAATAATAAAATTCTATATGTATTAACAATTCAAGTATATTTACGAAAACATAGTATGCCTTGCCTTAATATACAGTAAAACATTTTTACGTAGTTTACAATGTCTCAAAATGTATATTTGTTGATATTGTGAATGCCGTTGCCGCGGAATTCAAACCTTGATTAAGTGGAAAACTCGATTACAGTACGAAATCTAATAGTGTCAGGTTAATTTGTCCTAGCTTTAATTCTAATAAATGCTGTCCACATTATGAAAGTGATAGTACAAACATAATATGATTCTGTTTTGTGAAATGTACATAAATATTGGCTTAAATTAGAATTGTATTCTATAAATATATTATTTCTAACGGGTTTAAGTTTTGTTTTAAAATAAATTCTACTGTTTAGGTTTCATTTCATTATTTGTTCAATATTTTGCATTTTATTTTTTTTATAAGCAGCTCTTGTACCTTTTCCTACAGTCTATTTATAAAAAACGCCCGTAAGTTGTAGCGTCATCAATTGCTTTATTGGATTTATCAATATTAAAACACAGTCAAATCATTGTATATGTTTCATTGTTGTATTATTTGGAGAAAGGAGTCTAATTCTCACGACATCACTTGCTAAACAAATGGTTAGCCACTGATCGTACAATGTCGGAAAATCAACTATGTCTTCTATGACATTTAGGTGGCATTTTGAGGTTTCAGCCAAATAATAACAATCAAATTGGCAGGGAGGAAATTTGTAAAAACGATATATAGAGATACTGAGAAATTGAGCAGAATTTTGACTGTTTAAGAAATTGTAAGTATCAGATGTAAGTGCTGGGGTTTTAAACGGCATGCTTGGTTAAAAGAAAATGTGGCACAATTCGTACATAAGGATACCTAGCTCTGAACGCCATTTTGGCAGGATATTCAAAAGGGCGTACATATCTGGGTAGTTATTGAAAACTCTAAGTGATTGACCCCCAGTTTGCTCAGTTGCAAAATTGAATTTTAATGTTACGAATAGTGGGTTACACGTTGTTTGTCTAAATGTACAATCACATTTTACCTAAGCAATATGAAATCAAAAATGTACTTAAGATAATTTAGATATTCGCATATTAATACTTTCTGAAACTTTTTGCACAATTAAATATTCGATTCGGATATACAAATTCCAAATAACAATGTTATTCGCCGTTATATAATCAAAATGGTGGTGACTTGTTATATATTAAGGACAATATACGTTTCCAGCATAGACTTTACTTAAATGTAGGCTCTTTGGAATCATTCTGGATTGAAAAATTGTTTATTAAAACTAAATCGTTTTCAATAAACATTGTATGTAGACCACCGGATTCTACAACTAAATGGATATCGGCATATGATACTTACTTCAAAAACGCTATTAACTAATCGAATAAAGACTTTTATATCTTGGGTGATTTTAATATAACTTTCTTTCTGAAAGGGATATTTTCAATAACACTCGGTGGTCTTCGTTCGCTATATCAAGTGGACTCTACCAAATGGTAAGGGAACCAACTAGAATTCGACATCAAACATCAAAATTGATCATTTGTATACCAATCGATCCGATTGAATACCAGCCGTTTTTGTGTCATCATGTAGTGTTAGTGACCATTTTCCTCTATGTTTAACACGGCATATAAATAATAAATTAACTAGGAACAAACATTAAATTGTATTAAAAGAATAATTCAAAACTTAGACATAATTGAAACAATAGCAGACCCCAATACATCTTTCACTTATGCACTCAATGTCATAAAACACATCGCTCAACAGTCATGCACCTTTAAAATCAAAGAGATTTAAATCAGATAATCTACCAGGCTGGTTTTCGAAGGAAATGATACATGCCATTAAAATTCATAACTGGTTAAAAAAAAAAAATCACAAAATAGATTAATACAAAAAATAGACATGATGTAACGTTACTTATTAGGAAAAAACAAACGACAATTTTATAACATATCAGTTAAAAGAAAATTCATCAATTCTATGAAATACCCTTAATTCCTTAACAAAAACGCATCCTTCACGAACACTTCCTACAAGAATTAAGGTAAATAATGAAGATGATGAAAATGTTTATTATATTTCTGATATAGTTTCTTCCAAAACAAAATTTATCATATCAAACTTTTACAACATATCTAATTAATAAACTTAACACACGTATTGTTGACATTGCTCCAATTACGACAGTTGATGTCCGAAAAATAATAGACTCTCTGAAGATATCCAAAGCATGAGGACTAGATGATATGGGCTCTAAAATATTGTGGTGATACTATCGTCGGTCCGATTACTTCTATTATTAATAACAATATACTGGATTTTTTCCTGACCAACATAAGGATGCATACATTTAACAAATACATTAAGGTTAAGAAAAATGTGATCTTAACAACTATAGACCTTTTTCCATACCCCCAACCATTTCTAAAATATTTGAGCGACGTATTCCAAATCGAATTAAATCATTTCTTGAAAAAAAAACATTAACTACTGCACAGTTTCCAGTCTGGTGTCCGCCAAAATCTTTCTTGTCACACACCATTGGTTCGCCATGTAGATTCATGGCTTAAGAAAATTAATTCTGGGCGGATAGTCGGGTCAGTCTTCCTTGATCTTCGATAAGCGTAGCATTTGATTTAGTAGATCATGATATTTTAATTTAAAAAAAAATTAGTGTATGTACCATTTCTCTGAAAAACCATGATAAAATTCTTATCTGTCTAATAGAAGCCAATGAGTTAAAGTGGGCTTCAATAAATCATCATTTCAAAATATCAGTACCTCAAGGATTTATTTTTGGTCCTCTTCTATTTCTGATATATATTTACGACATCCCATACTTTCTTCAAAACTCAACTATTGATCTTAATTCGCGCGATTCAACAATACACGTATCGGACTTTAACATTCAAAATACACAATGCTCATTGCAAACACGATTTAAACATTATATTTACTTGGCGTTCCTTCAACAACATGTCTATACATCTGAACAAAACTAAATGCATGGTATTATCAAAAGCCAATACCCCCCCCCCCTCTACGAACAATCTTACACTTAATACCAATAACACTGTTCTCGTGCAAATAAATTATTTCAATGTATTCAGAATAACTGTAGACAAGCATCTCACTTGGCAATTGCATGTAAATATGGTCTGTCGTAAATTCATTTCTAAACTAGCCTTGGTTCATTAACTATGAAACCAGGAAATTACTTTACAATTTATACATATTGACATCAATGGACTAGTGTTATGCATTATGGCGTTCAGCAACACTATTAAACTTGCGGCAAGTATCTTCCATGCAGAAACGGACCTCTAAAATATCCATCAGCTCCTTTATTCACAGAAATGGCATGGTTGTCATTTGACAACAGGTGTACTTTCGTCATTGGAACTATTGTTAATACATATTTACTCGGTTCAACGCCCTCTTATTTCAATGATGTAATTAACTTCTCAAATAACAATGCATACACTCACATATCCAGGACCCACAACGATTTATCATCTGTTCCGTTTGAAACCAACTATGGAAAACGAGCGTTCTCATTCTGTAAAAAAAACGTATGGAACTTTATTTCGATTAATATAAGGCTGGCATCTACTATTACTTCATTTAAAAGAACTTCAAAAAATACTTAATCAATACATCAATGATTTATGTTCTTTCTGGTAAGTTACGCAGTAAGTCATGCACTGTTCGAGGTGCTCGCAGGAAAGTTGTAACCTGGTGTTGAAAATCATTGAAATGGTCGAAAAAAGTGCTGAAGTTGGGACCCTAAAATTGGTTGAGCATGCATGGTAAAAATATAGTGGAACTGTGTGCATAATTATGTTTCCTATATCTTTGTGAAGACACAGCCACACCTTATTGAAACGGTTTTAGTTGTTTTCATGTGTTGACATTATAGTGTGTATATAGCGGCTCAAACCACACCCTACGAGGCCGCGTCCGAAGCCAAAAAAACCGTACATTTCAACATACATTACGTTTCATAATCAATTTACAATTTTCCTGCGAATGAGAGCACCTCAAACAATGAATGTCTTACTGCGTCACTTAATTAAACTACTTGTCAAAGTTAAAGCTTCCAATTATAAACTTCTTCAAAGGCCATGGTACTCTAGAAATGAGAAAACACAGAAACAAAGACCCATCACCTGAAGTCATGCACTCATTTAACCGGAAAAAAACGGCATATTAATTCATTGAACCTATTCGAAGTTACGGAAGTCGTATGAGACGATGCTTTCGAAAAACAGATATAGCACCTTTATGTTACACATTTGAATGGGATGTGTACATTAACATTAAGAAATTCATATCGACAAAATGCCGACAGTTATGTACGTTCTGTACGTTAAGCTACATATATCTATCAATTTGCTTTTGTTGTTCAAACAAAAACTCATAATACCCACCTTTTAATTTATTTGTAAGTTATTTAAAATTGACATAGCGAAGAGTTTATGTCACATATTAGTGTGACTTGAAAAAAACTATTATTAAACATATTCAGTGCAAAAACTAAGCATTTAAACTTTTTTCTTCATTTAAGGCAATTCATCAGGGGGAAAAAAATGCTAAAATGTTTCGTGTACATATGATCTGATTTGATTATTGTAGTTCATTGTACGCAATTTCAACGCTATAGCACATATTTTGAACTAACAACGAAACGAACTGCCTCTTTTTCATGTATCGCTTTACAAATCCATTATGATTTTATGTTGTTTAACTACGATTATTCATTCAGTGTTGTATTAATAAATCAGGCGTACTCATGTACGCCATTGTGTACACAACAATTGTCATAGACAAAATCGGATAAAAACACGAAAAAGGACTGATCGGTTTCCTAATGCAGGTAAGACAAAATCTTGACATTCAGGCGAACATAAATGTAAATAGCTGTATTTAGCTGATTGATCTTTATATAACTTTATTAACACACAGCTGTGTGCTTCAAAAAAAAGAATACATTTATAAAGTAAAATTCAATTGTACACGCACATCCAACGTTTAAAAAGGTAAACTTACAATATTGTTGAACGTGTTGTTTTTTTTTACATGTTTTTTTTCAACACTTAATTCCAGACTAAGGAAAATCGCTGATCTAAATACAGGCAAAAAGCTTCATTTTCCCGCCCGCCCCATTTTTCGCTTCCCTTTTCCATCCATTGTTGCATGTGGGACTCGTTGTCCGGTAATGTTGTCTGTATTACAGTGGGTAGATCGTACGTTTATAACTGGTACAGTGAAAGTGTCGAAAAACTAACTGGTACCAACAATGGCGGATTTCCGCTGATTTTTGAATGTTTTACATCGGATTTGTGGAAGGTTAAAGTATTTTTCTTTACGATTTGACTTAATCATTATGCGCAGGATGATTTACAGTTATTAATTGACCCTCGATGAAAATTGTGTAGTTGTACTGTTAGAAATAACAATGTTATTGTCGAGTGTATAGCAATTCCTCCGTTGACTATGAATTAAAGGGCTTATTATTTCGTTGGCAATTTATAAAGTTTTATAAGCAGTTTTCGTACAAAGGAGAACTCGAAAAGCTTTGGCATACACCTGTCTTGAACCCCTGAATGTTTTGTATAGGCAATCGTCATATAAGCGTCGAAATTCGAAATGTAACTCCGTTTTCACAACTAGGGAGCACAGTCACAACACTTACCATAACTGGCACTAATGAAATTCTTGCGAAATATACATGTATTTGCATAGGGCAACTGCAAGTGAGAACGAAGTAAAAAAGTCATTTTATATTTAATATAAGCAACTTAAATAACTAACTTTTAAGTGCATGGGTATAAAGTAAAATGATCATCTTTGTGTGTTAATTTATAGTACCTAAATGGCGAATGTTTTTCACTATCATTTTCCACACACTAAAGCTCACACAGGGTGGCTGAGTCAAAACGTGCACAACAAGACGCTATTTTAACACTTTAAATGTCAGCAATAATTTGAAGTCCAACCTTTCGACAAGGAACAAAGGACATGCTTAAACAGCTTGAATTTGGGTCCCTTTCAAAGTGATCGAATAATGTTTGATATTTAACAAGCATTTTAAATTTGTCATGTGCAAAAAATATGCATTTTTAGCTTGTTCAGTCCTTTATAAGCACTTTTTAAATAGCGGCTTCTAATTCAAGCATATTCAAAGAACTGTACACATCCTGTCAAGCAGTAAATAACACTCTATATGAATAAGTTCAGTTTTTTAATTCACACTTCTAAAAAACCTGCTTAAAGATTATGCTGAACACATGTCTAATTATTGCCATGGTTTACTAACAAAATCATTTCAGTGGCAAACAGCTTTTCTAACCAGTTTTCTAAGAACAATCAATGTTTTCTATATTCGTTCAAGTAAATTTTACACAATAAACCATCACTATCACAACAGTGGTAATAAAAACAATAAACAGCCATATTTACGATTTAAACGAATTATTAGAGGTAAAATTATTAAACTGTATCTGACAACGTCACAACTTGACAATGATACTGTCCTCTTGTTCAGTTCCATCACTTTAACAAGAGGGCCAAGATGGCCCTAGGTCGTTCACCTGAGTGTAAAGCATCGTGATGGCTTTTTACAGGAAGATTGTTTAAGATTTCAGTATAGCCATACAGTTAAACACCGCTATTTCGAACACCGTTAATTCGAATTAATCGCTTTTTCGAAGTATTTTTTCAGTCCCGACTTTTGCCTTCTTTATTTAACTAAAATACCAATCATTAATTTGAAGTTGCCTGTTTCGAGTTCATCTCTATTTCATACTAAAATTCCGGTCCCAACTACGTATTCCACACATTATCATCAGTGTTTATTTCGAAGTCACACCTAAGCCCAAGCTGTCAATCAAAGGTGTGATGACTTGGCAGTCGTCGCTCGATTAAGATTTTGCACCTTCCATTGTCCCTCGGGTTTGCCAAGTGATGACTGACGCGTGGGTCAATAATCAGCATTAAGTGAATATACCGTAGAGTTATAATTCTGAGTAACAAACAATGCTGACAAATAAACAGTATTTACAATATTAAACACATTCACAATTTTAACAACTACAACATTCATTAGTACAATGGAGAATAACGCCAAACTCCTCGCAGCTGTTACTTCCGCTATCGGTTCATTAGAGCTAGAACTAGTCAAATATATGTGCGAAGGTTGGAGTCTCGCTATTTCAAACTTCTCTATTTCGAACTATTTTCATCGGTCCCAATGACTTCGAAATAGCGGTGTTCAACTCTAGAAGGAAAACTGCCCTGTCCCCTGGCGGCCATTATTTTTCAAGAATCAAAATGATTTCAAGGAAATCGGTAGAGGGTCACCCAATGAGCATTTGTGTTGAATAATTTTGAAATCCAGCCAGTGATTTCAGACAAGATAATGTTTTTAGATTTTAATATAGCCATGTAAGGGAAACTGCCCCGTGGCCATGTTTTTTAACAAATCAAAATGATTTGAAGGAACTGGTAGAGGGTCACGCAAGGAACATTAATGTGAAATTAGTTTGAAATCCAGCAAGTGGTTTCAGACAAGAAGATTTTTTAAAGTTTTCAATATAGCCATAAAATGAACATTGCACAGCCCCCCGGCGGCCATGTTTTTTAACGAATAAAAATCATTTCAAGGAATTCGGTAGAGGGTCCCCCAAGGAACATTTCTGTGAAATTATTTTGAAACCCAGCCAGTGGTTTCAGACTATAAATCTTTTAAAGTTTTCAATATAGTCATATAACGAAAACTGCCCTGCCCCCTGGTGGCCATGTTTTTTAACAAATCAAAATGACTTCAAGGAATTTGGAAGAGTGTATTTCATTACAATATCTCAATGTTTTCTCAAGTTATTGAATGCAAACTGTTTGTCTATTTTTAGTAATGGTGACCTTGAACCCACCACCCTATATGCATTCCCAAATGAGGTCTAGATATAACATATCTATGTATGAAGTTTCATTAAAATATCTCAATGTGTTCTCAAGAAATTTAGCGGAAACCGTTTTTCTATTTTGAGTAACAGCGACCTGGACCCCACCTACCCCATACACAATCCCAAGCAGGATTTCGATCTAAGATATCTATTCTATGTATGAAGTTTCATTGAAATATCTCGATTCGTTCTGAAGTTATTGAGCGGAAATTGTTTGTCTATTTTTAGTAACAGTGACCTTGACCCCATCCACCCCATACGCAATCCCAAGCGAGGTCTCAATATAAGGTATATCTATGTATTAAGTTTCATTAAAATATCTCAATGAGTTCTCAAGTTATTGAGCGTAAACCATTTTTCTATTTTCAGTAACAGTGACATTGACCTTGACCCCACCCCATACGCAATCCCAAGTAAGGTCTCAATATAAGGTATCTATGTATTATGTTTCATTAAAGTATCTCAATGCGTTCTCAAGTTATTGAGCGGAAACTGTTTTTCTATTTTTAGTAACAATGACCTTGACCCCACCCACCCCATATGCAATCCCAAACAAGGTCTCAATATAAGGTATATATGTATTAAGTTTCATTAAAATATCTCGATGCGCTCTCAAGTTATTGAGCGGAAACCATTTTTCAATTTTTACTTACAGTGATCTTGACCCCACCCACCCCATAGGAAGTTTCATTACAACAGCTCACTCGGTTTTTGAGTTAGAGAGCAGTAACATAAAGTTGACCCCGCCACTACGCCCATGATATAGGTATTGAGAAATTGGACCTAAAAGAAAAATTGTAAGTTGCAACAAAATCCTGGAAAGAGTTACCTCCTCTTGTCTGCAGAATGGTGTCAGCACCATAAACAAGTACATTGAGTTTCAATTTAATGACTTTGATAGTTATTGAGAAATTTTATATTTACCAAAAAATTGTCAAAATATGCTAAGTTGTAAGTCCAAACAAGGGCAGATAAGTCTCTAAATACAAATCACAGGGTTACCTGCCTTGTTGTAATGGAGTACCCTTTGATAGTGAACAAGTATTGAAAGTTTCAAATGGATACCTTTGATAGTTTTTGAGAAACGGACTCTGACAAAAAACATAACCAAAAAACTTAACTAACGCAGATGCTGACGCAGACACTGAAGCTGAAGCAAAACGCTGACGCAGACGACAGGGTGACGAAAATAGTTCGATTTTTTTTTTCTTCGAAAAGTCAAGCTAAAAATATCCACATTTTGACAATAATATTATCCTCTTATTCAGTACATCACTTTAATACTAGGTGATAATAAAAAACAAAAGGGCCATGATAGTCCAAAGGGGTCACCAGAGTACGCCATAATGTCCTTAAATAATTTGTCTAGCTGCTTTACTCTCATACATAGAACAAGTAAGGACCTGGATATATTTTCTCTACCCTGGTATCCAACTTTTCGCTGGCAATTTCGGAGGAATAGTGTTAATGCTGCAGTTCTGAAAGATAATGGCGACCGCTGTGCACAGGTCATGTCATGCTTGCCGGTTTGTTTCAAAGAGTAGATTATTGCCATTTACCCGTCCTATATTGAAATTCACTTTAGATTTTATAGTCATAGACAAATTGTGCAAATTTGGTCCAGACTGGTTGAAAATGAAGTCCAGATCTTGCAACAAATTCATTTGTGCATTAATTTTTACAATTACGTGGATATAACTGCTGTGGCCTGTCTTATTTGCTGCTTGTGTTGAGATCTTATGGCCATACAAAACATGTGGAAGTTTTATGAAGACTGAATGCAAAATGAATTCTCGATGCACGAAAAAGGCAATTTTTGCAATTTTTTCACTAACAAAGGGGCCATATCTCCCATGTTTGTTGCCCAATTTGACCCATTGTTGGCTTCTGCTGCAGTTTTATGATCACATACAAACTCTGAAGTTTGGTCAAGATTGGAAGAAAAATAAAGTCTCTTTGAACAACAAAAGGCAATTTTTGCATTTTTTTCCACATAAAAGGGGCCATAACTCTGGTGTCTGTGGTCTAACCTTACCTATTTTTGGCTCTTGATGAAATCGTTTGGTCGCAGGCAAACTGTGGAAGTTTGGTCAAGATTGGAAAAAATATAAAGTCTTAATCAAGGTAAAATAGCAATGTTTGCCTATTTTTCAACAAAAAAGGGGAAATAACTCTGGCATTTGTGGCCCAATCTGGCCAAATGTTGATTTCTACTGTGATCTTTTGATAATACACAAACCTTGGAAGTTTGGTCAAGATTGGTACAAAAATGAAGTCTCTATAAACGAAAAAGGCAATTTTTGCATTTTTTCCCACAAACCAGGGGCCATAACTCTAAGGTGTCTGGTCCAATTCGGCCCATTATCAATACCAACTGAGATTTTATGGTCATACACAAACTGTGCAAGTACGGCCAAGATTGAATAAAAAATGTAATCTTTATCGCGATAATGTGCCAAATTGTTGACGGCATATGGACAGCGGACAACAGACGCCAGAGAGATCCCCTATACCAATAGCTTACCGGGCACTTCGTGCTCAGGTGAGCTAACAATAAATATTCACATTCACAATTTCTTTTTCTTTATCAAGTTCGTATTCCAGCATCACTGTAACACCAAATGGTAATAAAAATAATTTACATTTTAAACAAATAACAGGAGTGCCACTGATAGAAAGATACGCCCGTCAACAGAGCATTTTTAGGGGCAAAGATTCAACCACTAAAGAGAGACAATCCATCCATGCTGGACAGAGATATGCTCCAGACAAAGTGGTAAAGATTGATTTCTTATATTTGACCATTGAGCTTGAATTGTGACCTTGACCTTGGACCTAGGGACCTGGTTTTTGTACGCAACACTCATTCCGACCATGCTTATCACTTCTGCCAAGTTATTTGAAAATCCATCCATGCTGGACAAAGGTATGCTACAAACAAAGTGGTAAGGATTGATTGCTTATCTTTGACCTTGAATTGTGACCTTGACATTGGACATATGGACCTGGTTCTTGAGCATGACACTCTGTCTTACCATGCTTATCACTTCTGCCAAGTGATTTGAAAATCCATCCATGCTGGACAAAGATATACTCCAGACAAAAATCTACCATTGCCATCCAAGCGCCCACCCGCCTGCTTTGGCGTTCCCATAATACAACCTGTTTATCAAACAGGCGTATAATAATACTATCAAATATCATCACAACTTGACAATGATAGTGTCCCCTTGTTCAATGGCATAGTCGGACAGGAACTGTTGATCATTGTCGAGTTTGTACTCCAGTTGCTTGGCTTGCACCTGAAAAAAGCAAATAAAGAGAATATTTGGATTATTGTTGATTACAAAATAAGGTTCACCTAGCAAAGCTAACCTTGGCTAAGATGAACTTTTCAGGCCAATCCAATAAACAACAAGAGCTGTCTCTGCATAGCATGCTTGACCATTCAAAGTATTTCCGTTGATACATATTTTGGACAGTGAAAGGGGCATAAATTTGTTGAAACACATGGCTGAGTTATGGCAATTATTTCGGCAATTATTGTATCAATTTATTCAAAGTATCAAGTGAATACCTTTAGGTAGTTTAGAAATTATAAGACTTTCGAACAAAAACTTTAACCCAACAATCTATGTGCAAAGTGGGCATACCTCTGTCAAAATACAAAACAGAGTTATGGGGAATGTTGCTGGAGTTAAAGGCAAAGGCATATTCCAAGTCTCAAGTGAAAAACCTATTCAGTTTTGAAGTAACAAGACATTTACAAAAAAACTTTTATCCAAATATCTATGTGAAAAAGGTCTGTCAAATTACAAAACAGGGAATGTTGCACTTGATGTTGGAGTTGATGATAAGTAGGGAAAGATCTAGGATCACAAAAGGTACAGGGTGCTGCATAAAAGGAGCAGGGTGGAAATCAGGACTAGTTGTTTGACATTCTAATTAGTTGCTAAATGCAGTGTATTTATTAGTCTAATGCTTGTGATTAAGGTTTTAAGCATAGTCTATTCATTTGTCATTGAATATTTTCAAAAATATATTAAATTTCAAAAGATATTGAACATTTCTGTGTTGACCAGTCGAAAGGGGCAGCAGGGGGGAACCAAAAAGGAGCAAGGTGCAGCACCCTGCTATTTCACTCTAGATCTTTCCCAAGACAAGGTACCATTCCATGGTTCAAGTGAATAACTTGTGAAGTTTTCAAGTTATAAGATTTTTGAATATAAACTTTAACCAGAAAATCTATGTGAAAAAGGGGCATAACTCTGTCAAAATACAAAACAGAGTTATGGGGAATGTTGCATCTGGTGCTGGAGTTAATGACAAAGGTATATTCTTAGTTTCAAGTGAAAAACTTATGTAGTATCAAATTTAAAAGACTTCTGAATACAAACGTAAGCAAAAAATGTATGTGAAATGGGGGCATAACTCCGTCAAAATACAAAACTGAGTTTATATGGAGAATCTTGCACCTGATCTGTAGTTGATGACAAAGAACAAAGGTATACATGTATTTCAAGTTTCATATGAATAACTTATGTAGTTTTGAAGTTACGAGACTTTTGAACCAAGATGAAACGTGGACGCCAAGGCTGGGGCAAGCAGGATGGTTAACAGCATATGGGAAATACATACAACTTTCTAGAAAAAATACATACAACTGTCTAGAAGAAATACATACAACTGTCTAGAAAAAATACATACAACTGTCTAGAAGAAATACACAGTTTTTCACCAATGCATGTTTGATCACTTTTTGTTCAGACGCACTGGACAAAAATCCTGTGTGACTTGAATTGTTTTACACTTCTGCAGTCATTGCTATACATTCAAATTTGAAGACACATAAGACTACTATGGTTTATACCTTGTGACTTGTGTAGAAGAGGTGAATCTCTGAATCAATTTTAAACACTCTGAATATCAGAGCCTTCAGCTTCCCGACTGTCATTGTTGATGGCAGCTTTTTCTCCAACACTTTACTGTCTGGCAAACCTGGGCAGGTAATCTTCAAATCTGAAATGGTGCCAGTACCAAAAGATTGTTGTAAGCATGTAGCAGCATATGTAGCTCAGGGCCCGTAATATTCATTAACCAATTCTTAGACTTAAAGGCACAGGGTCTGCATTGAATTAATGCTTTTAAAAAAATTACAATTGTGGCGCGTCGTGGGAAAACCAGACTTAATGCATGTGCAAGGAGGTCTCTTCTAAACATAAATCCACAGTAGGCGGAAAGTGCCGTTCCGGATTAGCCTGTGCGGACTGCACAGGCTAATCCGGGACGACACTTTACGCACATGCATTAAGACCGGTTTTCTCACGACACGCCACTCATTTATATTTGAAACATGGTAAAATAAAATTGCTTTAGACCGATATGTAGAAAGAAACCTTTCACTCAAATTGAACTACAAATAAAACACAATAAGAGAATAATTTCATGGTTTTAAGAAAGTAACATTTTACTTGTTAATAATGAAAATGGGCCTTAATCAAGACAATTTGACTAACAAAAGAAAACATATCTATTTTTGATGATGCAGATTTCCAATCAGCTATTTATAGTCCAACCAATCAATGCGCTGGCTTTATGACGCTGGGCTTAGTTTCAAATTGTAAACAATTTTAAAGAGGGTAAGTAGCATATATTGCTATAATTGTTAGTGATCAGGCTAACCAGTATGTTTACAGATATATATTTGGCTTTACCAAGAAGGCTGCTTTTGAGTGTAGAAGCTTGTTGTTTCATCTCCGAGTCCTCAGGGGCTCCCCAGACTGAAGATAGAAGATACAACAGATGAATATATGCATATCTTTACAGAGTTTTAATTAGAATAAATTGTTGAATATGGTTCTAATTTAAAAAACAAAAGTGACAAATAACATAAACATTGATCATAAAATCGCAAACATTTCAAACGTAAAATTTGATTTTTCAGGATTTCCTTAACATTTCAATATGCAAAAATTTCTGGTATACAGTATTGACCAGTTGGCGGAATTAAATTTTCAGGTTCCATTTTTGATTCAACATAAAGAACTTTCATAACTTCGTAGTTTGCAAGTTGTTCAAATCACTTGCAAGAAATTGAATCCTTTGCACAGAAATAACATCAATGCAGCTATTAACGAGTATATATCTGCCAATGTATTAATTGACATTCTAATCTTCATAAATAAACTATTATACATAATGTAGCGAACAATGCCTACTCTTCACAAGGTCATTAAATCTCGGGTGCTCCTGAAGGAATTCTGCCGAAGGTTTATTCAAATTAGGGTCCTGGTTCCCTCCAGCTTTGACCCATTTCGGACCAAACCGCTTCAAGTAATCGATTTCTGCCCCCTTCCTCTCCTCACTGTTCACCTTGAACACATAACAAGAAACATGGAAATTCCACAAAACCCAAATTTTTGGAATGAAATGCAAAAAGTCAGCACAATAATAAAAGAAAGTTCTGGAAAGTGGAAACCGTTTTTCTATTTTTAGTAACAGTGACCTTGACCCCACCCACCCCATATGCAAGCGCAAGTGAGCTCTAGATATAAGGTATCTACATATAGAGTTTCATTAAAATATCTCAATGCGTTCTCAAGTTATTGAGCTGAAACTACATTGGAATTAGAGGATCATGATCATAATACCTACTGCAATTTTGTTGGGCAGCTTTGGGACTGTGTCCAAGACTCATCAGATTTATAACTTTTGTGTTGTGAAACCTAGCTCATTGGAAAAAAGGATTCATGGAATTTAATTCATTAATTACTTTTACTAGTAGCATATTGGTTGAACCCAAAATTGTAATGTTGTTTATCCATATAGCAAACTCTGTCTCAACATATAGTCAATGGACCAAACATCTATCTCTGACTGATTCCATCTACGAGTCGTATATATGACCAATTACTAAACTTGACGCTACAAAATAGATACTCATGATTTGTCATTGTAATACAACTCTAACAATCAGTTTTATAACCGAGATATATTACATCTTCTTCAAGCATTCACATCTCCGGTAAGTAAGTTCTTCTGGCTCAAAGTTGCAAACACAAAGTATGTTTATATGAACTATGGACTAGCGTAGATGTTAACTAAATTTATTTACTATATTTAAGCAACTAAAATTGAATTTGGACAATATTTGATGACTTGCACAAAGAAGCAGTGAATGCGGAGTTACTCCTGTACTCCCTATCAGTGTGGTACTATGCAAAAATGTGTTACTACTAACACCTTTGTAAATCTTTTCTAACATGACTGATGCACCTATCAATATTTTCCCCCTGATGGGAGAGCGGCGGGCTGACCCAGGGGAATTCAACTAATTGTGTTCTTTGGAGTCTAATTCCCCACCCTAGAGCCAAGCATTTTTGTCTAAATCCCTTCAATGGGAGACACTATTGGGGAATGTGCGATTTCACTGTGTGTACCTCTGTCCGGTTGCAGATTTTCATGTGCTTGACTCTCGCAATCAAAAGCTGCCTGACAGTCTGCGGTGTCGCCGACTCCATGAGCGGGTTGGACTTGATTCGTAGCTCCTCCAGGCAGACAAGTTTGTTTAATTCATTTATACTCTGCCACTGCAAACATGTTATTAATAGGATGTATTATTTTATGTTATATATGAGGCATGTCATGGGAAAACTGGGCTTAATGCACGTGCAGTCCGCACAAGCTGATCCGGGATAACACTCTCCCCTTTTATGGTATTTCCAAAAGTATCTCCAAAACATATATCCGGTGTAGGCAGAAAGTGCTGTCCCGGATCAGCTTGTGCGAACTGCACAGGCTGATCGAGGACGACACATTACATACATGAATTAAGCCCAGTTTTCTCATGACATGTCACATACGTAGTTCATCAGTGGAAAATTTCAGGGAATGATAACCTGATCAATGGCACTTCTTCTGCCAGCACATTACAAGCAAAACATTTTTTCCTCAAAATAATGGTGCTATATAATGATGTGTGCATTTATAAGTTGCATCTAGTTTTAAACTAAAAAATAAAGAAAAGTATTACATGTATTTAATCATACAGGTACTTATTAAATAAATCTGCTACTTTGCCTCAGAAATACAGGAGGATGTAAAAAACATTCTTGTAAAATGTGTTTGCATTGATGGATTACCGTAAACTAGTACTAGTCAATACTTCTTTTATTGATACCTCTTGATTTGTCATTCTGTGATCAGAAAGTGCCATACCGGATTAGCCTGTGCGGACTGCGGACGACACTTTACGCACATGCATTAAGACCGGTTTTCTCACGACACGCCACAAATTATGTTCTTAAGTAACTAAGTACTAGTTCTACCCAGGGTTCAGAGTCAAAAGTGGCTGAATAAGCCTCTGGCTTTTGACACTATTGAGCTTAAATAAACAGGTATGAGGCGCGTCGTGGGAAAACCGCAGTCCGCACAGGCTAATCCGGGACGGCACTTTCTGCCTACAGTGTATTTATGTTTAGAAGAGACTTCCTTGAAACAGAAAATACCATAAATGCGGAAAGTGCCATCCTGGATTAGCTTGTGCGGACTGCACAGGCTAATCCGGGACGACACTTTACGCACATGCATTAAGTCCAGTTTTCCCACAACGTGCCACATATTATTATTCGCTACATGTATAGGTACCTCACTGATCAGGTTCCCAGTTATTGTGAGACACCGTAAACTGGGGAAAAGGTCAGTAGACGACGTCCCGTTGCTGTAGAAGAAGATCTTTGGAATCTTATTCTCACTGAGAATTAGTGTGTGTAACCTGTAACGGGCAACATGAACAGAAACATTTTCCTTTCATGTTTACCATTCTAGAATAAAAATGATTTAAAGTCTCAATATTGATGATAATCATAAAAAGAGGATAATATATGGAAAATCATATTTTCAAATAGCTGCAAATGCATTGAACATAATGGAAGACTGTCATAAAACAGTAGTATACAGGGACACATGAGTCATCGTTGTTCTTCATGCACACATATATCCTTAAGTATCTCTTATTATGTGGGCATTTGGAGCTCTTTAGTCTCTTTTTTTGTACCACAGGCAGTCTTCACGAATAAGTTTTAAAAGCAGTGGACCGTCGGTCCACCAAACCAGCTTAATCAACTGGACCGTACAACAATTTACTGGACCACAATTTGTTTGTAGATTTTTATTCACTGTTATGTATATATATCAATGATTTTATTAAAAAAATAAAATGAAAGCAATTATGGTTTTCAGACTTTTATTCTAACATGAATAATGTATTTATTACATTCACTCTCAAATAAAATAAAGCCAAATATTAATACAAGATTGCCAGTTAAATCAAATACCAGGTGTAAATTTCGTTTTAGCCTATTTGAGTTCAGTACTGGCCCAAATGGCCGAGCTGGTACCTGGGCCGAAAGTTACTCGAATGCGCAGATCAAATGAAAACTGCTCCGCTCGCTAGGATTGCAGAACATGGGCTCCCTACTCCTTAAGAGTTGGGGTCCCAGTAATTGTTACCAAAGCATCCCTCCCCACCCACTCCTTTAACAATAAATGCTTTGTGTCCAAAAATTATTTTAAAAAATTCCATTGTTGAGTAATAAAACATTTTTACTTTCACTCACTTAACTTTCGCTAACTTTCGTGAAAATGTGGCAGCATAAGTTTTTGGGTGTAATCAGTGTATATTTATACTTTTGTAAAGCTCGTTTATTAGAAAACACATGTAGTCATAGCAATAGTTTCTTTTAAAACAAATGAAGCCGTACCTTTGACATTACACACTAAAATTCTATGCGATTGGCAAACACAATTTGTCAACAACTCATTTCGTATTTTAATTAAGAAAACATTTTGCAAACAATAATATACTGACATCTTTTAGTATGTAGTATTTTATTTATTATGTGGGTGTTGCAAACACGCAGGTAAATGCACGAAATTGTGTTACACATTTCTTCACCTGTACCAACAATGAGGGCGTGATAAACATTCTATAAACTACACTCATCTACATATTAGAAATTTAATGCGTTCTCATTGGCTGACTGGGTGACTGTATTACATCTAGCTCCTCCTGCTTACAGATTTTATCGATAATTGACGCACTGATCCAGAAGGAGAGAGCGTTTATTGCAGAGTAGGCGTTCTTTGTTTTAGAAAAACATGCGTACGCAAGTGGAAATGGTTGCGAATCTGACACTGAATTTTATGGCGTCTTTTCGTAAAAGTTTGCATCCAAATAAGCCGATTTTCGCTTTACCGAAAATTATTGGCTGAACATTTTTAGGGATTTCTGATATCAAGATTATCAAGGGAAATTTCTTTGCTGGACAGCCGGTCCAGTTTACTTGCAACTTTTGCTGGACCGAGCGAAAATTTGGTGGACTCGGTCCACGGTCCACCGCTTAACGTCGAAGACTGCACAGGTACTTGTAACATTGATTTTTTAATGTTCCACGCGTATATACACTATAATAAGAGATGGTGTATATACGTATGGAACATTAAAAAAATCATTTTTACAAGTACCTGAGTTTTGTACCAGAGGTACTTGTAACATTGATTTTGTAATGTTCCATACGTATATAGGAACGTTGATTGTTATTGTTTACAATCGGGATTTTTCGCGCATGCGCACTGACTGGTTGGCAAAAGCGCTGGTTACAGATACAGAAAACATGCATATATACATGTGTTTACTAGATAAGTCGATCAGAATTTCTGAAATACATAATAAAACACTACCAAAAAAAAACAACACAAATCACATACCGACTTAAGTATATAATAAACTAAATTAATATATCAAATGGGCGGGTCATTTAGCTTAAACAAAAAGTTTTGAACGAAGCTATAACTCATCCGTTAAATTTACTTTAGACACGAATAAAAGAACTTTTATTTTAAAATTGATAATGTTTTTTACAAATCCTGATAATTTGTACCAAAACAGTAATAATATGAACACACTGTTTCTGCTAATGTGTGTTATTTTTTATGAAATAAAGTTGCAGGAGGTGCATTGAAACGTACAACGAATGTATTGATCAGCCATGTAATATCAACCTTAAAAAAAAACCTGTAGCGTAATACTTCCTGAAAGACAATATTTAAATATGATTTATAATTTTCCTAGCACATTGGAATACACAATTTGATGAACTCATTATTTATAACTCGAAAAAAAGAACAAACAATTAAAGGCGTCTGTAGTTAATTTGCAAATATCGGGAATGTACATTTAACTTCCTAAATATCTTACATTTTAAATCATTGTCTTTATCTAGCGCAACAAGGTTGTATTATTTTAAAACATCCCTATGGTTATATATTATAATTATTTAATGATGCTCATAATTTTATACATTGTTGAAATCATTGGCGATCTAAGATGGTGGTGTTTTTATACGTTTTAAAAATAAAAAATTGTATAGCAAATTTGCACCATGTTTAAATATTTTCGGGTTTTCAATAGCAATAAAACATGTTATGCTTAAACGATTAAAGATCTTGCGTCTCAGAACATTTTTTAGCAATTTACCAAATTTAATGAGCATCGTTTTTACAATACATTATAAAAAAGCAAGAATTCAGTATTTTGGGGCATTTATATTATCCATGAAAATGACTGCTAAATACCATGGAAGTATTATAAATTTTGTTAAATGACCAGACATGTGTATGTCTGCCATCTGAGGTTTTAGTGCACTTAGAATAAAACTTGACACCATGTTGTTAGTTAGTAACTGTCTGGGCAGTATCTGATCACCATGAGATAATGGGTTTGTGCTCAAACAAAGGGGCAATTAAATGCCGGATTAAATTATTTAACGATGGGTAGGGTGCGAAATAGGCATAAGCTGGTGAAAACATACAAATTAAGATTAAGTTAGATACCATTTTATTTTTATGAAAGTAGATTAAAATATATAAGCAGGTAAGGTTTTTCTGAACTGTGTAGGTTCTGGTAAAGTTTCAATATTTAATTAATGTATTACATAAAGCCTATTTGGCATTATCCATTATAATTGCTTTACATCTTTATTTGCTTTAGTGCCCTGTATTCTGGAACAAGTTAACTTAAATGGATATTTTTGTATTTATTTTTTTGTTACGAACAACAACTTTGTCTTGTATGAGTGCTGCATACATGGATATTGGGCACAATGAATTTATTTCTTTTAAATGCATCATAAGTACACAATAATTATAAAAAGGAACGATTCATAATGAAATATATCTTATTATAACATTATTATGTGCCAACATGTTTTAAAACATTGAATTATTGTGAAAATTAACTAATGTTTTTTCAACACTATCTATATATGCCAATGTTATGCCCACCACCTTTTGCCAACCAGTGGGCGGAGTCTAAACATAGCAGGTGTGCGTGACGTCACTCGTCAACGTTCCTATACACTATAATAGTGTATATACGTATGGAACATTAAAAAATCATTGTTACAAGTACCTGTGTTTTGTACATATAGATACCAAATATGTCATAGAGTAGTCTTTAAAATTAACTTGACTTCACATGATAAACACACACATTTAAATAGAGACAAAGTTAAACATGTTAAAAAAGTGCCTGTACTAATGAAATGAAAACAATCACAATAAAAACATTAAGAGACAAAGTTAAATTTAAAGCACTTACTGTGGAAGATGCCCCAGACAGAAAAGCTGCGACCAGTCTGTCAGGCAATTGGACTCTAGGTTAACCAGTCTGACATTGCTAAGGTGATTCTCTAAGGGAGATAATTCCGTAATTTTGTTAAAACAGGTGTGGATCTGCTCCAAATTAGGGAACATCTCTGAACATCGCAGGACCTGCAAATGGTAGAATAATTATACTAATACTGACAGAACAATACTAAATTCTGTAAATATGCAAGTTTTTCCCAATTTCAAGGGTGACACAATCTCCCAACTGACCCATGAAGAATTTGTTTAAACATTAGTCAATGAAATTCAAAGCTCAAATATAACAACCATTTTCATAACATGTCAATTTTTTAAGTCAAAGTTTTAAATTGAGAACTAGTGAAATAATGGGGCTGGGTCATAGTTATGAAAATGGGAATTTCCAATTTCTGTTTGTCCTACATGTATAAGGAGTTCACATTTAAACTAGATAGTAGAGCTACATCACTGGATGTGCCAAAATAAACCTTTGCAAAAACTGACTTGACTCAGAAAGAGCAATTTTCCAACAAAAGGGTACTGACATCAAATACATTTTGTATCATAATTTAAGTACAAGGTTACATTTTTGCAATGCATTTGTATCAAATAATAAAATTATGTCATCCTACGCATTAAACAAAATACAGTAAATTACTGTGAAATAATCTCGATAATACTGATTCTGACTAGGGATGGCATCAAAAACCAAGATCGGTATTTGAATATTCGCGTTTTCATTCAATCGAACATTTGAATACTCACATAGATTCGTATTAACTACTTTGAACTTTGTGGCCTAGGAGACATAATCATTATGATTGCATTTTAGTACCGATTAACCAGTGCCGTCATATTTTCATTTACAAATTGCACTTTCTAATTATTGCATTAATTGCACAGTATATTTTTATGCATAAACATCTGCAGAATCTATTTTAATCGTTTTTTAATAATTTCTTTATCAATATTGAAACGCTCCGATAAGCATTAGTTAATCAGCAAATTTGAGCAGTTTAATGACTGCTAAACGTGTGATCGCACTGCTGAAATATTTTGATTTGTTACTCTTTTACTGTAAGTCTAAAAGCGATAGTTTTAATTACCAATAAACAGTTACAGTTTCATACTCTCTGATGTAATTGGCGACCGTAGGCGAGTGGTGACTGACACCGACCCGTATATTCAATATCTCTCAGTCTGTCACGTGACACGGGGCCATACCACGGTGTTAGATATCAATGTGTGAAATAACTGCCTTTATGTTTACAGAAAAATACTTTCTGGATTCAGGAAACTATTTGTTTTTTAAAAAGCAATACAAATTTGCATATATTCGAATGGCGTTTTAACTATTCAAATGGCAATCATTCAATCGAATATTCTATTAGTTTTGCCATCCCTAATTTTTACAAATGCTTGTACAATATGTCAACTGCCTGATAAATACAGATGAAACCACTGTTACTCACCTCCTGCCATGTTAAATCCATTCTGTTAAGGAAGAGGGCTGTAATATGGGAGAAGCTGTCCAACAGACTGGATGTCTGTTCTGGCATCACAAGTTTATTATCACTGAAAATAAGAGAACTAAAGAATAAGTGCAACATTTTTAGTTCATAAATAAAATAAACAAAGTATTAACAGGCAAATAAAGACATCTGAAAAATTTGAAATTTACTGAACATAAGTCAAACTGCTTGAATTCACTAAGGTCTTTAAACAAAAGAAATAAAATATAAAATATAAGCATGAACTTCTCAATAAAAGACATATACCATTCAGCTTGTTATATGTTCACATTCTCAATGCTTTATTTACTTTTCTTTTGCATTAATCTGCTACCAATTCTACAGTATGTGACAGTTCAATGTAGTAAACTAGAAATGTGTTCACAGACAATGATGCCCCCAACAATGCAGCCATTTCTACACGGCGCAGCTTTGTCTGTAAGTACAAATTATTTTGCAAAAGGATAATTTTCATTTTATAATGTACTTTCTTATAATGTATTCTCTTATTCTGTGAATTATGCTTTGCACACTCATGAATAAAGGGAAGTAATTCACTAACTTCACAAGTCAGGTTCGTGCATGCAACACATCATCTGGTGATTGTATAATTTCTGCCAATTTATCTAAAATCCCTGCAGGCATGCAAATATTATGCTCTGAAAAATTATTTGACCTCTGACCTTGATTAATGACCTTGACCTTTCAGCTACAGATCTGGTTCTTGAACGCCACATGCCGTCTCATAATGCTTACCTTGTCTGCCAAGTTATTTGAAAAAAATTTCATGCCAGACAAAATTATGCTCCAGATAGAATAGATGGACTTTATTTTTATACTTGACCTGTGACCTTGACCTTGGACCTAGTTTCTGCAGGCGACAAATAGTCTTATAATGGTTATCACTTCTGCCAAGTTATTTCAAAATCCTTCCATGCTGGACAGAGTTATTGCCTTGACAAGAATCTCAACATATATACATATACTTGACCTTAAAGTGTGACCTTGACCTTGGACCAAGGCACCTAGTTCTTACATGCGACACCGCCGCATAATGCTTATCACTTATGCCAAGTTGTTTGAAAATCCTTCCCTGCTGGACAACATTATGCTCCGGACATGGTCTATGGCTTAAATTTGACCTTTGACCTTTTAGTGTGACCTTGACATTATACAAAGGGACCTGGTTCTTGCCCGCAACACACTGACACACCATGTTTAGCACTTCGACCAAGGTAGTTTAACATTTGTGCCAAGTTATTTGAAATACCTTTCATGCTGGACAATATTATGCTTTGGACAGGGTCTATGGCTTAAATTCTAAAAATTGACCTTTGACCTTTAAGTGTGACCTTGACCTTGGACCTAGGGACCTGGTTCTTGTGCACGACACACCGTCTCACCATGCTTAATACTTGTGCCAGGTTATTTGAAATTTCTTTCATGCTGGACAAAATAATGCTCCAGACAGTGACTTAAGCTTAAATTCTTATATTTGACCTTTGACCTTTAGGTGTGACCTTGACCTTGGACCTAAGAACCTGGTTCTTGCACGTGCCACACAGTCTCAACATGCTCAACACTTGTGCCTAGTTATTTGAAATTCCTTCCATGCTCGACAAAATAATGCTCCAGACAGAGTCTATGGCTTAAATTCTTATATTTGACCTTTGACCTTTAAGTGTGACCTTGACCTTGGACCTAGGGACCTGGTTCTTGCGCCTGACACACTGTCTCACCATGCTCAACACTTGTGCCAAGTTATTTGAAAATCCTCCAATGCTGGACAAAGTTATTGTCGGGACAAGAATCCGAACATACTACAAATGTACATACGTACACACGTGCATACGTACACACGTACATACCCACGGGCAGGGTAAACTCTATATGCCCCCCCATCACTGATGGTGGGGGCATAAAAATAACAGGGCTGGCCTGTGATTGCTTCATGTAAAAATTACCTCACATTTAAGGACCTCAGCTTTCTTAACTGCTCGACTATTTCCGCGACCTGTCTCCATGACGACACAAGGTTCTGTGAAAGGTCAAGGTCAACAATGGATGGAACAAGTACAGAAAGGTCGTCAGTGGGCAGTGGGCCATTCACCAGCATGCCTCGTAACGCCACCTCCTTGAGTTCATCAAGCTTGCTGCAATGCAATCACATGATAAACTCTTCATTGCTGATAAAACAGCAATAAATACAGACACAATATTATAAAACAAGAGGGCCCAGATGGCCCTAGGTCGCTCACCTGAGTTTAATGAATCATAATCATGTTCAGAGATGTTTTAAGTAAAATCTTGACAACTGAGTACACCGGCAGACAACCACAATATTTTTTAACAAAGCGAAACAATTTTAAGGAATTTCGTATATTTTGTGCTCATTTGAAATAAAAATCATAAAATGGTTAACAGAAATGCTTATGTGCTCATTACTAACTTCATAGAAAGCTATTTCCTTTTAGATGCTAGTATATGATAACTGATATTTACTGTTGCAAAAATATTTAGGTAATTTAACATTCGTAATGTAATCAAGATAATTTAGCTATGACAATAAGCAACTGGTATTTGTTTTAACAATCACAATTAGGCAATTATAATTTAATGATGAAACTGTGTGTGCATGACTCTTACAATCCAAAATGTAATTTTACTTAAAGCCTCATTTAAGGTGAAAATTTTCAAATTTATATTAAACAATTAAAACTTGTCTGGTAAAATTGTATTATTGTATGTGTAAGCTTCTATTATACCCAACGTCAGGAAACTATTTGAATTTTGAATACAGTTTAAAATAAAAACACCGATCCTCTAAGTAAACTGTTTATAAACACTTGCTTTGTTTATTTGCTAGTGTGGTAATTTTCACAAGTCCATGCTTTTCATGAATAACTGTACTGCTAACAGTAATGTAATTTGTCATAAACTGGACAAAGTCATTATGAGAGCCGTCTCTAAAACGTTTTGTACAGTATTTGAAGTTTAAAATATATAATACATGCAACAATTTACGAACTAAAAATCACTTGGTAAGTTTCTGACCACTATAATAAGTAAATTTGCATAGAAAAACCATGTTGCTTTGTGTATAATTACTAGGGATGGGACCGAATACTCGAATATTCGATTTTCAAAATTATTTAAAGAACAAAATTTTTAAAAATAATGTTTTTTTCCAGTTTGAGTGCAAAGTTAACATGAGTTCCAGTCGTATTTCCTGCCTAGCAAGTGGGCGGGGGCAGTGTAACGTTTTTACAACACATGCCAAACATGTCCAATGAAAAACAATAGATAATTGGCAGGGGGCCACGATTTTACATGGGCCGCGATTTAACGGTTTGTAGGAGGCACGTATATGACGCATTGTATCCACAAATGTTGTGATAACGGTTTCACAGTTTGCACAAGGCATACATTGTTGTTTATTATCCTTAAGTGACATCTATACGGTTTACTTGTTTACAGTAAATTACAGTTACTCTCTCAGTAAACCAATCAAAATGAATCCATTATCAGCCAATCAATTTCTTCAACAAAATTAGCATGATCTGGTCAATCTTAAAATACGTCACTTGTAAATTATTCTCCATTATATCAACACCGTATATTACACAATAGTCTTTATTAATAAACAATGCCACCATGACGTGCATGGAAGTACTTTACGCGGTCAGACAAAACCCAGGCAACGTGTAATCTGCACAGCAGATACAAGCTTCATGGTTCTGAAAAAAAGGAACTATTAACAAATTAATTAACAATACATTTAACAATATCTTACATTTCTTTATTTTTGCCTAACATTCACTAAGTTATATCGCCCATTTACCACTAAAATAAGGTAAAACAACAACATACACGTAGTATAAATATTTCGGCTAGGTAAGATAATCGGACACAGTGCCTTATATAGGAGTATATAGTAGTATTTACAAAACGAATATTTGAATATATTCGAATACCTAAAACGAATATTCGAATATTGATTTCAGTATTCGGTCCCATCCCTAATAATTACCTTTGTTTTCTCAATGTGTTGTACCAATTATTTATTCAATTCTGATACTAGTATATGTTTATTAGACGACCCTCGAAATTGAAACACTTCACTGACCACAATAACAGGATTTTTCCATGCAAAAATCATGCATAGGATTTGCATTACTTTTACGGGAAACTAGGACACCAAATGTCTTTAAATGTAAACAATCAAGTGGAAATAAAAAAGTTCAAATTTCATTTATTTTAAGAAAATGTAAACTAGTGTTTGGTCATAATGTTTTATTTTATGTGTTGATTAAATCTTAGTTAAATAATGGTGGTTGTCTTAACTTGCAGCACCTTGTGTGTTCCTTTAAGAATGTGGTGAACACTTCAATGATTTTATTATGTATACATTTCAGCTTTTATCCATAATGACCTTTTAAATGCAGGCATCAGCAAAATATTCAAAGAAATTATAAAAAGGTACAGTATTCATATTTACTGAAAGAAAATATATTACTATGAATACAATACCTTTGTAAGTCATTCACTTTTCTCGCCCCAACCATCTCCACAACAGTTTGTTGCTTGGGGCCCACCACATACAATTCATCAGTGATTACTCCTGCATTCTCATCCTCTATCTTTCCGTAACGGTCAAGGACCGCACTCATGAACGAAACCCCGAAGTTCGTTTTCTTTGGTCTTATAAATGAACCAGATTTTGGGTGTCTGCAAAAGGCAAACATTATGCAACATTCAAATAGTGAATTAAACACATTCCAAATCAATTTTTAAACCAGAAATAAGATAAGATTTATTTAAAGTCCGCAAGACAAATAGCAATATAACATAAGCTTGCAAGAGCTTTTAAACCGAATACAAGTCAAATAAATATATAAACATTAACATGTGTAAAACATAACTGTAAAAATGTAATATATATATGTGCATATATAATTTCAGATAAAACTGCTGAAAAGTACACCTATTATGATTTTCACTTTGACTAAGCGAAATGAACTGAAATACAATTTTAAATATTGAATTTCCGCTTTAAATCATTTTTTATTTAAATGCACATGCTCTAGAAAATTATCCCATTTCAAACAGACTAAGTAATTTCCATTAGTATGCTAAAATAAAAGAGAAAGAAGTATTACTGAGCATCAAAAGAATACAACTTGATTGAACGGTATACCAGCCACTATCAGAAACACACTGCTTATATAATAGTGTGACCATTTGTGTATGTCAAGCGATGTTTATACTAGTAAAACACATATAGGAATATATATATATCTACAGAGGAATATACACATATCTACACAGGTAGTACCATACTAAATTGTTACTATTGGTGAATATCACATCATGAAGATCAAGCATACAACAGTACACACAAATACAAAGTTTAAGCAATATATGTAGTTAAATGACTTCGTACATAGAATTATAAAGAAACACAGTCGTTGTTTAAAGGATGGGATTTCAGAAATACTTCACTGGAGGAACCTACCATGCCTCCAAAAAGGAATCACAAAAAGTCATAACTTCCAAAAAGATCAAGCAAAATTATGCACTATTTGTATATACAACTTGAACTCTGCTAGTTGGATGTGTCAGCTTTTTTTTTAAAGGGGCATAACTCAATAAGGATAAGAGCAATTATGCCGAAAATCAAACGTAACACTTCCGTAAACTTTCATAAAGATAGCACAAAAACTTCTAAAGTTTTTGTCTGCACAAACTAAAGGGGATGCCGCCGCCGACAACACCACGGCGCCCGAAAAAAGTAACCCCTATAAGTCCTATTTGTTCAGGCGACACCATTACATAAAATTTGCATTCACAAGGATGAAATCAGCTTAAAAAGGAATATCTAAGAACCAATATCGATAGGAAAATATTCAAAAAAATATATTTATTATAGATAGCTGTATGAACGAGTCCAAGAAACTTGCATGTAGTAATTGTTCTGCACAATTATCCATAGTTACCAAGTGAATGTCATACCTGGTAGTGAAGTAGGTATGCCCCTCATGTGTGCCGTTGTGTTTACCCCGTCCCGGATCATCCCATTCCACACCGAGCCAAACACCTGTTAAAACAACAGAATGTATGTGTTTCTACAACTTAATCATAACAAGTTAATACATTGACAGATTCAACCATATTTTTTGTCTTGGATGATAAATGAAAGTGCACATAATGGTACATTTTGGATAGCAGATTCTGCTGATGATGTACAAATTGTACAAGATGCAGTTTATTTCATTATTTCACTAAGATTAACGCATACCATATGATTTGTATAGGCCCGTAACTTTTACTGAATCAATCGTCTTACTTTAATTTACAATTAGTTGGGAACATGGTAAATATAACCGATGCAAATAAAACAATAACAAAACTAAGAGTAAACCTTTTGTAGGTGGCACTTCACCAATGAATCTCAGTGTCGCCAAGTAACTGTCACATTCCAGCCTGTCCCCAATAACAGCATGGACAACTTCATCTGATTGTTGTTCTTTCATATTAGCTGAAAATTTATATGTATTTAGAAAACTTAAACTAAAAGAGAATATAGAGTACAGTTCACAAAAATATAGACAAATATTAAAAACAAAATAATTTTTCATTGATGATTTTACACCAGAAGATATATTTTTCAATGTAAGAAACAAATTACTTTTTTTTTTACAAATAACAGACAATAATTATCAACTTTTTCACCATCCGTACTTAGGTTAATACGCTACTGTTCCTTGAAATGGTTTGAAGTTGCTTCTGGCGTGAGACATACAAGTGTATTAACAATGTGTCTTTCTTTCAAACATGTGTTTGTTCATTTGCAAACAATACAAAAAAAATCACTTATCAGTGTATGCTGTGGCATTTCAAGAATTACAAGCTCAAGACATTGAACATCAATTTAAAACAAGAGCTGTCAGAGGACAGCGCGCTCGACTATTCGAAGTATTTCAGTTGGTACATATTTTGGATAGTGGAAGGGGCATAAATTGTTAAAATACTAAACTTTTAAGTGAATTCTTGTATAGTTTATAAATTTTTGGAACAAAATCTTAAAGCACAAAGTCTATGTAAAAAGGTGGGGTAACTCTGTCAAAATAGAAAACAGAGTTAAAGGGAATGTTGCCTTGATACTGGAGTTAATGACAAAGGTTAGTTCCAAGTTTCAAGTGAATAACTTATGTAGTTTTGAAGTTACAAAACTTTTGAATATAAACTTTAACCAGAAAATCTAAGTGAAAAAAGGGGCATAACTCTGTCAAAATACTAAACAGAGTTATGGGGAATGTTGCCCCTGACACTGGAGTTGATGACAAAGGTATATTCCAAGTTTCAAGTGAATAACTTATGTAGTTTTGAAATTACAAGACTTTTGAATAAAAACTTTCCAGGCATGGAAAGCGTGCATGTATCGACCATGCGCTTTACCAAATATATACATGTCATCGAGGAATAAAAAATTCGTAGTGCAAGAACTTTGAAATCTTTTCTTTTTGTATAAAACTTTTGTAGTGCAAAAACTTTGCGATCTTTAGAATTTGAATAACCATTTTATTGCAGTGTATTAATTAAACTTTTTAACAGCGAAACAATATTTGCAGACCGTAACTACGCATATTTTTTGGGGAGTAAAGCCTACAGTACGTTTTATTGTTGTACATGATATGCGATTTCTGTAAACAAAATTCATTGGTATTTTTAGTATGAAAAGAATATGCTAAAATCATCTTTATAATTACAATAATAATAATAAATAATAATAATAATAATAGATCTAGTAATAATATAATAGATCTAATAATAATAATACTGGATCCAAGAATAATAATAATATAATAATAATAAGAAGAAGAAACTTAAATTAAATAAATTAAAAAGAAAATAATAAGTTAATAAAAAATAATAATTAATAAATTTAAATAATATTAGTAAATTATAATATAATTAATACATTAATACAAATAATAATAAAAAGAAGGAAATCGAATGGAAACTACCTACAAATCATCGACTCTTAAGGGTTTATATGTGACTCTTGGCAAATTTGATTTTGACTCTTGAAAATTTGACCCTAAGAGTCATTGACTCTTGAAATTCAAAGTCTAAGGAAAGCCCTGGCCATATAAAAAGTAGCTCAATATTCGCCCCAGCACTTAACAAGCTATGCTAAAAAATATTATCTGATGGAATAAAATATGTACAAAAATACGAACAAAAAACTGAAATGAAATTCATTTAAAGATAAATATATGCTTTAGAATTTCTGACTCCAACAAAATGTGCTTTGAGAAGTGCTTTGACAGACTGAAACGAGCATGACTCACCGCGAAATTGTGTGATAAACTTGTTGTTGTTTGCTTTCCGCTTTCAATTAGGATGACCGATGGAATTGTGGAATATTAAATGATGATATTTAAAACCAATATTAAATTAGATTACTTCTTTGACAATGTTTTCTACAAACTTTCAATAAATTTCTAAATTGTGTTAATCTTCGCTTTCAAGACGCTTGCATCTCTTCGAATGTTTTTTAGAGCTTTTCAATGACCATGATGATCGTGTTTACCTTAGTTTTACTTCCGGTTTTGATTAGACCAAGTTGGCCAATTTATTTAAGATGATTATATAATTTCTAACTTAAGCGTTTAATCAGACATGGAGGAAAATGACAGCAGACGAATTGCTGTGACAGGAATTCTCATATTTGTAATATTTGTCACAGTTTTTATCATTCGCTCAGAAAAAACTGCTGCTTCTGCTGATAGACAGTTCTCAGATTGGATCAATACAAATGGCCTAGCAGAATTCCGTACATTCTTATATGAAAATGGTAAACTTTAAATAGGTTTTGCAATTATCTGAGTCATGTGTGTAGTTTAAAGATGCCATAAGCAGTCTTCACAATAATTTTTCGAAGGACTTGCCCAATCGGGCCTGGGCTGTGAAATTCCAACTTGCCCGATTCTACTTATCATGTAGGTTCCTATTCTCGAACCTTCCTATTTTTTAACCTTTTGTCTATGCGCTATTTACATTTAAGCAAAGTCTGTATGACGTCATCAGATTATGTGTACTGGTGCTATGGTAAACAGGGTTGTCATTAAGGGCGGGCAGCGGGCCATATTGACCTTTTCAAACGAGATATGGGCCTGCTCAAATGTTCAAAGAAATAAAAATAAATTATTGTGTTCCTTGACCTTGTTCTGAAAGCCAGTCTTTAAAGTTAATATCCAATAAGTTGTCCATCATTACATAGTTTCCATTTTAATTCCAAATATGCATATTTCGTCAACCCCATTTAAATCTCCAATTTATCAAATGCAACAAAACAACATTCTGATTTTTTTTGACACCCTTGATATTTCTCGTAGAATGCTAATTCATTAATTAAGAAATAATTGACGGGTAACTGTTGGTTACTGCGGTAATAATCAACGGTTTGGAGTTCCGATGCGTAGGAATTAAACCACGAGGGCGCAAGCCAGAGTGGTTTGATAACAAGCATCGGAACGACAAAGTGTTGGTTATTAACACAATAACAAACTGTTACCTGTCAATTATTTTGATTCTAACACCATCTTATATAAAATTCGTATTTTTAAAGGTTATGAATGAGAACTATATTTATCTATACTCCGCCCATTTTCCGAGAAGTGCATTCACACGGACATTTCTATGATGTAAATAAATCATAACAATTCAAAATGACGTCAGCTTTATTGATAAACATTGAGCGACTGATGTCATACTTATCGATATAATACAGTGAAAATATCATGCCAAAAAACGCAAATTAAAAACATATTAACAACACGTAAACGTTTTTGTGAACGTAAGTATCAAATATGTAGTACAAATGTGGTTTAATTACGCTACATAATGCAAAAATGATTTGTTTGTCACAATTTTCAATAGCGCGTTTAAGCACGTGCATTTTACTGAACAATTTATTCGAATTTCCGGAACTATTTTCAAAGCATTAAGCTCCGCCAATAATTTGTTGCAGAATAACCCACAGTTATTTTCCTTCTTTATCTATGGACCACTAGCCGCGTTCCATCGTAGAATGCTCTATTTACAGTGCTTGCATTGTTCAGGTACAGTAGTATTGATTGATGCCTGTTCACACCCGACCATGTCCTGAGCGTTACATGCTTATAGAATGCTCTATTTACAGTGCTTGCATTGTTCAGGTACAGTAGTATTGATTGATGCCTTTTCACACCCGACCATGTCCTGAGCGTTACACGTTTAATAGCTACAAACTGCTAGATGATGGCCCCAATTGAGCAGTCACATCAAAGACTTTTGAAGTCAGACTGACACTGTTGCTATGAGTGTTGCTAACGGCTTGCAGATTTGGAAGCCCATCTAATTGATGACGTCACGCTGTCACTCTTAGTTTTACATTTGTTAATATTTAATGACTCATGTTTTTAACGGATTGTATTGTTCTTCAAATTGGAAAAATAATTACAAGGTAATTTGAACACAGTGTTTTATTGATACAAAAACTTCATGAATTAATAATTGACAAAATATTATGAATATATAGCTTGTTCTAATTAAATTTTCGAATTCCAAAATAGTGTTAAGACTATTATTCTAGATCTACATGTAGTGATTGTAGTTCAATATGTATAAATCATTTAAAATCATACAAAATGACACAATTGTTAACAGCTTTATTATTTTATTATTCGTTTTTTCTGTTATATCTCGTATAATTAATTATACAAAATCTGAACTATTAAAATTAATTTGGTAAATAAAGGATAAATTTCATGTCAAACTATCATTAATCATGTGTCTAAAATCATTCAAATTCTACGATTTTTGAATATAAATTTCAAAAAAAATTCTGGGTGGGTGGGGGGTGGGAGCATACCCGGATTCCCTGGATCACTCGCGCCTTCCAAGTTTGAAGCTCTGGCCTGCTCAATTGGTAATTTAGCCTTCTTGAAAAAATCTTAATGACAACCCTGGGTAAACATTAGGGGTGCAACAATACGGCAAAACCCGTATTGCAATATATTGCGATACATTAAACCCGTATTGCAAATATTGAATACATATTGAATACTTACTGACGAAATTAATCCACAATACATCAACACCTAAAATTTACATCTAGTTCATGTATTAACTCAATTTTTTTTACGGGTTGGTATCTTAAATACGGTAAAACAGGTAACTACATCAACACCAAGATTATTAAATGTCCTGTTGCCAAACTTCAAACATATCTTGAATAAGTGAATAGTATGTTATAATCACCAACATTCTTAATTTCTTAGTTTAATCACATGATACAAAGGGAACTGCAGCATTTGAACTAAAGTGCACCATCTGGTACTGTCAACAGTTAACTATGTAACATTGAATTTAAATGATACTCTTTCAGAAAAATAAGCATTTTTAATGATATATTCATTATATATTGTTTGTAATTAATTCATAAAGTAATTTATCAATAAAACAAGTGCATGTAATTACCATGCATTTATTATTTCCCAATTTGAACATACAATAAAATCCGTTACAAACTAAGAATATTGACAGTGTGAAGTCATCAAATAGCTGGGCTTCCAAATCTGCAAGCTTTCCTTAGCAGCAACGGTGTGTTGGTTTGACTTCAAAAGTCTTTGATGTGACTGCTGAATTTGGCCATTGTCTAGCAGTTTGTAGTAAGTGTGTAACACACTGAGTGGTGTCCAAAAGCATCAATCAATACTACTGTACCTGAACAACACAAGCACTGTCGATAGAGCATTAATGAATTAAGGGGGAAATGACTGTCGATAGAGCATTAATGAATTAAGGGGGAAATGACAAGGGGTGTCAGAAAATCAGAATGTTGTTTTGTTGCAGTGGATAAATTGGAGATTTAAATCGGGTGATGAAATAAACATGTATTGGAATTAAAATGGTAACTGTGTTATGAGGGAAAACTTATTAAATTTAAACATGAATATTTACTTTCAAGTTGGATTAATGTGTTTTGTGTATAAAGTATCGTAATTTACTAATTACATTCATATTTTGTTAAATGGTGTTTTGTACATAAAGTTTCTATAAATATTGCGGTACAGCAAAACCGTATCGCAATACGATATTGCAATTGGATGTATCACGATGTACCGATATACCGGTATATCGTTCTGTACAATCGTCACAAAATTATCAGAAATATGCGTCGAAATCAGAACTAATATAATTTTGTTTTGTTAAACAGTTAAAAACTCTTATGACTTGTTATGCATTTCAAATAAATGTACTTTATTCTTAAACTAAAAGTATTTTTCTGAAAGAGAAATTCCCCTTTGATCTCCCCTATCAGCTGCATCGGAAAGACACATGATAATCGTGTGATACACCATGCGTTCGTTATTTATCACTTTGGGTTAGAGAATAGGTCAGTTATTTTTAGGCGGCGATGACAGTTTACATAGCAGGGTGACAACATACCGTAATATGGTGTACATTTTCTAAATAGACAGATTCTGTGTCAGTATTAGTGTATAAAATTGTGTATCAGAGATTGAAATATTGATCTATAATGTTGTTTTCAAGTATGCTTTTGCAACAAAGTCTACAGGCCAGGGTACCTCTTTAGAGGTTCGAGAACTGGTACTTCCATGATAAAGTAAACTTGTCTGAATATATAGTTATACTATATTTGGAGCAATATTTCTGAACATAAGATAAGATTTATTTAAAGTCGGCGAGACAAATAACAAAACAACATAAGCTTGCAAGAGCTTTTAAACAGACTACAAAGCTTTTAAACCGACTATATGTACTATTATTTTCTCAATTTGAAAAACAATAAATTTAAAATAAGAAAATTGTGTTATTTATAAATGGATTGTTTCTAATATTTATCATCCTTGTACATGCCCGTAAGAAAAAATTTGAACTTGCTCAAAATAGATTGGAGGCGCGTCGTGGGAAAACCGGACTTAATGCGTGTGCGTAAAGTGTCGTCCCGGATTAGCCTGTGCAGTCTGCACAGGCTAATCCGGGATGGCACTTTCCGCCTAAAGAGGATTTATGTTTAGAAGAGACTTCCTTGAAACAGAAAATACCATAAAAGCGGAAAGTGCCGTCCTGGATTAGCCTGTGCAGAGTGCACATGCTAATCCGGGACGACACTTTACGCACATGCATTAAGACCGGTTTTATCATGACGCGCCACATTGTTACTTGTCCCAGGCTTAGGGCAGGTGAGTTATTTCCAAGACTGCAATAGTTATAATCAACATTCTTCCGGAGAATTAAGGATAGTTTAATCTAGGTAATACGTTTAACAAAATCCACCTGTATTAATTTGTTTATTTGTGAAATAAACGTTTTTTTAGGCCTCCGAAGGAAACTTCGGGGGCATATAGTAATTGCATAGTCCGTCCGTCTGTCCGTCCGTCATGCTTCTTGTGCGGAGCATAACTCCATTGGTTTTGAAGGGATTCAAATGAAACTTCATATAATGATATAGGACAATGAGAGGAGTGCAGAGTACAAAGACCACAACTCTTTCTTCAATATTAATGGAGTTATTGCCCTTTGTTTAATTTTCTTGTGCGGAGCATATCTCCAATAGTATTGAAGGGATTCAAATGAAACTTCATATGTAGATAGTTTCATAGTTGCATGCAAGTGTGTTTCCAATTTTGTTTTATTGCAGAGGTGTACAGTTTAGATGACCTGGTGCATTTTAAACCGAAGTTTTCATCCCATAACAAAAAGTTTAAACAAGAGAAACAGTTCTTGGAATCTTTAGAAAGCCTTCGCCATGAGGTAGCATTGAAAATGTGGGTGATGGAACAAGGATTTCAAGACACGTACACTTCAAAGTGAGTATAATGCACCTATCAATATTTTCCCCCAGGCGGGGAGGGACGGGCATATACAGGACTTTAGACTGAAAGCAATGACCAACAGGCAGGATTTTGACACGCCTAATGATTCCGTGTCACGGGAAATAGACTTTGTTCGGACTTTAGATCCCTGTAATATTGGCCCACAGGCCATTTAATACTCCACCCCTTTCGGGAAAATATTGATATATGCAAAACAAAGGGAAATTTATTAGCAACCATACAGTGGCCTAGTTTGTGTAGTATAGCATACAGAATATAAGGATTGTGAGGAAGATTAATTTTCACAATGCTCAAGTTCATAAATAATAAATTTAACATTTGTATTTTAATGTTAATTGTCTAACTAGGTTGTTTAACTAATGAAGTATCACAGTTCAATAAATTATTGACCTGAAAACACCACGTTTGTTTACCATTGACTAGAAATACAAGATTTGCAGCCCTTGTAAAAATATCAGATTTGTAGGCTTTGACTAAAAAACCCAAAGTGTTAGCCCTTGACTAAAAATACCAGATTTGTAGCCCATGACTAGAAATACCAGATTGGTACAGTAGCCCTGTCCTAGAAATACCAGATTTGTAGCCCTTATGTAGAAATACCAGATGTGTAGCCCTATCCTAGAAATACCAGATATGTAGCCATTGACTAGAAATACCAGATTATAGCCCTTGTCAAGAACTTACAGATTTGTAGTCCTTGTAAATAAATACCGGATTTGTAGAATTTGACTAGACATACCAGATGTTTAGCCCTTGACTAGAAATACCAGATTTGTAGCCCTTGCCTGGAAATACCAGATGTGTAGCCCTTGCCTTGAATTACCAGATTTGTAGCTCTTGACTAGAAATACCAGATTTGTAGCCCTTGTGTGGCAATACCAGATTTGTAGCCCTTGACTAGACATACCAGATGTTTAGCCCTTGACTAGAAATACCATATGTGTAGCCCATGACTAGAAATACCAGATGTGTAGCCCTTGCCTTGAATTACCAGATTTGTAGCTCTTGACTAGAAATACCAGATTTGTGTTCCTTGACTAGAAATACCATATTTGTAGTCCTTGTGTGGCAATACCAGATTCATGTTCATTGACTCGAAATACCAGATTTGTAGCACTTTACTAGAAATACCAGATTTGTAGTCCTCGTGTAGAATACCAGATTTGTAGCCCTTGACTAGAAATACCAGATTTATAGCTCTTGACTATAATTACCAGATTTGTAGCTTTTGTGTAGCAATACCAGATTTGTAGCTCTTGACTACGTATACCAGATTAGTAGCTCTTGTGTAGCAATACCAGATTTGTAGCTCTTGACTAGAAATGCCAGATTTGTAGCCCTTGTGTAGCAATACCAGATTTGTAGCTCTTGACTAGAAATGCCAGATTTGTAGCCCTTGTGTAGCAATACCAGATTTGTAGCCCTTGTGTAGCAATACCAGATTTGTAGCTCTTGTGTAGCAATACCAGATTTGTAGCTCTTGTGTAGCAATGCCAGATTTGTAGCTGTTGTGTAGCAATACCAGATTTGTAGCTCTTGACTAGAAATGCCAGATTTGTAGTCTTATGTAGCAATACCAGATTTGTAGCTCTTGACTAGAAATGCCAGATTTGTAGCTCTTGTCTAGAAACATCATATGTGTAGCCCTTGTGTAGCAATACAAGATTTGTAGCTCTTGTGTAGCAATACCAGATTTGTAGCTCTTGTGTAGCAGTACCAAATTTGTAGCTCTTGAGTAGCAATACCAGATTTGTAGCTTTTGACTAGAAATGCCGGATTTGTAGCCCTTGTGTAGCAATACTAGATTTGTAGCTCTTGTGCAGCAATACCAGATTTGTAGCTCTTGACTAGAAATGCCAGATTTGTAGCCCTTGTGTAGCAATACCGGATGTGTAGCTCTTTACTAGAAAGGCCAGATTTGTAGCCTTGTGTAACAATACCAGATTTGTAGCTATTGACTAGAAATGCCAGATTTGTAGTCCTTTTCTAAAAAAAAAAAACAGATTTGAAGCTCTTGACTAGAAATACCAAACGTTTAGCCATTTAATGATTTTATGAGTTGAAAAATGACATTTAAGCTCTTAAATAAAAATACCTCCTTGTAGCCATTTACACACTATACTGGTGAGAAAATGGTGCTCTTGGTTTGCAGACTTGCCAGTCATGGGATTTTCGGACTCCGACAGCTACATGCCTTGAGCGACAACGATATCTTGCACATAGTGGCAGATGATACATCATTTAAGGAGTACAAAATGCTACTGAAATGTGTGAAGAAACTGAAGTCTTATGGCTCCGATGTGGATCAAATTGAACAAGATTTCTTGGATCATCACAAGTTTGGCTATGTACCGGATGTCAAGTCCAGCTCGTATTCTGGTTGGACAGTCTTTCTTATGGGTATGTTTATTGTAAATGATTATGATAATAAATGGCATCACCTCTATGTGGTTCATTTCTGAATTAAACTGGTATTTGGTTATTTAGCTCAATGATCACACTACTATTTGCCAAATTAGCAAAGCTACAAATTAAACATAGTTTGTGGCTTCTAGAATATACTAGAATCGAGCTTCTTTGTCAATATTTTAGTGGAATTATGAAATATTGCTTATGATATTAAAATTTAGACAGGATGAGCATTTCATGGTTTAACTACACAGTACATGAATTGGCTGGTCCATCTCTAAGTAACATGGATATTGCATGTTTTAAATGCCTTAGTAACCATGCTTAAAGGGGCTATGTCAACGAAAAGGGCCTCAAGGGGGTAATTTCTTTTAAAAATCCGAAATTAAGATATTAATAATGGCATATAATAACGGTTAAAATAAGGTACATATAATGGGGAAACAGTTTTCACATTCTGAGATAAAAATCAATATATAATGTGTTTGTTTGGCCCTTTTCATGTTTACATGTTGACGTCAGAATTGTGAGCATTTTATATAACCATACATTACGCAAGTTTCCTTACAATGCAGAATAGCGCAGTTGGTTAAAGCGCTGTCTACTGTTATTTCTTCGCATGGCTACTAAATTGTGAGTTTGATTCCCCATTGCGGTTTTAATTTTTTCAAACCTTTTTGCTGATTTATTGTTATCACATATCTCATTATGCATTATATTATGTATTACTTATTTAATGTACACATCTTAGTATAGCGCATTTCTATCATCTAATATTATTTATAGTGCAATTTGAAACCAATTTTTCGTTGACATAGTCCCTTTAAAGTTTACTAATTCACAGGGTTTGATTGACAATGCATTTGGCCATACTGATGATTCAGAGAGCCAGGATTCATTGCTTGATGTAGATGTGGTGTAAAAGCATTCATATACTGTTAAATAATGGTGTTTTTTGGAGTCTGACCTGCCTGGGCCCATATTTATACACGTTCTTAAGCCATTCTTAACTTACGTTGAACATAAGTCACAATTACAATTTGTGTTTAAAACACTGTGCTTTGGAACAAGTGCATGACTAATGCTAGATTTTAATACACTTTGAATTATATTGCAAATTATGTGTCAAAATCTTCCAGAAATGCATTACTTTGTCAGAAAATCCAGTAATTAAATTTGAAAATTTTAAGATTTTTCTTAATTTTCAACTAAGATTCTTTATAAATACCAGCCCTGAGTTACTACTCAGTTTAGCTTAGCATGCCTGGCTATATAGTGATCTGTCAGTTGCTGTTATGGATATCAATTTATGTGGTTTTCAATATACATGTACTCCTGTTTATGTCTGAAAGTCACTGTTATGGAGTGGTTTCAATGCTTAAAGGTGTTTTCCAGAATATAACAGATATTGATTTGATATATTGATGACAAGTCATCAGACCTGACAATTGATAATCATAATTTGATATTAAGTCATGTCTATCTAGCACTTTGATATTGATTAAATGCTGGAGTAACTGTAGCATTGGTAAATTAAACTAAAAAACAACCTACTCCTGAAGAAAGTTTTCAAGTTTTCATTTTACAATCAGTTTTTATGCATTTGCACTGTTAAGGCCTAAGAAAAATTATGATTGTTTCGGGTTACATGCCCCCAAAATAGGGTAGGTAGGTAGGGAATTATTTTTAGCTCACCTGAGCACGAAGTGCCCGGTGAGCTATTGGTATAAGGGGCCTCTCCGGCGGCGGCCGTCGTCCCGTATGCCGTCAACATTTTGGACCGTTATCGCTATAAAGACTACATTTTTAATTCAATCTTGACCAAACTTGCACAGTTTGTATATGACCATAAAATCTTGGACGAGTTCGATAATGGGCCCGATCGGACCAGGAACACCAGAGTTATTGTCCTTTTTTTGCCCCAAATCATCTATTTCTGAATAACTCACCTGGTAAAGGGAGGTAAATGCAGTATCAGGAAGATAAGTGCCATCAATGTGTTATTTCCCTTTAGTCATAGATATAACCCAGATAGTGGAGTCTGCTTATCAGTAAAATCAATACATCAGTCTGAGTCAACATAATACTTCTATTTTAGATCAGCATCATTACAGATACATGTAGTAATCCATGTATAGCCTGCTGCTGACCTATATTTTGGCTATGTGTGCAGTAGTAAATTTTTCCATTGTCGGTCTTGGCATCCAGTCAGGAAAAAGATGTAAACAACAATAAATAGCTAAAATTCATGTTGTAAACAAGCAATCAGAATATAGGATTAATATCATGTGATCTAGTGCCTGAAAGGGTTAATTATTTTCTGTAGTTTTTGGACTGTTTAGTTAGTAACTTATTCAGTATCATTTAATCATGTAACTTTTGGACTGACATACATTTGAATTGGGATTTTGGAAACTCAAGTTATTATCTTACATGATTTGTGAAGCTGATTTATTGTTTCTCCTTAATTATGAAATACTTCTACACTGTTTTGACTCAAAATTTGTGTTATTATTAGTAAGTTTTTACACAAATCAACTAAAAGGTTGTATAGTTATTTATAATTTGATCTGACAATGTTGATAGGTGTATGGTTCTTAATGTTAACAATGAGTATTCCTATATAACATAGAAATTTCCCTTTTCCTAAGTAGAAAGTTTGTCTCTATGGGTGTCATTGACTCAAAATTATTAGTAAGTTTTCACGCAAAAAAAAACTAAAAGGTTTTATAGTTATTTATAATTTAATCAGACAATGTTGATAGTTGTGTGGTTATTAATGTTAACTATAAGTATTCCAATGTAACCTAGAAATTTCATTTTCCTGAGAGTACATCGGGAAAGTTTGTTTGTTTGGATTTTTCACCTTATTTACCAGTAATTCAGTGATATAATGGCGGTCAGTTAACCTACTCACACTTTTTCTGGGCAAACTAAGCCAATGTAAGTGGTGCCAGTAAATGACAACTGCCCTACTTGAATCAGAGGTAGGGGGAGAATGGCCTTAGAAATTATTTCACGACCAATCCCAACACAAGTTATGTGGCCGGGCTGGGGCTCGAACTCAAGAACCCTTGATTGAGAGGATAGCGCTCTACCAACTGAGCTAGACGGGCCCCGCAAAGCCAGAATTGGTTTGATACATTTATATGGTGCCATTATGATGATATTTAGGAAGTTTTGGTAGAGTGTAGTAACTATAGAGTGTCACTATATGTACCAGTTTCGAACCCGTAAGGGTTTATCATTGCTTATGGACTTGGATGCAAAAACACTTAAAACATTTTTGAAAACAACAATACAGAACAATATGTCAATCACTGATACGCAAAGTTGAACTGACATTAAATTGGTCTGGGTACTGGTGTAAATAAATAATTTATAATTTTCATTCAAACATATACCAATATGTGAAAAAAAAAGGTAGTATCCAATCATAAGCTCTTTATGTATTTTTATAGAATTATTTCCCTGTTGTTTTTTTTGTATCGCCCCTATATGTTAATGCCGTGCGAAATGGGTTTGAATAGTACCGAGAATGCGGGTATTTACGGGTACCTGTTGCATCCCTAATGGTCGCCATAGTACTCAGACTCAGGTGAGCACTTTGGGCCACCATGGCCCTCTTGTTTTTATTTTTTTTTATTTGGTATATTGTCAACTTAAATATTCTAAAACTGAATGAATATTCAAAACATGTATCTAATATCATAAAAAATTGTTTTGAAGTGGATGCTATCAAAACAAAACACTTTATCCAAAAAACATTTAATTATTGGAAGAAAGTAAAATAAAGAAAAAATATCTGACCCACTCAATAAAATGTTCTAGGGTCGGGGCATTTTTTTAGGGTAGGTGGGGTAACCTAAAACAATCAATTTTTTTTTACGCCTAATTAACACATTGTATGAAAATTAGCAGTGTTTGAAGTGTAACATTTAAGAATTGAATAGTATTTTTCTGCATTATATTGGTGTATGAACTGTTGGGAAAATTAAACCTAATTTGCATAAACGTCGATGGCTTTTTAGCTTTTGTGATTGCCCGTTGTCCGTCGTCCGTCCGTGCGTCTGTGCGTCCGTCTTCAACTTTTCCTTCAAACGACATCTCCTCCTTAACCACTTGGCAGATTTTCACAGGAATTATCATTGGGTGACCCTCTTTCAAAGTTGTTCAAATCGTTACGGTCGGCTGCATATGTAGGTCACCAGAGCTAAAAATAGATTTTAAAACTGTAAACTTAAAAAATCTTTTTCTCTGAAACTGCAAGGCCCAGAGGTTTCATATTTGGTATGTAACATCCTATAGTGGTCCTCTACAAAGATTGTTCAAATTATGCCACTGGGGTCAAACTGGCCACGCCCTGGGGGTCACATGGTTTATATAGAATATATAGCAGAATGACTTTAAACATCTTCTCCTCTGAAACCGCAAGGCCCAGAGGTTTCATATTTGATTTGTAACATCCTTAAGTGGACCTTTACAAAGTTTGTTCAAATTATGCCCCTGGGGTCAAAACGGGCCACGCCCCGGGGGTCACATGGTTTATATAGAATATATAGCAAAATGACCTTAAAAATCTTCTCCTCTGAAACCACAATACCCACAGGTTTTGTATTTGGTATGTAACATCCTGTAGTGGTCCTTTACAAAGATTGTTCAAATTATGCCCCTGGGGTCAAAACTGCCACGCCCCGGGGGTCAAATTGGTTTATATAGACTTAAATAGCAAAATGTCCTTAAAAATCTTCTTCTCTGAAACTGCAAGGCCCAGAGGTTTCATATATGGTATGTAACATCCTATAGCGGTCCTCTCCAAATCTTGTTCAATTTATACCCTTAGGGTCAAAACTGGCCACACCCCGGGGGTCACATGATTTATATACACTTAAATAGCAAAATGACTTTAAAAATCTTCTCCTCAGAAACCGCAAGGCCCGGAGGTTTCTTATTTGGTATGTAACATCATATAGTGGTCCTCTACAAAGATTGTTCAAATTATGCCCCTGGGGTCAAAACTGGCCACCCCCCGGGGGTCACATGGTTTATATCAACTAACATAGCAAAATGTCTTTAAAAATCTTCTCCTGAAACCGCAAGGCCCACAGGTTTCGTATTTGGTATGTAACATCCTATAGTGGTCCACTACAAAGATTGTTCAAATTATGCCCCATGGGTCAAAACTGACCACACCCCAGGGGTCACATGGTTTAAATAAACTTATATAGCAAAATGACTTTAAAATTCTTATCCTCTGAAACCGCAAGGCCTAGATGTTTCATATTTGGTAAGTATATGTGGTCCTCTACAAATATTTTTCAAACTATGCCCCTGGGGTCAAAACTGGTCACGCCCTGGGGGTCACATGGTTTATATAGACTTACATAGCAAAATGACTTTTAAAATCATCTCCTCTGAAACGGCAAGGCCCACAGCTTTCCTATATGTAGTACGAAACATTGCATAGAGGTCCTGTCCAAAGATTGTTAAAATTATGCCCCTGGGGTAAAATCTGGCCACACCCTGAGGGGTCACATGGTTTATGTAGACTTAAATAGCAGAATGACTTAAAAAATCTTTACCTGGAACCGCAAGGCCCAGAGGTTTGTTCAAGATTGTTCAAATTATGCCCCTGGGATAAAAATAAGCCACACCTTGGGGATGCAATTCCAATTGGGTTACAAGGTCTCAGGTGAGCGTCCTAGGGCCCTCAGGGCCCTCTTGTATGCATAAATTAGGCGTAATTTTCCCGACAGTTCATACACCGATGAAATGCAAAAAAATATTCAATTCTTATAATTACAACAAAATTTAAGTAGATAATAACTTTACTTTTAACTGTCTAAGAGCCGCATCTGATGTGTAGCCTCTGGCGTAGGAATCCCCGTTTTAGTTTCAGTTTCATTTTCGTCGAACAGCATTTCTAGTATCTTGTCAGACATTTAAAATCACTGTGGATCATTTTGGAGTGTACTATTTGGTAAAAACAAGTCAAATTTTCCAATTTGCGCGAACAATTTCATCGTCTGCAACATGGGCAACCGATAAATCAGTCATTTTGTTTAAGAACGATAGTGTATACATCGTATATGTTCGCGCAAAAAAATGACATCATTTCGCAAATAGCGAATGAAAGAAAGCATTGTAAAGGTTCGTGCAATTCAATGACATCATTTTGCAAATAAAGAATGGAGAAGTAGTTTGGTCATGAATAATAATGAGGTAATTTGCATACCCAGCCGGTTCATCGGGGTATAAAATCCACGTGGGTGGATTATCCAATTTGAATGCAGCGTTTACGTAAAAATGCAAATAGTTGTAATTATTGCCATGTTAACAGTGGATTTCATGCATCAACCATTGCAACATCTTGTTGAAAATTGTTGTTTTTATTCCAGTGTTGTTGTTGTTGTTTTTGTTTTTTATCTAAAAACATCTTTGAAGTGCATGCTATATAATGTGGTAAGTTTAGTTATATTTGTAGATTGTTAATTTTTATAAACTTATTATTTATTATAACTTATTAAGAATTTGTATAATTATTTATTGAAACCATTGATACACTAAAACCCCGCTTTGCGACCACCTCGATTTGATGACCACCCCGCTAAAGCGGACACTTTTTAAAAGACCCGATTGTTTACTATATATTTCAATGGTTGCAAACCCCGATTATATGGGCAACCCGCTATTCCGTATTATGACCACTAATCCCAGACCGAAAGTACAAAATAATGCTCAAAATAACCCCGTTATTGCGACCAGTGTTATTTGGTCATCGACACTTAACATCATCCATAAACAACATATGCTGTGGAGATAACATTATGCTTTGCGGTATAAATGGAACGTGTGAAAAACAATGTTACAACTGTTTTGATAAGGGATTAGCATATCGACTGTGTCTCAGATTACGTTAATTGACACTATCTGGCAGTTAGTAGGTAACACTGATGAATGCTGAACCTTAAATGGGCTTAGTTAATAAAGTTTAATTGCCGACTTAATGTAAAATTGATATACATAACTATAAGTTACATAATCTGTATTCATTAAAGCATTTTTGAAAACAAATTGGAATTTTCGTTTTCTATTCATTATTCATTATTTTCGTTAAAACTTTTAATTAAACAGACGTTTTAAAAATAATGTACTGACTCGGTGATCTGCCGTACCTCGATAATACGACCACCCCGCTATTAAGACCACTTTTATTAAGACCTCCAAGTGGTCATATTAGCGGGGTTTTACTGTATATATTTTGTAGATAAAAATTGATTTTACAATTGTTTATTTTTATAAACTTATTATTTATCAATTTGTATATTTATTGTAACAGTTAATAAGCACAAGTCACAGTAACGCATTTCCCTTGATTGCATAATATCATTATTATCAAATTTATTTCAAAACACTTTGCTGAAATCATTATATCATTTGATCAAGATTGTTTTAAAACAAAATGGTCAACGGCGTCGATAACAATATTTAATTTAGGATTACACTTCATGCCACAAACCATGAAAAAGTGTATAAAAAGTTACATTAATTGATATTATCATTTATTTATATTTTTGAAAAAAAAAATGCTGATAATTTTGAAATGCTATACATGATATTACATTATAATAAAAAGAAGATAAAAAATGTTAAGCCTATACACAGTTCTTATTTTTGATCATATTTCAGGTATCCACAATTATTGTTGCAGTATAACAATTAATGAAATCAGCCATTTTCACCCCTTGCTTGAGCTGTCACCCAGATAATGTTTTAGTAATTGCTTCAAATTGACCATGATGTCTTTGCTCAGAAAATAAGTGTTTTAATAGGTCCCTTATCATTTGCTGCCATTAAAGCTGCCTTTTCAAGTATTGGTTTGACAAATGGCATCGCAACGCAGGCCACATAAGAGTGGCTCGATTATTTTGGCTTGCCACAGAAATCAATAGAACCATGCTTGATGGATATTTTTGCTATACAAGAGTTTTGTTCATCTTAAGGAAGATGGATGTATTGGAATTTGTGTGCATCTTGCTCGGTTTAATGTCATCTGTGGGAAAATTATGATAGCATGCAGCATGCATATCAAAGGCAACTTATCGGTGCAATTTATTTGGATTTAATTCAAGGAAGGAATGTAAATTAAATAAATAGGTTCTTTTGGAACTTTAGTAGGATTTAAAGGTATCAGTATGTAATTAATTTGTGTGGTTTAATTGATTAAGCAAAAATTTAGAAAATTTGTTGGTTGTGGGTTAGTTATATATGTCAGTCAAGGAAATTGATAACCATAGTTTACACTGTACTTCTTACCAAGCATGATAGCGCAGTTGGTTAAAGCTCTGTCTTCAGTCATTTCTTCGTGTGACTCCTATGTCGTGAGTTCGATCGCTGCTTGGAGTTTTAATTTTCAGACTTTTTTTGCTAATTTGATTTTATCATATAATATCATTTATAGTGTAATAGGAATCCAATTTTTTCGACAACATTGGCCCTTTAATATGCTTTTGATTGATGTTGGTCAAGTGGTAGCTAGCCTAATGTTTACGAAAGTTGTCAATCTCCGACTTTGTCTAGTCTTGAAATATTGACCAATAAAAACACTTGAGATATACGGTTTTAGGTTTGATTCTCATTGGTCAATATTTAAAAGTAAGACTAAGATTAGCTCGAAGAATGTGCTCAATCATGGTACCAGGTCAGTTACATAACAAACCCATATATAGAGTTTAGTTGACGTTTGGGGGGAGTAAGGTATAACAAACCCATATATCGAGTTTAGTTGACGTTTGGGGAGAGTACGGCATAACAAACCCATATATAGAGTTTAGTTGACGTTTGGGGAGAGTAAGGTATAACAAACCCATATATCGAGTTTAGTTGACGTTTGGGGAGAGTAAGGCATAACAAACCCATATATAGAGTTTAGTTGACGTTTGGGGAGAGTAAGGCATAACAAACCCATATATCGAGTTTAGTTGACGTTTGGGGAGAGTAAGGCATAACAAACCCATATATAGAGTTTAGTTGACGTTTGGGGAGAGTAAGGCATAACAAACCCATATATAGAGTTTAGTTGACGTTTGGGGAGAGTAAGGCATAACGAACCCATATATAGAGTTTAGTTGACGTTTGGGGAGAGTAAGGCATAATGAACCCATATATAGAGGTTAGTTGACGTTTGGGGAGAGTAAGGCATAACAAACCCATATATAGAGTTTAGTTGATGTTTGGGGAGAGTAAGGCATAACAAACCCATATATCGAGTTTAGTTGACGTTTGGGGAGAGTAAGGCATAACAAACCCATATATCGAGTTTAGTTGACATTTGGGGAGAGTAAGGCATAACAAACCCATATATCGAGTTTAGTTGACGTTTGGGGAGAGTAAGGCATAACAAACCCATGTATAGAGTTTAGTTGACGTTTGGGGAGAGTAAGGTGTGTATGTACGATCTAACAACAGACATAGTGGCATAAATAAAACCATCAATGAAGTGAATTACCATAAACTTGACTTAAATTGGAAGAAAAGTTAAAGACGTTCGCAACAAAAAGAAAATAATTGGGTTAATTTCTCCTTTTGCTTTATTATTTCTTTATTGTACATAGGTTACACTATACTAATTTCAATCAATAAATATAAATCTGTGTAAGTCATTAAGTTCTAGTCAATGGTTAAAAGTTCATAAAGCATTTTAATAATCAAAATCACACGTATACAATGTATTGCCAAACAAATTAGTTCAAAAAAGATCCATTAAATATCTCCATTCTATTTTGGCAATTGATGCGTTGTTTACGTAAACACAAAACATGAAAAAAGCTACACAGGTACCCTATTTAAAGTCCAATATTTCAGTGACCCATTCTTTTTATTAATGTTTTGGTGTATGCGTACATTGGTGCAAGTATGTGCGAAAAAAAAATTTTTTAAATGTCGTTTGGAACAATATATATTGATGCATAATAAATGACGTTTCAGAAGGTATTATTAGTACCCATTTGTTCTACTTCAATGTCCAGTCAAATTCATTATATTTACAGTAATCGTTGGTAAAGCATTTTTTTTTACCAAAATACACTTGTATATTGCCAAACAAGATATGTGAAAACATACCAGTCGAAAGAACCATAACCTTGTTTGAAAAAAAGCTCTCCTATATACTTAAACCATTGATAAAAATCCAAACTGAAAAAAGAGGCTTCGACAGATACGGTATTCAAAACCCAATATTTCCGGAAAAAGGCCGGTGACCCCTATTTTTTAACAATGTTTTCGTTTCAGTATACAATGACACATGTATATGGCATTTTTTAACAAAATTTGTTGTTTGGAACAAAAGATATTCGTATATTTGATTATTTATTGATGTTTTCAAAGGCATATTAAATGCATAATTAACCTCATTAAGCGTCCATTAAAAGTCATTTTATAAATGGTAACTATAGATAAAGCCCATTTTATCATTAAAGTTTACTGCAATTGTATATTGCCAAACGAAACCTTTAAAAAAGATGCATTAAAAAATCTACGTCCTTGTTTGAATATGAATGCTTTATATAATTTAACATTGCTAGCCACACAAACTGAAAAAAGGGCTTCGACAGGTACTGTATTTAAACCCCAGTATTTCCAGAACAAGGCCGGTGACCCCATTTTAAGACTGTTTTAGTTTTAGGATACATTGACACATGTTTGTGCAAATTTTTAAGAAAATCTGCCGTTGGAAAAAAATTGGAAAAAATTGTTGCGAACGTCTTTAAGAAGAACCAGTGCTGTAAAACGCCCGATTAACTATATTTTTAATCCCAAAATAGTTTTTTACTGTACAGCCGTCAACTCCAATAGTTGTATATAGGCTTACTCGTTGCTTGTTTCAGGCTACAAAACACTTATACATGAAGCATAAGTTTACAAACATGTTTATTGATTTGACATTTTAGTGTTTCTTTTGTTATGTTTATGTTGTTCTATCTAATTATGCCCCCCTTCGAAGAAGTGGAGGTATCCTGCTTTGCACCTGTCCGTCGGTCGGTCGGTAGGTCTGTCTGTAGACCATTTGGTTTCCGCACGATATCTTGAGAACGCTTTGACCTACGATCATGAAAGTTGGTATGATAGTTACTTGGGAGGAAAGGAAGAACCCTATAAATTTTGAGGTCAACAGGTTAAAGGTCAAGGTCACCGTTGCTAAAAATAGAAAAACGGTTTCCCCTCAATAACTTGAGAACGCATTGAGATATTTTAATGAAACTTTATACATAGATACCTTACATCGAGACCTCGCTTGGGTTTGCATGGGGTGGGTGGGGTCAAGGTCAAGGTCACCATTACTAAAAATAGAAAAACGGTTTCCGCTCAATAACTTGAGAACGCATGGAGATATTTTAATGAAACTTCATTTATAGATACCATATATCGAGACCTCGCTTGGGCTTGCATATTTAAAAAAATTGTTAACAATTGCACATATTCACAACTTGGCTGCAAGTCGGGGGGCATACATGTTTTACAAACATCTCTTGTTCATAGCTACTGTTACGTTGCTGTCGCTTAATATGACATAAATTAATGGAACAATTTAAAACCTGATTTATGGGCAGTTAATTATGTATCAGTATGGCGAGTTTTAATTGTGTGCATTATTAATTTGCAAGTAATACATCTTGGGGTAGGTATTTTCTGTTAATAGACATTCCTTGTTTATAAACATTGTATGTAAAATGTATATGGTATATAGAAAATTATTGGTATAAACATTCAATTCAAAATAACATTACATGTGGATGATCGTTCTAATAAATCGTGTGTATGAACAACTTCTTTGTATGAAGTTTGCATTTGAATGGACATTGTATATGGATAAAAAAAAGCTCCTCTGAAAAGCAACAACAACAAATTATGGTAGCATGCTTGATTTGTATCTACTGAAACTCCTTTGGTGTACAAGCAACTGTTTCTTACTGACATTTGATTTGATTTGGGCATCATTTTTCATTTTTACTTGGCATTTTGTTTGGGATGTCTTGAAAAATGAAGTTTTCATATTACATGTTATCGGAAACACTGGTAAGAACTGGCCCAAATATCTGTAAGCTGTAGCATTTATATGGAAACTAGCTTCAGCTGTCATGGGAATGCTTAAATGGATGACTAGTCATTGAAAATGTTCTGCTGTCAGCTAAGTGATTAGCAGCCGATTATCTTCAAAATGGAGTATGCGTCCCAGGAGTCACTTTGCGTGTGGTTGTAACATTACTATGAGTGTGATTGATTCAATATTTTATATTTTCAACCAAATACTGTACATTTGCATACTTTTAATGTTATTGAAGGATGCATGTTAGCTTTACTGGTATGTTTACATAAGTTTCTATAGAAACAATTAATGCTAAATTGATATAAATCTGACATCAAAATGTAATCAAGTAAAGGGTCAAACAAACCTATATTAGGATTCTTTTCTCATATTTTATAAACCCTTATTATTTATACCATATTTTTTTATTTCATTTTATGTCAGTTTAAGTGTCTAGTGTTCAGCATTTTCAGTAGTATTGCAACTTGAGACCCTTATTACAGGCATAGCCCTATAAAGACCCGTTGTGTAATATAGAAATAAATTCATGTTTGTCATTTAAAACAATAACTAAATGAGGCGTGTCATGGGAAACCCGGACTAAATGCATGTGCGTAAATTATCGTCCCAGATCAGTCTGTGCTGTCAGCACAGGCTAATCCAGGACAACACTCCGCATGTATGGTATTTTCTATTTGAAGGACGTCTCTTCTAAACATGAGTCCACTGTAGGCGGAAAGTGTTGTCCTGGATTAGCCTGTGCAGGCTGCCAGTGGACGACACTTTACGCACATGCATTTTAAGCCTGGGTTTCCCACGACACGCCTCAAATGTATTATATTAATGTCCATATGGTTAAATTTATTGAAGATGTTATGTCATTTATGAACCGAGAAAAGATACACATCACAAAAGCGTCTAGGGGACATTTCTTCATTACAACCTATTCACACTACATAGTTATTGTTGATACCAATTTATAGATGCTTTGCTTTAGTGTTATAATTAAGTCAGTCAATTAACAAAGCGCTTATTTAATTGTGTTATTGTTATAAAAACATCAAATTTGTTAATTTTCTTTAAATTTAACATACGTTAAAATAACATGATGGACGTTCATTGTAAATTCTATATAATCACTGCACATACTTTTCTATTTTATGGTTTTGACAAATTTTAATAATTTAAGCGTTTTGGGAATCATTTAGATAAATATTTCCAGACAGCTTTTGCTGCTTTTTGTTCCTACATCGTTGATCGGGAGTTGTAAGGTTGTATCAAGACTAACCTGTGATTCAAATAGATTGATTTTTTACAGGTCAACAATAGTGACGAAATATCGGTGTATATTTACAGTGTACGCCAAAACATCGTATTTCATACTTTCCACACTTTGACAACTATCGGATATTGAATATATATTTACCAATAGTGTAGACCTTCACTTAAAACATAACTTTATCATCTATAGTAAAATGAAAGGGTTTGCTTCAGTATCTAGCATTATGAGGCATAAAAAAAAATTGTTTGTTTCAGGTAACCCGACCTACCCTAAAAAACTGCCCCGACCCTAGAACATTTTATTGGGTTTGCCAGATTGATTTTTGGTATTTACCTTTCTCAATAATTAAATGTGTTTTTGGATAAATAAGTGTTTTGTTTTGATAGTATCCACTTATAAACAATGTTTAAGGATATTACTGATACGTTTTGAATATTTTTTCAGTTTTAGAATCTGCAAGTTGACCATTTACCAAAAAAAAAAAAAAAAAAAAAAATCCCGACTTACCTACCATAATTTTTTGGGGCATGTTACCTGAAACAAACATATTTTTTTTTTACGCCTGATAACAATATCAGTAATATGATGGACAGTTCAATTCATAAAAATACTACAGCTATATTTGTTTTGCCAGTGTGTCATTTTGTCAGTGATAGTAATGACTATTGTTATGAATATAGTTATTTAAATGTTTTGTTACCAATATACAACTACTGCCAGAACCAATAATGTCTGAATTACTTCCTGAAATAGTCCACCATACATGAAAATAATGTTTTGGCATTTCATAAGAAAACTTGTGGTCTTGCAGAAATATGCCAAGAACTTAGCATTGATGGACATCATATTGGATTAAGGTGTTGTAATGATAGATTTGGCCATGTAATGACCCATTTACATCTTTTTTTGTTCTCAGAAATTGTGTAAGGAATACAGAAGAATAAAATAATCAATTTCTGTATAATACATAATTTTATGATCATTTAAAACACGTGGTCAAATGTTTTTATTATTTAATCACTTACAGTTCAATGTACATATGAGGCGTGACATGAGAAACCCAGGCTTAATGCATGTGCATAAAGTGTCCGCACAGGCTGATTCGGGACGTCACTTTGAGTACACCTTAAAGGGACTTGTTCACAGATGTTCATATTTTGTAGCTCACCTCAGCACAACGTGCTCATGGTGAGCTTTTGTGATGATCTTTTGTCCGTCGTGCGTCAACATTTTCATTCAATCAACATCTCCTCCTAAATCGCTTGGCAGATTTTCATAAAACTTTACAGGAATGATCCTTGGGTGACCCTCTTTTCAAAGTTGTTCAAATTGTTTTGGTCCGCTGCATTTTTGGGTCACCAGAGCTAAAAATAGATTCAAAAAGTGAAATCTTCTCCTCTAAAACCTTATGGCTCAGAGCTTTCATTTTTGATACGTGACATTGTCTAGTGGTCCTCTACAAAGATTGTTAAAATTATTCCCCTGGGGTCAAAATTGGCCATGCCTGGGGGTTACATGATTTATATAGACTTAAATAGCAAAATGACTTTAAAAAACTTCTCTGAAACTGCATGGCCCAGAGGTTTCCTATTTGGTATGTAACATCCTATAGTGGATACATGGTTTATATAGACTTAAATTGCAATACGACTTTAAAAATCTTCGCCTCTGCAATCGCAAGGCCCAGAGGTTTATATTTGGTATGTAACATTGTATAGTGGTCCTCTACAAAGATTGTTCAAATGATGCCCCTTGGGCCAAAACTGACCACAGTTCAAGTAATGCACCTGGGGTCCAAACGGGCCACGCCCCAGGGGTCACATGGTTTAGATAGAATATATAGCAAAATGACTTAAAAAATCTCCTCTGAAACCGTAAGGCCCAGAGGTTTTGTGTTTGGTTGGTAACATTGTATAGTAGTCCCCTACAAAGATAGTTCAAATTATGCCCCTGGGGTCCAAACTGGCCAGGTCCCAGGGTCACATGGTTTATATAGACTTAAATAGTAAAATCACTTTAAAAATCTTTTCCTCTGAAACCACAAGGCCCAGAGGTTTTATATTTGGTATGTAGCATTGTATAGTGGTCCTCTACAAAGATTGTTCAAATTATGCCCCTGGGGTCAAACTGGCCATGCCGGGGATCAGATGGTTGATAGACTTAATAGCAATATAATTTTAAAAATCTCCTCTGAAACCGCATGGCCCAGAGCTGTCATATTTGGTATGTAACATTGTATAGTGGTCCTCTACAAAGATTGTTCAAATGATGCCCCTGGGGTCATAAGTGGCCACAGCCCGGGGGTCACATGGTTTATATAGACTTAAATAGCAAAGTGACTTTAAAGTTTCATATTTTGTATGTAACATTGTATAGTGGTCCTCTACAAAGCCTGTTCAAATGATTCCCCTGGGGTCAAAACTGGCCATGCCCCAGGGGTCACATGGTTTATATAGACTTGAATAGCAAAATGACTTTGAAACCACAAGGCCCTGAGGTTTCATATTTGGTATGTAACATTGTAGAGTTGTCCTCTACAAAGATTGTTCAAATGATGTCCCTGGGGTCAAAACTGGCCATGCCCGAGGGGATCACATGGTTTATATAGACTTAAATAGCAAAATGACACACCTGGGAGTCACATGGTTTCTATAGACTGAGATGGAAAGTGGGCTTTAAAAATGTTCTCCTCTGAAACCACAAGGCCTAGAGGTTTCATATTTGGCTCGAAACATTGTTCACTACAAATATTGTTCAAATTATGCCCCTGGGGTAGAAAGTGGCTACGCCCTGTGGGTCATACATGGACTATAAAATTCTTCTCCTGAAACTGCAAGGCCCAGATCTTTATACTCAGGTTAGTGGTGTAGTGCCATTTGGCCCTCTTATTATAAGCCATTATGATGCCTTAAACTCAGGTGAGCAACCTAGGGCCATCGTGGCCCGCTAGTTGAAAAATTTCATTTTAAAACTAAAACTATTATTATATAAAGAAAAAGTAATAATTAAAAGATTCGCCTTCACCAGGACTCGAATCTACAACCGCCAGGATCATAACCTTGCCACACTAACCACTCAGCCAGTCTGACTTACAATCATGGAGGTGAATTTCAAACATTATATAAGTAATACACATGTTTTCCAAAACACCTGAATACAATCGATGATTATTCATAAATGACACCGTATTTCCAATATATTTCTTTGTAAGTAGTGTCATTTGGCTTTTTAATACATAATGTATTTTTCTTTTTGGGATGTATGACAACTATTTTGAAAATGGTCAATTTGCGAATCTGTGAACAGGTCCCTTTAAAATATATTTGAGAATATAAAGTAAAACTTTTACATAGATATATTGTAACTTTGATAAAGTAAAATAATTGTAATACCAAAAACCATGCAAAATGTAAACAAAGTTTTAATAAAAATAATGGTAGCCTTTGTAATGTTTGTTTATTTTCAATATATCCAAATTATATATTAATTTGACTTTACATACATAATTGTTATATGTTCTGTTTCCTAATTATTCCTCATATTATTTTGACAGTATGTTCACAATTACAATACTGTTATTTCTTACAGCCAATTATTGTAGCTATGTTACTATTTTAGCTATTTTACTATTTTAGCTATTTTAGCTATTTTACAATTTTAGCTATTTTACTATTTTAGCTATTTTAGCTATTTTACTAATTTAGCTATTTTACTATTTTAGCTATTTTACTATTTTAGCTAGTTTAGCTATTTTTTAGCTATTTTACTATTTTAGCTATTTTACTATTTTAGCTATTTTACTATTTTAGCTATTTTAGCTATTTTACTATTTTAGCTATGTTAGTTATTTTAGCTATGTTACTATTTTAGCTATGTTAGCTATTTTAGCTATGTTACTATTTTAGCTATGTTACTATGTTAGCTATTTTAGCTATGTTACTATTTTAGCTATGTTAGCTATTTTAGCTATGTTACTATTTTAGCTATGTTACTATTTTAGCTATGTTAGCTATTTTAGCTATGTTACTATTTTAGCTATGTTAGCTATTTTAGCTATGTTACTATTTTAGCTATGTTAGCTCTTTTAGCTATGTTACTATTTTAGCTATGTTAGCTATTTTAGCTATGTTACTATTTTAGCTATGTTAGCTATTTTAGCTATGTTACTATTTTATGACGGTTTTAAAGGGTAATATCCCTTTAAGATTTTCCTTTGAAGTGTTGTGAATTCTGGCCCTCCGCAGACACCATCCAGTTTCCATGGCAGCCGAGTTTGTATGTCTAAAGAATCAGGCATGCCATGTTATGGAGAATGCTTTCGATTGAGAATGGTGTCTTTCGTCATTCTGAATTTGCATGGAATATTGGCAATAGTCCAGACCAGACGTCGAAATCGGGAAATTATGTCAGGTCTTAAGTTGCTTTGGAGTGTTTGTTGTGGATAGAATCTTGGCAGTGATAATATTTTTGTAATGACTTAATAGAAGGGAGTTGTTGTTTTTTTGGGGGGTGGGGGGGTCTTTTCTTTTCTTATGGCCATTTTATATGAATATGATTAAATTCAAGGGACTATGTCAACGAAAAATTGGTTTCCAATTGCGCTATAATGATATTAGATGATAGAAATGTGATATACTAAGATATATACATAAAATAAATCAAACATAAAATGATACATAATGCGACATTTGATGAAAACAAATCTGCAAAAGTGTTTGAAAAAAATTAAAAGCCCAAGCGGGTATTGAACTCACGACATGGGAGCCATAGAAAATGAATGACGATAGACAGCACTTTAACCGGCTGTGCTATTCTGCTTTGTAATACCCCTGTCACACTATACCGCGTTTCCACTGCGTTTGCACTGCGTTGTTTAATTTTCCAGAGCGCCATGAGATCGCAAGAAAATTCTGATATTTTTCATGAAGATGGAGATGTCACAGCATCCTCACAGCGACCAAGGCGTTGCTACGGAGCTTCCATGGCGTTCTGTTGCGTTCATACAGAGTTCTTGTTGGTGATTGTCTGCCCTCTCACGGCGCTTCCACTGCATGCACTGTGCTTTTACGGCGCTCACACTGCACTGACGACATGTTGAAGACGTTCGTTTGCACTACCTATAAAAATTGTGTACGTTTTTGTCATGCAAACGCCGATGGATGCAGTAGAAGTGACAGCTCTGTACAGTCGTCGTTAGAGCGCAGTAACATAAATAACACATCGTTTAAGCACCGTAGACATGCCATATAAGCGCGGTAGAGACGCAGTGACATCTTAGAGAACGCCTTACAATCTTTGTGCAAGCACCTCCGACAACCACCTCTTTGAGCACCCGCGGAGCTCCTGTGGCATTGTAGGAGACCTTACTGTGCTTCATTTGCGACCTTATGGCGACCCCTTATGTGCTCTTATCAGAATGCCTAGTGAAGGCGTTTGTTTTGTGCATGCTCAAAGTGCGCGCAGTCGCTCGCACCTAGGCATTCTGCATTTTTCTTGGATGCTGTGGGATCACAATGAGAACGCGGCCTTAGTGTGACAGAGGTTTAAGGAAATGTGTGTAAAGTATGGTTATACAAAATGCTCACAAGGGCCAAACAAACACACCCATATTATAAAATGATTTGTATCTCAGAATGCGAAAACTCTTTTCGCATTATATTTACATTATTTTAACTGTTATTATATGCCATTACTAACATCTTAATTTCAGTTTTTAGCTCACCTGAGCACAACATTCTCATGGTGAGCTTTTGTGATCACCCTTTGTGCGTAGTGCATCTTCAACATTTACCTTGTGAACACTCTAGAGGCCACATGTATTGGCCAATTTTCATGAAACTTGGTCAGAACATTTGTCCCAATGATATCTCAGCTGAGTTCGAAACTGGGTCATGTGGGGTCAAAAACTAGGTCACTAGGTCAAATTGAAGAAAAAGCTTGTGAACACTTTAGAAGTCACATTTTTTGCCCTATCTTTATGAAACTTAGAACATTTGTCCCGATGATATCTCGGCCAAGTTCAAATCTGGGTCTTATGGGGTCAACAATTAAGTCACTAGGTCAAATTGAAGAAAAAGCTTCTTAACACTTTAGAAGTCATATTTTTTGCCCAATCTTCATGAAACTTGGTCAGAACATTTGTCCTAATGATATCTTGGCCGAGTTCGAATCTGGGTTATGTCGGGTCAAAACCTAGGTAATTAGGTCAAATTGAAGACAAAGCTTGTGAACACTCTAGAAGTCAAATTTTTTGCCCAATCGTCATGAAACTTGGTCAGAACATTTGTCTTAATGATATCTCTGTCGAGTTCGAATCTGGGTCATGAGGGTTGAAAAACTAGGTTCACTAGCTCAAATTTAAGAAAAAGCTTGTTAACACTCTAGAAGTCAAATTTTTTGGCCAATCTTTATGAAACTTGGTCAGAATATTTGTCCCAATGATATCTCGGCCAAGTTCGAATCTGGGTCATGTGGGGTCAAATACTAGGTCACTAGATCAAATTGAAGAAAAAGCTTGTTAACACTCTAGAAGTTACATTATTTGCCCCATCGTCATGAAACTTGGTCAGAACATTTGTCCCAATGGTATCTCGGCCGAGTTCAAATCTGGGTTATGTGGGATCAAAAACTAGGTCACTAGGTCAAATTGAAGAAAAAGCTTCAATTTCAAAATGTCCTTCCCAAATTTTGAATGTCTGTTGTCACTTAAATTTTTCAAACCATGATGATTAAGGCCGCATTTCCATCAGTCCTTATCAGTATATCCATATCCGTATACAAATCTAACACATGGAAAATTGTTCCACTAATGAAACTCAGGTGAGCGACCCAGGGCCAAATGGCCCTCTTGTTTCAAAGAAATTATAACCCCTTAAGGCCCTTTTCGTTGACATAGTCACTTTAAGGTCTTAATTGTGCAATTCCTTAGTTATTCATTTTAAATGTTAATTATTTGTATTTTTTTTTTTAGCTCACCTGAGCACAAAGTGCTCATGGTGAGCTTTTGTGATCGCCCGTTGTCCGTCGTCCGTGCGTGCGTCTGTCGTCAACTTTTCATTCAAACGACATCTCCTCCTAAACCACTTGGCAGATTTTCACCAAACTTCACAGAAATGATCATTGGGTGACCGTTTTTCAAAGTTTTTCAAATGTTACGGTCAGCTGCATATGTAGGTCACCAGAGCTAAAAATATATTTAAAAAGTGTAAACTTAAAAAATCTTCTGAAATCACAGGGCCCAGAGGTTTCATATTTGGTATATAACATCCTATAGTTGTCCTCGACAAAGATTGTTCAAATTATGCCCCTAGGCTCGAAACTGGCCACGCCCCGGGGGTCACATGATTTATATGGAATATATAGCAAAATGACTTTAAAATTCATCTCCTCTGAAACCACAAGGCCCAGAGGTTTCAAATTTGATATGTAACATCCTATAGTGGTCCTCTACAAAGATTGTTCAAATGATGCCCCTGGGGTCAAAACTGGTCACTCCCCAGGGGGTCACATGGTTTATATAGACTTAAATAGCAAAATGACTTTAAAAATCTTCTTTTTTGAAATGGCAAGGCCCACAGCTTTCCTGTATGTAGTACCTAACATTGCATAGTGGTCCTCTCCACAGATTGTTCAAATTATGCTTCTGGGGTAAAATCTGGCCACACCCTGATGGGTCACATGGTTTATATCGACTTAAATAGCAAAATGAATTTAAACATCTCCTCTGAAACTGCAAGGCCCAGAGGTTTGTTCAAGATTGTTTTTATTATGCCCCTGGGATAAAAATAAGCCACACCTGGGGGATGCAAATTCCAGTTGGGTTACAAGGTCTCAGGTGAGCGTCCCAGGGGCCCACTTGTTTATTATTTTTCAGTTTGTGAATTTTTTTTTCTTTCAGGGCATTTTAGTCTGTTGTGATGATTGTTGCGTTGTTCAGACTTAAATGTTGTTGTTCAAGTGCGCAGTGTTGTGTGGTTCAGACTTAAATGTTGTTGTTCAAGTGCATAGTATTGTTCCTGAATGATCCATACAATCCTTTGTGTGGGCAAAGCTAATGATGCTTCCTGTTAGAAGTTGTATCGTTATAAATTGAAGTTGATTGAAATATATTTCCCTGAACAACATTGATTGTATGAGATTGTATGATTTGTGTAGTGACGAGCTGTTGAGTAGATAAGCGCATTGGTTGCAAAAATTGTTTAACTATTTATTTATTTTCTTTTGAAAACTTGAAATGTTCATTTAACATGTTAAGACCCAGAAATCGCTCCAGTATTAGGTCATTAAACCTTTTGGTAGGTGAATAGAGATGTCAGTGGTGTAATGTTCATGGTGTCAGTGGTGTAATGTACATGGTGTCAGTGGTGTTATGCACATGGTGTCATGGTGTCCAGCCTGAAGTCGGGAGATTGTGAGTTTGTTCCTTAACCACGTAGCTTGTTCCTTGTAGCTTTTGTGTATCCCCACAATGGATACCAAGTACTGGTTATACCCATGAAACACTCCAAACTGTAAAGGACACCAATAGAAAGCAGCTGTCATGTCCATTTATGCACAGTCATAGTTTACTGCTAGATACTACAATATCTCACAAATATTTGGGATTTTTTTTGCATAGATGCCTTTTTCAGAAAAGCCCTTCAATCATTACTAAAAAATGTGTAATGGCACATGTACAAACTAATTGGGCACATCTAAGCAATCTAGGAATTTGATTGCAAAAGAAGGTGATTGAGGGGTATATATAAATGAGGTATGACCACTGTTATCACTACAGGTTACAGAAAACACAACAAGAATGTTATGTATACAAAATGTTTATTTACCTTCAAACTGTAAAAAGGTAAGGATAGGTTTGTAGTCTGATACTGATATACATTTGCTCACTTTCACATTTTCCAAACCCACCCCCACCCCACCCCCAATCACTGGGTCATGAATGGTCTGCTAACACTTGGCACAGTATGCAGCCAGGGAACATTGACTTATTTTCCTCACACGTACCCATTTATGCACCTGTGTGGAGAGTTGCAAACATGGGATACATTTTTTTCTCAGAAAAACTCCATTGGTCTGAGTGGGATTCAAAACCAGGGAACTCGCAATCCCAAAGCCAGCACTGGACCACTGCTCCCAATTTAATGGTATTTTTAGCTCGCCTTTCGCCTGTCGTGCGTCGTGAATCGTTCACGTCAACGTTTACCTTGTGAACACTCGAGGCTACATTAGGTGCCTAATCTGCATGAAACTTGCTCAGAACATTTGTCCTAATGATATCTGGGATAAGTTCAAAACAGGGTCATGCGGGGTTAAAAACTAGGTCACTAGGTCAAATTGAAGAAAAAGCTTGTGAACAAATTAGAACTCACATTTTTTGCCCAATCAACATGAAACTTTTGTTATTATGATATCTCGGACAAGTTCAAAAATGGTTTTGTTCCATTGAAAAACATGGCCGCCAGTGGGTGGGGCAGTTTTCCTTATATGGCTATAGAAAAAGCTTTTGAACACTCTAGGAGTCAAATTTTTTGCTCAATCAACATGAAACATGCTCAGAACATTTGTTCTTATGATTCCTCAGCCGAGTTCGAAAATGGTTCTGTTCCATAAAAAAATATGGCCGCCAGGGGGCGGGGCAGTTTTCCTTATATGGCTATATTGAAAACTTTAAAAAGCTTGTGAACACTCTAGAGGCCACATGTATTGCCCACTCTTCATGAAACTAGCCAAGAATATTTGTTTGTATGATATCTCGGACAAGATTGAAACTGGGTCATGTGGGGTCAAAAACTAGGTCACTAAGTCAGATTGAATAAAAAGCTTGTGAGCACTCTTGAAGTCATATTTTTAGCTCACCTGAGCACAAAGTGCTCATGATGAGCTTTTGTGATCGCCCATTGTCCGTCGTACGTGTGCGTGCGTGCGTGCGTCGTCAACTTTTCATTCAAACAACATCTCCTCCTAAACCACTTGGCAGATTTTCACCAAACTTCACAGGAATGATCCTTGGGTGGACCTCTTTCAAAGTTGTTCAAATCTTTCCGGTCCGCTTCATATGTAGGTCACCAGAGCTAAAAATAGATTTAAAAAGTGAAAATTTTAAAAATCTTCTCCTATGAAACCGCAAGGCTGAGTGCTTTCATATTTGATATGTGACATCCTCTAGTAATCCTCTACTAAGATTGTTCAAATGATGCCCCTAGGGTCAAAACTGGCCATGCCCCAGGGTCACATGGTTTATATACACTTATATAGCATAATGACTTTAAAAATCTTCTCCTCTGAAACCATATGGGCTAGAGGATTCTTATTTGGTATGTAACATTGTATAGTGGTCATCTACAAATATTGTTCAAATGATGCCCCTGGGGTCAAAACTGGCCACACCCCAGGGCTCATATGGTTGATTTGGACTTAAATAGCAAGATGACTTTAAAAATCTCCTTTGAAACTGCAAGGCCTAGAGGTTTCATATGTGGTACATGACATTTTATAGTGGTCCTCTGCAAAGATTGTTCAAATGATGTCCCAGGGGTCAAAAATGGCCTTGCCCTGGGGGTCACATTGTTTATATAGACTTAAATAGCCAAAATTACTAATCTGAAACCGCAGTGTTTTGGTATTTGATATGTAACATTGTATAGTGGTCCTCTACAAAGATTGTTCACATTTTGCCCCTGGGGTAAAAAGTAGCCATGACCCAGGGTCACATGATTTATATAGATTTATATAGCAAGTGGGCCTTAAAAATCTTCCGTGTTGAACCGTAAGGCCCAGAGGCTATATATTTTGCGTTAAACATTGCGGAGTGGTCCTCTACAAAGATTGTTCAAATGCTGTCCCTGGGGTAAAAATTGGCCACCCCCTGGGGGTCACATGGTTTATATACATTTAAATAGCAAAATGACTTGAAAAATCTCCTCTAAAACCGCAAGGCCCAGTGGAATCATATTGGGTATTTAACATTGAAAAGTGGTCCACTACAAATATTGTTCAAATGATGCCCCTGGGGTACAAGGTGGCCATGCCCTGTGGGTCACATGGTTTATATAGACTAAAAAAACATCTGAAACTGCAAGGCCCAGATCTTTATACTCAGGTAAGGCGTTTAGTGCCATTTTTCCCTCTTGTTATTAGCCATTATGATGCCTTAAATTCAGGTGAGCGACCTAGGGCCATCATGGCCCTCATGTTTAATGAATGTTCTTGAAACCTCAGGACATTTATTTCAATAATATCTCGGACGAGCTTGAAACTGGGCCACGCGGGGTCAACAACTAGGTCACCAGGCCAAATTGAAGAAAAAGCTTGTGAACACTCTAGAGGCCAGATTTATAGCCCAATCATCAAGAAACTTGCTCAGAACATTTGTCTCAGACGAGTTCAAAACTGGGTCATGTGGGGTCAAACATTCATTAGGGCAAATTGAAGAAAAAGCTTGTGAACACTCTAGAAATCACATTTTTTTGCCCAATATTCTTGAAACTTGCTCAGAACATTTGTTTCAATGATATATCGAACAAGTTCGAAACTAGCTCATGTTGGGTCAACAACTAGGTCACCAGGACAAATTGAAGAAAAAAGCTTGTGAATACTCCTTTTGCCACTTTAATAGACCAATCATCATGAAACTTGCTCAGAACATTTGTCCGAATGATATCTGGGACAAGTTCGAAACCAGGTAAAATGGGGTCAAAAGCTAGGGCAAAATTGAAAAAAAAAAGCTTGTGAACACTCTAGAGGCCACATTTTTAGCCGAATGTTCATGAAACTTGCTCAGAACAGTAGTTCCTTAGCCCCTCAGATGAGCGACCTAGGGCCTTATGGCCCTCTTTTTTCGAAGATGCTGTGTGATTCACTGAAGAATACGTCTCAAGTCCAATAAAAGTTTTTACCAAATTAAGTTTTTTCTTTTATATTGGCTTTTAATTCAGACGAATATGATGAACAATTTCCTATGCTTCCTTTTAATTAAACTTTCCATCCAATAATGGTGATGTAACACACAGATTGCAAAGAGATTTGTTTTGCCATGTTCAAACGTCTTAGATGTACACCTTTGCATTATTCTGCACTCCCAAATGCATGTAACTTTAGCTCACCTGAGCACGAAGTGCTCGGTGAGCTAGGGGGCCTCTCTGGCGGCGGCCGTCATCCATCGTCCGTCGTCCGTATGCCATCAACAATTTGCGATAAAGACTACATTTTGTTATTCAATTTTGTCCTAACTTGCACAGTTTGTGTATGACCATAAAATCTTGGATGGAATTGTTATTGGGCCAGATCACAACAGTAACACCAGAGTTATTGCCCCTTTTTCATGCCAAAAAAGTGCAAAAATGCCCTTTTCCAACGTATGGACTTTATTTTCCATCCAATCTTAACCAAACTTTCGCAGTTTGTGTATGACCATCAGATCTCAGCAGACGCCAAAAATGGACCAAATCCTATTTCAAACACCAGAGTTATTGCCCTTTGTACATTCAAAAATATACAAAAATGACATTATTCAGGATAGAGACTTCATTTTTCATCCAATATTCACCAAACTTGCACGGTTTGTTTATGACCATGAGATTACAGTTGAAGTCGAATATAAGCAAGATCGGACCAGAAATACCAGATTTATTGCCCTTTGTTTGTGAAAAAAATATGCAAAAATGAAAATTATTCAGGATAGAGACTTCATTTTTTATCCAATCTTCACCAATCTTGCACAGTTTGTCTAAGACCATAAGATTAAAGGTGAAATCGAATATAAGCAAGATCAGACAAGAAACACCAGAGTTATTGCCCTTTGTGAACAAAATATGCAAAAATGGACATTATTCAGGATAGAGACTTCATTTTTCGTCCAATCTTCACCAATCGTTGTACAGTTTGTCTATGAACGTAAGACTACAGGTGAAGTTGAATATAAGCATGATCGGGCCAGAAACACCAGAGTTATTGCCCCTTGTGTTTGGAAAAAAAAATCAACAAGTTATCAATGATTGGTTTGCACACAGGATTTTTGATTCAGAGTTGACCAAACTTACACAGTTTGCACATGACCATAATAACTGATTGATAAAATTTGATTTCCAACAGTCGCAAGACTTGCATGCATTTATTTGTACATGCAACATTGATGTCTTCAGAGCCTGCATTAACATCATTTATCATCATTGGACAGAAAATTATCAAAGAAAAAGCAAAACTTTACCTTATAGCACAGCCATCGCAATTATCGCATTGCATCTTGTTCTCCAAAACTGTTTGCGAAAAAGACATCAAATCTACTGTTTCTGCATTTTCCAGCATTGTCAATGACTTAATGAAAAAGGGTCAGGTAAGAATATCGAGAAAAATGATTTGAGAATCATTAGCAAACAAAATGCACATCCGCTACCCAACTCATACTTTAGTTAGCCCATTGCACTAACTGATGTTTTAAATCAAAATTGATCCAATCCCCCTCTGCGTATTGTTCAGATACCTTAATTTTCAAACCTGTCACAACAGTAAGGTCTTCATCTGTACCAGTTCTCAGGTGAGCGCTTTGGCCCTCTTGTGTTTAGATATTACAAAAAATAGAACAAGTGAAACATGGAAAATATTTAAGGCAATAATTGTCATCTTTATTTGCTCTATTCAACCAACAATTTTGTAGATCTACAACTTTGAAACACCTAACATTCTTACCAAACATGGGACCCAATTATTGTGTCTTCCCAAAGCAATTTGTCTTTAGAATAATGTATTTCATTCTCTATGTCTAGACATAGCTAAATATGTAGATTTTCTGTTTCTTCTAAAATTATTATTACACCCTGCTTGTTAATTCTCAGTGTTTGGGAGCCTAAACTCGAACGGACAATTGTATTTCAGATGTAGAACTGTGTGGCGGCAATTAACATAAAAAATTATGCTAAAATTGTGCACTTAGAACAAAGATACACAAGCATTTACGGTACAAGAAGAATATTGTGGCTTTTCAGTTTTTCTCATGTACCATATATTTCCTAATAAATGCCACGACACTAACAGACACCCCCCAAATTATTTTTTTTAAACACTCAATGAACATGCATACAAGACACATGTTTTATAAATCTTTGAATATAGTAATGTTTTCCATAAACTGATAAATATGACAGAACACCAAAAACTGGACTAATAATAAACACCCCCTTTTGGAATAATGTAAAGAACCAGGGAGCATTTATTAGGGAATATACGGTATTTTAAATTATGTTTTTGTTTTAGTTGTAACTATTGTTAATACACGGCCAGTGTGATACGTTCAGTTGGGACTAGTATCAGTTTTCATTGCATCGCTGAACATGGAAAAACTTGGCAAATTGTTAGAAATACCGGGAATATAAATCAAAACGCTGACAGCTTAGAGAGACAGTTGGCGACAAAAGATACTAAAAGCATATGAATTATGAGTTCATTTTTGCTAAAAGGCACATTTGTTTGAATGAAGTTAAATTTCCCACCTTTAAACTTTATAATTTGGCTTCTTATTCAATAGTATACGACATCATAATGAAAACTAATTTGTAAGTAACGAACAAATATTTTGTTCGAGCTAATTATCTTATGCCAACGGAATTATATACATGCCAGTTAACAAGTCAATCTGCAAGGGCCGGAAAAACTGATGAAGCATAGTAGTTAGGCTCACTGATTGTTAGTGCTTTGTAGCCAAAGATCTATAAATAAACATGTTTATTTATAGATCTTTTTTCGTAGCCTACTGAAAAAAAGTTGTTTTACGCGATGCCTGTTTTGGAAATTACCCTCTCAAAAGACCGTTGGCTTCTGCCAAAAGTCTAAAAACTGAGTGAATGTCGCCATCTAGTTACATGGCATTGAATGTACAAAATGTATAGAAATATGTTACAGTACTCAGGAGATTTATGGCCCTATTTTGTATTTCACACATTTCCAGTGAGACAGAAAAATGTTTATGCCATAATTCATATAGGATGCAATAAAAATGATATAAAAAAGGACATAATGATACACTGGGGACCTCAGTTAAAATGAATGAACATTTATTGCAATTTGATGTATTTATGCTCTGTGTATTTGTATAATTTCACTCTGTATTTTATATGATGATACCAATGGGTTTTTTCAAGTCTGAACTACAGTGTTTAAACATAATTCTAACATATAACATACACAGAGTTTTCTGTAGATAAAGAACAAAATTTACCATTGACAAATCTCCAATAAACCACGTGAAAAAAACAGTTCCAAAACTGTAAAATATAGTTTGCATAATGTAATAGCAAAATATGTTGTCTTTCAAGTGAGAATCAAAATAATTTACCCATTATCTGTGTTTATTTGCAACCGATCAACGATTTCGTCCTAATGCGTGGTTTAATTCCAACACATCAGAACTCCAAATTGTTCTTTATTGGCCAATTAACAACTCCAAATTGAAAATTATTTCGTAATTATTATGTGCTAAGTATGTATGGTATATTTTCTAAAATCCCACTGACCTAGCCAAATTTGGCTGTGTAAAGGTCTAACAGAGGTAGGTGTCCACTTTGCACTTGGCAGGTCTCGAGTTTGATACCTAATGAGGGCATGTTAAATTCATCTCTCTTAAAGACTGCAAATACTGGTTCTATTGAGGAAATGGACTGAAAAGTGTGTCTTAAGGACCAGTTTATGGCATGAAAAATGTGTTGTCTACTTTTGTCTTGTGAATTTGACATCATTTGTAAAACAATTTTAGTTTTCTGTGTGACACTTAATTGTAATATTGTAATTATTGTATTAAAGCAGAATACTTATATCTGTGATGGAAATGAAAACTGTTATCTAGTGTTCTAGCTTCAATTTTACACTAAATTAATATATGCAGTGTGTTTTCCATTTATTTTTCAGTGTTATCTGGGCTGATAGTGACTGGCGTAACAGTGTGGATGATGTTCATAAACAGACTGCTCAACACGGATGGCCCGCTGCAAAGTCTCTCAACCCTCTCAAAGAAATCCCTGTTCTACCTCAGTGGTCAGTATGACATCGTCCAGAACACGAAGGTCACGTGGAACTGGGAGGAGCCAGAGGTCGTTGGCAAGACGATGACCTTCAATGTCAGGGTGGGTAACAATGTGGAGTATATTATAAAGGAAATAAAAAACTAATATCATGAGTACATGATACATTTTTGGGGGCTTTATCTGTGCATTGAGTTTCTGTTGTTTTTTTAAAGCAAAAAATAGAGAGATTTTTTTTTATTTAATATGGAAAGGGTAATACCAAAGATATAGAGGATATTGGTTAGTTTCGGTAGAACATCGATTTTAATTCACGAGTGATTATATTTTAACTCGTGGCTGTGCCACTTGTGAAAAAAAATCTTTTTTTTTATCATGAGTGAATATAAAATTGATATTCTACCAAAAAACAAAAAAAATATCTTTTTATTTTATGCCTTTTCCACACAATGTTAGGTTCGGCATTGTTGACGATCCAATTCATTTACTGTATTAAATAGCGAACCAGTGTGAAACAGTGAAAATTATCAGAGTGGTAAGTTTCACTGTTTTAAAACAGTGAATTACCAATATTAACTCACTGATATTTCCTTTAAATTACTGGAAAGCATAAAATACAATCTTTTAGTTTCGTAGCCACTTTCACAAAGCCATATTCTCCGATTTGGAACTTTTTTCTTAAAGAAAATTTGGTCCTAAAATGTCATCTTTTACAAGGGAAATCGTTGAATCAATACTATATGAGCATCGATGTTTTCATCTGATATCAGATCATGTCCCACGAGCAGAATCAAGTGCAGCAGAGCAGCATTTTGGATAAATGTTTGTGCATGTTTGTTAATATTCGACCATCCATTCTGCCAACACGCTTGATCAATATTATGAATAAAAGCATTCCATTTCGGCTTTCAATTAGTCTGGATTTTGGAATACAGGCGACTTTGATTTAAAGCTTTTGGAACGGATATTTCATTTTCGTTAATAAGATAACAGTGGTTGATTACCTTTTTTCAATTCACGAGTTAATGGGAATTTGTGTAGTGTTTGTTAAATAAAATTTATTTTTGAAAATTGCAGAATTAATATTAAATTTTGTAGTTTTCGGTTGAACATATTTTTGTAACTTATTGCATTGTTAATTCATTAAGTGTCATTTGATTTTATTGGAACAATCTGTTAAAATTTTTGTATATAAAATAAACTCTAAATGCAAGTTAAATTTACAAATGTATGTAATATTTGACTTTCAATGAATCAAAGCCAGATTTGAGCAAAATTATCCCAACTGTCAGATTTGCTATTCAATGTTATTTTTGTGATAATTCGTTTTTCAGTTGTTTTTTAATTCATTCAGAAAATGGTCATTTTTGGAAAGAACATTTTTGTTATCTTGCTTATACAAGGGTTGTCTGGAAACTGTGTAGACTGCTTAAATATTATTAATGTGTTTTGGGTTTAGAAAATGTATGGGGACTTCAGAATTGAATAATTACAAGCATATTATTTTTTAAGTTTTGACAAAATCTTTATGATGTAAAAATATAACACTTACATACAACATAACTGATAATTAATTCATCCTTACCAATATTTTTGCTGTTTACCATCTTTATTTATCTAGAGTGGATTTTATATACCCAAATATAACATACAGTTGAACACCGCTATTTTGAAGTTGTTGGGACCAACAAAAATAGTTTGAAATAGGAAATTTCGAAATAGCGATGTTCTCTATTGTACTAATAATTTTATAGTTGTGAAAACTGAGCATGCGGTTAAATTATTACTGTACAGTATATCCAATAAAAGTTTATTACTAGCCCACGCACCAATAATAACTTGATAAACCCAAGAAGGTGCTAAAACTTTACCAAGCGACGACTGCCAAGTCATCACACGTGATAATCAGCTTGGACTTTGGTGCTACTTCGAAATAAACACTGATTATTACGCGTGAAAAGTGTTGTTGGGACCGTAATTTTAGTTTGAAATAGAGATTAATTCGAAATAGGCAAATTCAAATTAATTATTGATATTTTAGTTAAATAAAGAAAGGAAAAAAATGGGACCAAAAAATAGTTCGAAATAGAGATTAATTCGAATTAACGGTGTTCGAAATAGGGGTGTTCAGCTCTATTGGCATATGTTCCCGTTTTCCATAAAAGCGCCAAAACCTACAGTGTCTCTTGTTTGCCCAATTGTGTCAGCATTTATATAGAGTGGATTTTATTCACCCAAATATTACATATTGGCATTTTTTGTTACAGTTTTTCCATAAAAGCGCCAAACCATACCCAGTGTCTAACAAGGACAATGTTACCGTGGAGATCAGCCATGCTGGGTCAGAGGTCACCAAGACAATGACCTTGGGTGGGGTCAACCCTGAAGACGCAAATCTCTTAAAAGTGTCCTTCACTGTGCATAAATCGGGAGAATACACTGTCTGTGTGATGATTGGGGGCAGGCATATAAAAGGGAGTCCATTTACAAAGAAGTTTGAAGCGGGTAAGTTTTTAGTTCGGTTATTGTTAAATTGTTTGTAAATACACAAATATTATGATAATTATTACGAGTGAGATAAATTTTAGTACCATTTCAGGGCTTTTTATCTTCCCTTGGGGATGCGACCCTTTGCCCTCATTTTGGGGGAAAATAGTGTTATTTTTGGCATTTTTGTGGAAACATTTTCATAGCAGGGGAATGAAAAATCTTGGGGTAAGATCACTTTAAGCGGAAAACTGCATGATTTGAAAGAATTGTTCTGAGGTATTGATACCTTTTAACAGCCCCAACTATATGCCGAAAAAAAGCCCTGCATTCTGAGCAAAGAGTTTGTGGTTTGCTATAACTGTTTCAGCTTTTATGTTTAAATTAATTTTCCATTGCTTAAAATTGATTTGTCTTGCTCTGAAATATACCAATTCTCAAAGACAATGAGGCTTTAAATCGAGAAACCCAGTCGGGGAAATCTTCACTTTGTGTTCAAAGCATTCCTTATTACGAATATTGAAGCAACCCATGCAGTGACAAGTGACAAGTTCATTATTTATAAATCAACATAAGTAAACGGCACGATGTGAACATAATGTGTTGCCGTAAAACCCAAATAAACAAACAAAATAAACAAACAGACAAGATTATTTTGTAAAGGCATATTAAAACGATCTCTATGAACTCTTTTATGGAGTACATTTACAGAAATTATTTTCTGCAGGGCCTATAGACGCCTCTAAGACGGGTTTTATGAACTACACGTCTACGGTTGTATGCACGCCCGAGTCGTTCTACCCCCTGATCATTGAGGCCCGGGACTCATTCGGAAACATTGCAGCGTATAAACCTGGCCTGAATAACTACTTCAAGATTCGAGTCATTGAGGTATTCATTGATCATAAAGCACACATTATTATGGCATTTAAGTATGAGGTATTCATTGATCGTAAAGCACACATTATTTCCGACATTATTTATTATGGCATTAAAGTATGAAGCACTCATTGATCGTAAAGCACACATTATTTCCGACATTGTATTTGTAAGGAAACATTTAAGTCTGGACATTAATTAAATGCAATCAAGTTTGAAATTCAGTCATTTCAATTAGGCAATAATTCCATAGAAGATTTGATAAACTTTGATGGAAGTATGAATTATTAGGTAATTTTGAAAGTTAGAAGCGAGCACTATAACTACTTTACGAACCAAAGTGAACATTAGTTTATAACTTTAACAGTGTGAACTTTGAATACTGCCATATTTATTATGTGCGCTCTTTTTACACAGAACATATCCAATTCCTTCATATGATAATTCTTCTAAAATGGGTATTTTTTCATTATCGATAATGCAATAAAAACTGAAATAAATATGAGGCGCGTCGTGTGAAAACCGGACTTAATGCATGTGCGTAAAGTGTCATGCCGGATTAGCCTGTGCAGTCTGCACAGGCTTATCCGGCATGGCACTTTCTGCCTACAGTGTATTTATGTTTAGAAGAGACTTCCTTGAAATACCATAAAAGCGGAAAGTGCCGTCCTGGATTAGCCTGTGCTGACTGCACAGGCTAAGCCGGGACGACACTTTACGCACATGCATTAAGACCGGTTTTCTCATGACGCGCCACATATTAAGTGTTAAAGAGGGACTGTCTGATTTTTAGCTCGACTTTTCAAAGAAAAGGCAAGCTATTCTACTCGCCCCGGCGTCGGCGTTGGCGTTTGAGTCAGCTCTACGTTCAAGTTTTACGGTAAGCTAGTTTCTCAGGAATGGCTCGAGGGATTTCATTCAAACTTAAAACATGTATTCCCCATATGGAAATGAACCTACAGGTCAAGTTTGGTAACTGTAGTTTTGAAATTTGTTAAAATTATGGACCTTTTTATACTTTGAAATTTTACATTTAAGCTATTTGGATAGGTTAAAGTTTTTTGATAAGCTAGTTTCTCAGGAATGGCATAAGGGATATCATTCAAACTTAAAACACTAATTCCCTATATTAAAATGGACCCATAGGCCAATTTTGATAACTCTAGTTTGAAATTTTGTCAAAATTATGGGCCTTTTTTACACATAGAAATTTTACATATCAGCTATTTAGATAGGTTAAAGTTTTTTGGTAAGCTAGTTTCTCAGGAATGGCTCAAGGGATTTCATTCAAACTGTAAACTCTTACTCCCCATATTAAAATAAACCCATTGGCCAATTTTGATAACTCTTGTTTGAAATTTGTCAAAATTATGGGCCTTTTTGCACTTAGAAATTTTACATTCCCGCGGTGGTGTGGCGGTGTCAACTTTTGATTTCCACTCTCTAATTAGAGAGTGAATCTTCATACATAGATAGCCTACAATAATACTTTACATGGAGGTCGCAATATACTAAAAGATTTCCTTAACAAATTCAATGTAAAAGCAATAAATTCAACAAAAAATAAACTCAACATTTTGCGCGTAGAGACCCTCATAACCATACCTTTTCTTAAAGAGCATTCCGAGCCGAATTGATTTAGACAATAAAAAAGATAGGTCATGTGATATGTAAGAAAGAACTCGACGCGAATCAAAGTTCACTGTTTTACGGCCATCTTTTTATCGGCTACTCTCCAGTTGAAGGTATACTGCCAACTGTCAAAGTCTCGTCATGTAGTCTCCAACCTTCAAGCGAAACAGTGAATTTTTAGTACACAACAATGTTTTTCCTACCACACGTACAAAGAAATATTCAAAAATAAAGTCATGGCAAGTGACTATACAGAAAATTGTGTCTTCAAATAAATGGTGTTGATTTATTTAGAGAGTATAGCATTGCACACCTGAAATATTTAGTATACTGTAACCTTTAGGTCACAATATACTAAAAGATTTCCTTAACAAATTCAATGTAAAAGCAATAAATTCAACAAAAAATAAACTCAACATTTTGCGCGTAGAGACCCTCATAACCATACCTTTTCTTAAAGAGCATTCCGAGCCGAATTGATTTAGACAATAAAAAAGATAGGTCATGTGATATGTAAGAAAGAACTCGACGCGAATCAAAGTTCACTGTTTTACGGCCATCTTTTTACCGGCTACTCTCCAGTTGAAGGTATACTGCCAACTGTCAAAGTCTCGTCATGTAGTCTCCAACCTTCAAGCGAAACAGTGAATTTTTAGTACACAACAATGTTTTTCCTACCACACGTACAAAGAAATATTCAAAAATAAAGTCATGGCAAGTGACTATACAGAAAATTGTGTCTTCAAATAAATGGTGTTGATTTATTTAGAGAGTATAGCATTGCACACCTGAAATATTTAGTATACTGTAACCTGGAAAATGCATTTGGGGTGGGGTGGGTGGAGTAAAGGTCAAGGTTACTGTTACTAAAAAAAAAAAAAAAAGTTTCTGCTTAACTTTGTTTAATTGGCCCCTACTATCCATACAGTTTGTTTTAGAAAAAAAATGCCAGTAACTCTAAAAAGTACAAGAAAAGTCTAGCTCACTGTCCTCCGACAGCAATTGTTATAGATTTATTTCAGGTCTCTCTTTGGTAAGCCACTAACAACAAAACATTTTATTTAACATAAAACAACATCAACATCAACAAAAACCATTTCTCTTATCGATAAATTCAAAAATATATTTTCTGTCGATGCAGACCCGTTTATCCTACAGCAACGGCTTTATTCGGAATTGAATGGGTAAATATGTACTGCGCATGTGCCAACAGTCAATCTTACTTGTCCAGACACTGTATTTACATGTATATAATAGTTTGCTGCGCAGCGAAGTATTATTTTACTTTTGATTTTCTCTCTTAATACATATTTCTGAACATAAGTTATTCTCTACATTTATATGTATTTTTGACCATAAGTTATTCTCAACATTTATTATAATATTTTTTTTTTTAATGTACTGACATCATTTGAATCAGTGGATGGTTTTACGTGATAATTTTCATCGTTCAGTCCCTCTTTCATTTAGTTATGAAATTTGTTAGGTTTATGGTTCTGTCTTTCAGTGTGGAACAAATGAGAAACATTTTCCGCCAACCCAGATATTCTACAACTCTCGTCAGAAACAGCTCACTATGCAAATCAAAATGGAGCGTGTAGGGTGCTACCAGGCGTCTGTCAGCTATGGCGACATCAACCTGAAAAATGGGGACTTTAACATTCTCGTGTTAAGTTGTTAGTAATGTATAATATATTACGTGTGTATTTGTAAATTAACTGACATTAAAATCGTGGTTTTAAGTTGAAAACAATATATGGTGATATTTAAAAAGTGCTTGTAATATTCTTTCACAAATAATTAACTTTTAATTCCTGAGTTTAATGTGTGAATTATAATATAAAAGTTTTATATGGTTTGTTGAATATTTTATGAAAATATTCACTAATATACATATAGCATACTAGATAACTGTATCAGTTTGTGAACTTGATATCTGATTTGCTTTTGGGACTTGAACATTGCTTGTTGCCATTCCCATTTTGCGATGGGTGGACTTTATAAGGTTACCATTAAATGACCTCAATGTAATAGAGAAGTAAAATCATGTGGTTTTAGATATATGCTATTTACATCTCTATAGAACAATCGTTATTAAGTTTTGAGATCATCCATCATGACCAAATGTTCTACTTAGTTCTATTGTTTTTCAATGTTTAACCCACATTTTCTAATTCAGGAAAGCAAACTATACAGAATGCTAGGATAGTGTTGAATAAAGATAAGTTTATTTAGGTGGCTAAGAAAACCTGAACTACGAGCCTTAGCGAGTGATTCCCATTTTTGTGCTGAGGAAAATGAACGTATCTTTATTTAACATTTAATTAGTATTCTATTTATCTATTCACTTTCTATCTTTATTTTGAAAATAAAGGACAGAAAACATACCCAATAACGTGGGAAACAGAAAATGATGTCAGGAAAATCAACAAAATGACGTTATTGGACTGCACATGTTATTGGACTGCACATGTTTGCTTTATCACACTGTTGAAATAAGGCAACGTTTATTCAACGAGTTTTGTTTTTTTTTGTCAATGAACACACATTGATGGAATGAAATTTCTGTTTTATTTAAAAGATACATCCTTAAGTTTAAAAGATTTGTTTTTAAAATAAGTACAAATTGCAATGACATAAAGGACTTAACATTCATAACAATATAAACCTTTCAGCTGAAGACCACAGCTGTGTGGAGAAGAACATGAACAAGTCTCACAACATCTGGTACGAGGCTCGCCTGATATCCTGCAACCATGAGAAACTGGCAAAACCAAAAAAGGTCTACATCTACATCACGCCAAAGGTATTGTACTTGATGTATTAGGTCTACATCTATATCACACCAAAGGTATTGTACTTGATGTATTAGGTCTACATCTACATCACACCAAAGGTATTGTACTTGATGTATTAGGTCTACATCTACATCACACCAAAGGTATTGTACTTGATGTATTAGGTCTACATCTACATCACACCTAAGGTATTGTACTTTATGTATTAGGTCTACATCTACATCACACCAAAGGTATTGTACTTGATGTATTAGGTCTACATCTACATCACACCAAAGGTATGGTACTTGATGTATTAGGTCTACATCTACATCACACCAAAGGTATTGTACTTGATGTATTAGGTCTACATCTACATCACACCTAAGGTATTGTACTTGATGTATTAGGTCTACATCTACATCACACCAAAGGTATTGTACTTGATGTATTAGGTCTACATCTACATCACACCTAAGGTATTGTACTTGATGTATTAGGTCTACATCTACATCACACCAAAGGTATTGTACTTGATGTATTAGGTCTACATCTACATCACACCTAAGGTATTGTACTTGATGTATTAGGTCTACATCTACATCACACCTAAGGTATTGTACTTGATGTATTAGGTCTACATCTACATCACACCTAAGGTATTGTACTTGATGTATTAGGTCTACATCTACATCACACCAAGGTATTGTACTTGATGTATTAGGTCTACATCTACATCACACCAAAGGTATTGTACTTTATGTATTAGGTCTACATCTACATCACACCAAAGGTATTGTACTTGATGTATTAGGTCTACATCTACATCACACCAAAGGTATTGTACTTGATGTATTAGGTCTACATCTACATCACACCTAAGGTATTGTACTTGATGTATTAGGTCTACATCTACATCACACCTAAGGTATTGTACTTGATGTATTAGGTCTACATCTACATCACACCAAAGGTATTGTACTTGATGTATTAGGTCTACATCTACATCACACCAAAGGTATTGTACTTGATGTATTAATAAGCCGTTGTCATATCAATTTTTCTTCCAATTTGTATTGTTTATGTTTGTGGCATTAGGTTTGATGTAGGATACAAAATATTATCACTACCTCACATTATCAGTGTAGTTTGTCCATAAATTTTATGTCACAAGGTGATATATTTCCATGATAAAATGCGTGATTTGTTTAAGTGATTTCTAATTAAGATATTATATCATCACCACACTTGTAGAATGTATGCAGAGTTGTAAGTTTGATGTGAATTAATGTTTAGAATATAATTTGCTAATGGTTATGTTCTTTTGAAATTTAATAATATACGGAATAATTGGTTTAAATAAAGATGGATTAAACATAATACTATGTCCCTATGCACTCATTTTTGATAGTTCATTATTATTGACAAAGTAATTATAAATTCATCAATGCTAAAATTTGTTGACAGTTTATTCAATTATTCGAATACCTGACTTAATATTCAAATAAAATATATCTATTCAAATATCAAAATTAATAAGATACATAAAATTGATAAGAAATTGCAAGTTTAAAATATATCCGCTGCCACTGAGATCTTTTGTTTTCACAGTTTGCTATTTTCACACACCATTTCACACCTACGGTGCTTGAATGCGCTACTAGTGAAAACAGAGTATAGTCTACAGGAGGTAGATTGACACCTATCTGGACCCATATGGTGTCTGCAGGTCACATCATGTTTTAAAAAGGGACCTTGAAAAAAATTGTAAACATTGTCACAAAAAAAGGTTTAACTAATGTGTATAAAAATCTAATGTCAAAAGCGTTATTGCATTTTGGGAAAAAAATCATTGATATCCGGACATCGGTTCCTACGGACATTCGCTCCTACGCTATTTTTTACTTAGGCGGATAATGGTTTCCACATGATTATGACACCCCAAACACTAGTTCCTAAATTATTTTGATAGCCTGGACATTGGTTCCTAGATTTTTTTGACAGCCTGGACAATTGTTCCTTTGTAAGATTATTGTCACCACGGTATTCCGGTCGATTCGGTGTATTTATCGGCAATATAGAGTCACCATTTTAGGATAAACACCCAATAGATTGCTAATAAAGTCATGCATTTGGTGAAAACACATTCAAATGCATCTTCTATTATCGTAAGAGTTACAAATTTTGTTAATTATTTTATTGGAATTATATGTATTATTAATTGTTGATACTTTAGAAAAGTATGCCAATTATAGGCTAACTAACGACGATAAGCCAATTCATAATGGGCTGACAAACGGCCCTTGATTATCTAATTGTTCACACTTTAAAGTATACCAGTTATTGTCCCTAACGGACAACAATAAGGCAATAGACACTTTTTACCTTCCCGTTATCGAGTAATTGCTCCGAATCCTGCAAGGGTTCTTTCATTGCAGACATTAGTGTGTGTAAGATGATTTGTGGCGCGTCGTGGGAAAACCGGACTTAATGCATGTGCGTAAAGTGTCGTCCCGGATTAGCCTGTGCAGTCAGCACAGGCTAATCCAGGACGGCACTTTCCCCCTACAGTGGATTTATGTTTAGAAGAGACTTCCTTCAAACAGAAAATACCATAAAAGCGAAAAGTGCCGTCCTGGATTAGCCTGTGCGGACTGCACAGGCTGACATGGGACGACACTTTACGCACATGCATTAAGACCTGTTTTCTCATGGCGCGCCACATTTATACAATGATGAAAGACTAGTAATAAAGATTTTAGTATGTTATCCACGAAACAATTTTTTAAAAACTTGTAAAATATATCTATATAAGAATGTAAATAATTATGTAATATAAATATTATCTGAGTAATATTTTCAAGGCTCGATAAATACTTACAAATGGCCCCCGTCTCGTGTTAATTATTACACAGGAACAATTGTCCAGGCTGTCAAAATATTGCAGGAACCAATGTCTGGGCTAGCAAAATAATGAAGGAACTAGTGTCCGGGGTGTCATAATCATGTAGGAACCAATGTCCATAGGAACCGATGTCCGGGATTCAAAATCATTACATCATATATGGGTTGTGTTTGTTTGGGAATTTTTTGTTTACACACTTAAGCATTACATACCAGAACTGTGTAGTTGGTTATGATGCTCTCTACTTTCATTTGTTGCTAAGGCTCTTAAGATAGGAGTGTGATATCAACTTAGTGGTTTTCTTTGAATCAAGCATTTTATTTTTTTTAATAAAACATAACAAATTATGTTCTTTAATATTTCCACATACTTTTAAGAATACTGTATCTGTATTAGTTGTTGTTGTTGATGATGATGATGATAATGACTATGATGAGGATGATGATGAGGATTACAATGATGACATTGATGATAATGACGATTTATTATAATGGTCATAAAAAAAGCTGATAGCTCATTTATAAAATGATCGATAACTAGAATAACGTTTTAGTATTTGTTGCCATCCCAAGTTTATTCCAATTAAAAAAGTTAATAAAACATGGATGAGAGGGTGATAATTGATCAACACCAAAATTAAATCATTTGTTCATTGGCCATTTTCGAACCTTCCCAGAAAATTTCATGCAAATCCATTTTTTTGCGTAAAGTAGCTTACGAACAAACAGACAAACCAAAAATGGTGAAAATGTAACCTCATTGGCTGAGGTAACATCCAGATCTGAATTTGTTCCCCCCCCCCCCCCGGGCAAAAGCCCGCTCAATGTTTTTGACATTCTAATTTGCTGAAGTACTATTATCACAATGGAAATTGTCACAAGCAAAGACATTTCTGGTGGACACATCACATAACTACTAGATCGCATACATTATTAATTCACCTATAATTAATTAGCGGGTTTTTGTGGGGGGTGTCAAAAACATTGAGCAGGCTTTAGTCCGGAGGTGTCAAAAACATTGAGTAGTCTTTTGTTAGGGGGGCTTTTGTCCAGATACCTACATAATTTGTGTGTAACCTGATTTGAAGACTAAACGCCATATTCTGTGTTTCGCGCAACCCGACCCCTACCTAACGAAAATCCCCCGACCCTTAAGTTTTTAGCGACGATTGTTTTCCAAGAAATCTGCATTCATCAGATTCTAGATAATTTTCAATGTTTTTTTGACCGAAATGTGTCTTAAAAAAAAAAAGAAAAAAAAAACCTCAAAAATCCCGACCCTACCTAACTTTTTTGAGATCGTTGCCCGAAACACAAAATTATATTTTGGGGGGCCTAATAAAACTCAAGATTTCCGAATGACCTTCTCATTGTCATTAATGCAGGTTTTCTCATGGCACGTCTCATAAAGCACAATATATATATTTTTAGCAACTGAAGTTGAAGGAGTACTTCCTGAAGATCATTGGGAAGCGGTTATTTACGTACAGAGTATGTCCATCTACAAAGGTAACCAAAGAGAAGTAAATGGTTGTGTTTAACTTCTAATTTACTTAATGATTTAAGAATCTCACAAATGCAGTCTTTGAAATAATCCACTTTCCCAAAGCCCTAGACAAGTAAACTCCATCTGTTAAAGTTAAAGGGGATATGTACGATTTCAATATCAACATTTCATTTTCTCTTTAATCGTATTTGTGAGAGAAACAAAAAACGTGTCCTTGTGTCGTATGAACAATCTGCACAGAACTTAAGTGAACATGCAACAAATATTGGGCATTTCCCAAAATTGTACATTTCTAATGTACATAAATGAGTTTTCGACTGGAAGTCCGCACAGGCTATTTCAGGACGGCACTTTCCGCCTTCATTGGATTTATGTTTAGAAGAAACTTTCTTGAAACAGAAAATACCATAAAAGCGGAAATGGCCGTCCCGGATTAGCCTGTGCGGACTGCACAGGCTGATCCGGGACAACACTACGCACATGCATTAAGTCCGGTTTTTCCACGACGCGCCTAAAAGATTTTTCAGGAAAGTAACCACTAAAATCACTTGCCCGAACAGAAATTTCTTGTTCCGGACATCGGCCAAGTGGGTTATGTCGAAGACTGATCAGAACTAATTTTGCAAAGCTATGCTGTGACATAGTTACACAGTCAAGCTGGCACTAATTGGAAAGTAATCGAACTCATAAGTGTACTGGTAATGTTAATGATGAGAACGATTTGTATTTACATGTATAACAGAACACTTAAAGAATTATCGATTTTACATAAATAAATGTAGCCACCCTCCAATTAAATTTCAGTTTTAACTGGGGAGGAAATGCATTCACCCTTGCTAATAGTGGTGTCTAACGTCATAACCTTATGTTTTATTTCACTTCAGTTCAGCTTCAGTGGGTACAGCAATCAGTTGGGTAGTTACGTGTTCACGATAGACGACGGTGCTCAGGCCCCTGTGGTGTTGGCTGCCAAGGATAGGAGCATTATAGCAGCAACATTCACCAAATTCCTTCTGAAAAATATAGGTACAAGTAGTGGTGTCCATATAAACAGTTGCCCCTCACACATGATGGATTTGTTGTTTTGTATTTAGTTTAAACCTATTTATTTTAGCTTGATTGCATCGAAAGCCCCCCCAATTGCTAAGCGGACACCATATCCACTACGCCACCTCAACCTTGTTTTGTATTTATAAAGAATTCAGTACGATCTGCAGCACTGTTAATGGCAAACAATGAAGTACTGACTTTGCAAATAAAATCTTATCAGTTGGCCAATTTATTATTATGTGATATTGGAAACATTATGTTTTTTATAATGGAAACTTAAAGACCATTATCTGTTGTTTGCTTCCCAGAAATTACCATTTCGAAATGCTAACTTTTTATGGCAAACTTTCATATGAAGCTTACTAAAATTAGCTAAAGTTAATTTCAAGTGCACAGGTTTTATTTGTTGAAATGCTGTGATATTTATTTGTTATCATCATCCCAGGTGGTTCTGAAACATTCCAAGACAAGCAGACATTCTTCTACCACGAGGTGCAAATGCTGCATCAGCGCAAGTCTCACAGCACCACGCTGATAAAGATCGAACGAGCAAGGCTTCTGCAAAGTGTATGTCAAGTTGTTATTCCTTGTAGCTTTGAAGAGAAGTTGTTGATTTTAATCAATAACAAAATGACAAAAGCTCTTCCGAGTGTATGACAAGTTCTAATTCCTTGTAGCTTTGATTTGATGGATAACAAAAGCCTGACAGCATTTATAAAAAAAGCTTAATACATAAGGTAATAAATGTATTTATGCTATTATATGTACGTGTACGAGTCTAATATTTCCTTGGAATCAGACAGTCATTAAAATACATGTACCGGGTACTTGAAATGACCACAATGTTTTATTGATATTATTCTTCATATTTTATTGTTGGTGTGCTTATACATATATTCAACTGTTTGAAGAATATGTATTAATATCTTTGTCTTTTCAGTCGTACAAGGCTACAAAAAGTTTCGATGTGTCGGACTGGTGTAAAAATTTCGAAATAACGTTTGTAGGGGAACAAGGTAAGCCATGTACAATTCTAGACATTGAGGCATGTAGTGGGAAAACCGGTCTTAGTGTATGTGCGTAAAGTGTCATCCCGGATCAGCCTGTGCAGTCGGCACAGGCTTATACAGGATGACACTTTCTGCTTTTATGGTATTTTCTGTTTCGACGTAAATCCACAGTAGGTGAAAAGTGTTGTCCCAGATTAGTCTGTGCAGACATAATCCCTCCCAGTCATATTACTACCTGGACAAAATCCCTACCGAGCATTTTACACCCCGGACATAATCCCCCCCAACCCCCCCCCCCCCCGGAGTGCTGACAGCATCTGGGACAGAATTAAAAGCAGTTTATAATCCATACACATACACCAGCTTGTGCGTGTATCGGTGTGCTGACAGCGTCAGGGATAAAATTCAAAGCTGGTTATAATCTACACACATATGCCAGCTAGAGTGTGTATTGATGTATGAATTTATTTAAACATAAATAGTTGCAAATAAATAATATACCAAAAAAAATCCAATAGATATAATGTCATTTTGTTTGAAAGATAAAATCTATATATTGCTGCATAAATAAATTAATTAAATAATTAATTAAAGTAAATAAATAAGTAAATAAAGAAACTGTTTAAAAAAATCCGACATTGCAAAATGATCACATTAACGAAACAAATACGGTCAAAGTTTTCATTGCTAGTGTAATTACCACTTTGTTATTGGAAAGTATGTGTGAAATCCAACCCGCTAGGATCAATGTAAACTGTCAATTAAATTGGTAATTAATTTTCTCGAGAATGTGCAAAATCTCGACAACGAAGTTGAAGACGGAATGCGGACACTAAAGGAAGTAGCCCCCAAGTGTCTAATGGGTGTTGTCAACTACTGTGATGTCAACTACTTTAGTGGATTCTACCATTCAGTGATGGGGTCAAACGGCAGCCTGCGTTTCCGGCGCACCGCACCGAGATTCGAGCCAGCTACTTGGAATGTCCATAATGCCACATTTGGAGACCAGGACCAGACTAACAACATATGCGAGTCTTGGAATAATGGATTCAAACATCTGGTGGGACAGTGTGTGCACATACATTAGTGGAACGATGATATGATATGTTGGAAGGCTATATAGTTCATTTTGTTTGTAAACATGTGCTATGCATTATGTGTGTTGAATTATGTATTGCAATATGACATTATTGTTGAACTAAAATTATCATTTTCATCGTTTGATGAAGCCGATAATCTTTTAGTATGTGCGGTATGATGTCTGTATCTTAGAGTTAAATAAGAAATAAAATTTGAATTTATATAATGTTTTATTTTGTTTTATGTAATGTTTCTTCAAACGCAAATACTAAATACAGATAAAGCAAAAAATATTATAAATACTGCAATTTCTTAAGGTATTGCCAAGGTTTGGACAAGGTAGTGAACATTCAATCTCCGGGGGGGGGGGGTTATGTCTGGAATGTTCAATTATCGGGAGGGATTTTGTCCGGGTTGTAATTTGGCTGGGAGGGATTATGTCCGGGTATACAAAAATGAGCAGGAGGGATTCTGTCTGGGTTGATTATGTCCGTGATTCTAAAGCAGTATCTGTCACTTTCTCTCTTGTATTTGCCAGGTTTAGACTGGGGTGGTCTCAGGAGGGAGTGGTTTGAGACGGTGTGTTCACACTTGTTTGATCCGGCCATGTCCGGATTGTTCAAGCGTCTTTCAGATGACAGCCAGGGTCTGGTATGTAGTTTTTAAGTCAAGCTTTTTGTTCAGATTTTATGAAGGATGCGAAAAAAAGAAATACTCAAATGTTAACTATATAGTTTAGTTATGTTTTCTCCAGTAGTACTTCAGTATTTACATAACTTATACGTTTTTAGCGTACAATGTATATGTCTATAAATTTGAGACCCTCATTCAATTTGCTGTTTACTGGATGTTGTCACTTAACACATGACAATATAGATAAAATGCAGTGCAAAAGAAAATTTGTATGAGATTTAATTTTTGCCTATTTGGCAGTTGAATTCAACAACTAGTAGGCAAGACTGTACAGTAGTTGGACACTAATTAAAGAGTCAGTAACTGCCAACTTTCTCTTCTAGACTCCTTTCCAGATCCCAGTTCGTATCTGCTCACATATGGCCCTAATTATGCCCCCCTTCGAAGAAGTGGGGGTATATTGCTTTGCACCTGTCAGTCGGTCGGATGGTTTGTATCCGTAGACCATTTCGTTTCTGCACGATATCTAGCGAACGGTTTGACATATGATCATTTAAGTTGTTATGCTGGTTACTTGGGAGGAAAGGAAGATGCCTATTGATTTTGAGGTCAACAGGTCAAAGGTCAAGGTCACAGGGGCTTGTAACATGAAATTCGTTTCCGCACGATATCTTGAGAAGGCTCTGACCTACGATCCTTTAAGTTGGTATGCTGGTTACTTGGGAGAAAAGGAAGACGCCTATCAATTTTAAGGTCAACAGGTCAAATGTCAAGGTGACAGAGGCTTGTAATATGAAAACTGTTTCCTCTGTAGACCATTTCGTTTCCGCATGATATGTAGAATATGCTTTGACCTACGATCATCCAAGTTGGTATGCTGGGTACTTGGGAGGAAAGGAAGACATCTTGTAATTTTGAGGTCAACAGGTCAAAGGTCAAGGTCACAGGGGCTTGTAACATAAAAACTGTTTTCTCCGTATACCATTTTGTTTCCGCAGGATATGTAGAGAACGCTTTGCCCTACGATCATCCAAGTTAGTATGCTGGTTACTCGGGAGGAAAGGAAGAAGCCTATTGATTTTGAGGTCAACCAGTCAGAGGTCAAGGTCACAGGGGCTTGTATGAAAACCGTTTCCACACAATATCTAGAGAACGCTTTAACCTAGGATCATATAAATCAGTATGCTTGTTAGTCTTGAGGGAAGGAATACCCCTATCGATTTTGAGATCAAAGGTCAAGGTCACAGGGGCTTGTCAAAAAACAACATTTCCACTTAATAACAGATGAACCATTGGTACATGGTCCTCAAACTATATAGGTACAATGTTAAGTTTGAGTAGATGACCTATTACATAGTGATAATTACTGAATACTGGGGTCGAGTCGTCAAATTTGATAGGAAGAATGCTCTTGCAGAGAAGACAACTCCTTTCAAGGTAATGGTTAACATGTCTCAGCTTAAATTTTTCAGAAACAGTACACTTCTGTGATGAACAAAGGCTGCAAGTTGGGGGGCATACATGTTTTACAAACATCTCTTGTTTTTTGTAATCTTGAAAAATTTTGATTATTATATTTGTGAAAGAAATAGTATTTACTGATAAATAATTCAATTATTGCCTAGCTTCTACTTTGATACATTTTTTGCTTAATTCATGTTTTGCAAGACTACCATAATTTTATGTATTCATTTTCAATGGTTTTGTTTAGGGATGGCAAAACTATGCCAATATTCGCCATTCTAATAGTTGAATCGCCATCTGAACTTTTGCAAATATTTATTGCTTTTAAAACAACAATTTCATGATCGTATACATTTTTTTTTTCACCATAAAAACATTCACCAATAGATACATTATACTATGTTTTTCAATAGAATGGTCTCCTGTCATGTGTCAGACTAAGAGATATTGAATATACGGATAAGTGTCAGCTGTCATTCGTTTAGTCGCCAGCGATACATAATTACAACAGAATGAATTCATAACAGTTCATTGACAATTACACCTATTAATGGGTGTTAAATGAATAACAATAAATAAATTACAGAAGAGCCATCACACATATAGAAGTCATTATAGCTGAGAAATGTGGCTCAAATTTTCTGATACACGTTGACTTATTGATAACTACTAGATTAAAAGAACACTTGGAACAAGACCTATAGTCATTTATGCTTGAATGCATGTAATTGATGCACTAATAGGACAGTGCGTGCAATTTATCAATGAAGATGCGAAGATACTTAGTAACTTGTACTGAAACTTCATACAAAATAGTAACATTATGTCGACTATGCAACACATCTTAAAGAAGAAGTTAATATATGAATCTATGTCAAATTTGAATATTCAATTGAATTAAAATGCAAATATTCAAATTCCGATTTTAGTATTTGATGCCATCCCTAGTTTTATTCCTAGCCTTCATATTACCCGGTATATTCGTTGCACCATCGCAGGTTCATCCGGACCAGTCTCGGCGGACAGAAGATGATCTCAAAATGTTTGAGTTTGCAGGGAAGGTGGTCGGGAAATGTTTGTATGAGTCCGCAAGGGGGACGTCACTGCGATCATCCTACCGACAGCTGGTGAAGGCGCGGTTTTCGCGATCATTTCTTGCTCAATTGATAGGTCTCAGAGTTCATTATAAGGTGAGAGGTCTATAGAAATGAACGGTTTGTGTGAGTGTGTAAAAAATCAACATTTTATCTTAACTTTAGGATTAGCATATTACTGCCTTTAACTGTTCTTTAATTTCTTGTTTGAGTAAAATTTGAGGTAATTTGCAAGAAGACTCGTATTTTTTCTTGTTCTTATCGAGCTACTTAGTTAATTAAAAAAAATTAAGTACATCAAGGTTGATTTCATTGTTAGGGTTCCTGTCAGTATTAGCTTTAGGACTCTTTATTTGAAGGCATAATTTTGAGAAAAAAAATTCACAATTATGCTGGAATTGTACAAGATGACATTATAAAAATTAAATCTATAGTCATAAGCCTAAATGTTCCTAAAAGTTGGTTAAACATAAAAAGCAATTTATAAATTATGTTTACAATGTTTGATGATAAATAAAGGGAAAAAAAAGTCTTTATAACAAATGACTATTGTCTTCAGTATTTTGAGACGGATGACCCAGAGCTGTACAAGACCAAAATCAGGTACATAGAAGAGAATGATATTGATGGCATGGAGCTGACATTTTCTGAGGAGGAATATGTCGTCGGAACAAATGGCAGTCCAGGATTTGTGAAGGTTGGCCTGTTTTCGCTATATATCTGTTATCGATAGAACTATGTATCACTGTTGTTGTCTTCATACAAACAAATAAATAAGGTCATTACTAAGTCATGGATTATTACTGATTTCCAGTATACACTGTCAGATAACTGTAGATCATATAATGTAGTTTGACTTTATGTTATAGTCTTCTGTAAACTGTAGGTCATAGACTGTTCTTAGACATTAGGTTATACAATATTTGTTTACTGTAGTTCATTGAGTTGTGTTTGGACTTAATGTTATATAGAATTCTATTGACTGTTGGTCATAGACAGTATTTTGACTTTCTAAACTGTTTGTTGTCTGTATATTAACTTTACAGACTATATTGACTTTATAGACTGTTGCTGTCTGTATATTATCTTTACAGACTATGTTGATTTCATACATACTGTTGCTGTATGTATATTAACTTTACAGACTATATTGACTTTATGCAGATTGTTGCTGTCTGTATATTATCTTTACAGACTATGTTGATTTCATACATACTGTTGCTGTCTGTATATTATCTTTACAGACTATGTTGATTTCATACATACTGTTGCTGTCTGTATATTATCTTTACAGACTATGTTGATTTCATACATACTGTTGCTGTCTGTATATTATCTTTACAGACTATGTTGACTTTATAAACTGTTTGATGTCTGTATTTTAACTTGATAGACTATATTGACTTTATAGACTGTTAACTGCAGGTGATAGACTTTGTGCTGAACGGCTCCAAGCTGGAGGTGACCAATGAGAACAAGCTTCAGTACCTGGACCATCTGGCACAGTATCGCCTTGCCAACGCCGTCAGGGAGCAGATCGAGGCCTTCCTCAAGGGCCTCAACGAACTCATTCCAGACAACCTGCTCAGTATCTTTGATGAGAACGAACTTGAGGTGAGTGGTGTGTGCGATAAAATAATGAGAGCTATGGGAATTGGTTCATGTTCTTGTTGAATGCCAGAGTTGAGAACGAACTTGAGGTGAACGATGGGTGAGATTGAAGGATGGGAAATTCAGGGCATGTAAGCATGTTTTGTAAGTGGTCCAAAGCCACAGAGTTTGGGAGAAATAATAAAATTAGTATTGTTGAAAGACCAGGTAGTTGTCACCTGTCAGAGAAAGATTTGAAAGATAATCTTCCTTATGTCTTGATAAGGCTTTCATTATGCAAGGTGAATTAGTCCTAAAGTATGTATTATATTTTATTGTTATTATTCATTTACCTAATGTCTAACATTAATGTGAATGTATGCAATTTTGTTTGTTGATATATTGGGTGTGTTAGGAAAGATATTAAATATCACCTTTGGTCGCAGCCCGCATTCACCATTGCGAAACGAATTGAATTTAAATAACGATATTATAATTTACTGTCTATGAGAACCTTAAATACTTAAATGATACTAAACTACCAAAACTAGCCTCTGGCTGTGTTGTAGTTACTGATGTGTGGCATGAGGAAGTACAGTGTGGCAGACTTGAAAACCAACCATGTGGTCAATGGATCAACTCACACATTCCGTAGAGTAAGTAATGCTACCCCCCATCTGCCCCCCCCCCCCCCCCTCCACCTCCCACAACAACTCCCAGTTGCTCAGCAGAGTTTTGTGACCATTTGACTTGCTGAAGAATTCAGCTTCAAATGTAAAAGATTATTATTACTTTTAGAGACTGCTAGGTTTGTTTCAAGGAAGTTAAATGTGTTATAAATTGTATATAATTAATAGAGGCTTTTCTTTACACCCCCATTTTTTAGAGTCATGGTGTTTAATGCACTCTTCAAAATATTGAAATCATGTTTTCCAAGTTTGTACCCCTAATGTGCCTGTTGTGATTTATTTACTGAAACTGCTGATAAATTATAGAGAGAATACTAGGTTAGTGTTGAATAAAGATAAGTTTATTTAGCGAGGCTTAGAAAACCTAAACCACGAGCTTTGGCAAGTGGTTTTCGTGTTTGCTGTATTAAACAGGGTGGAAATAAAATTAACTGTATCCCATGGGCTGTGATTTCGTCAATGCAGGCGTTATGATGGTATAAAAACTAATGCTGCAAATTTTGGTATGTGTATTATTATATATGTTCTTCTGTCATGGTAAAATATGTGCATCTCTTGCAGGTCCTAGAGTGGTTCTGGACCATTATAGATGGCTTCAGTGATGAGCAGATGGCACGTCTGCTGCAGTTTACAACGGGCTGTTCCCAGCTACCGCCGGGTGGATTTGCTGAGCTCGTCCCCAAGTTCCAGATATCCCCAACGTACACGTACAATACCCTCCCTACAGCGCATACCTGGTAAGCAGGAATTTCATTAGATGCAGAATCCTGCATTTTGAGGCAAGAAATATCCGTAATTTACTCATTTTTGACTCTAGAAAATACTTTGCATCATTTGGATACACTTTCTTTCTATTTGCCAACTTCAAAAGCACTAAAAAATAGTTTTGACATCTATGTACTAAAGGCGTTTTTGCAAAGTTCATAACCTTTATTAACACAAATTACCATTTGGAGAGCATTTAACAAATATGCAGAAACACAGTTCTTGTGGCTTCAACATTTGGACCGCTAAAGTTTTCATTTTGACCCCTAAAAATTTCAAGTAAGGTGACTTTTTACTTCAGGTTTTTAAAATCTACTGAAATTCCTGTGGTAAGACTTGCACATACATGTACAATACCCTCCCTATCATGATATCCTCTTTGCACATAGGAACTGGGGATCCAGTTGTACGTGCATATCATTTATTTAAAAAGATTTCTTGGGGTGATTTTCAATATAAAGTTCCTTTATTGTTTGGTATTTGGTGCTTTGGTTCTTGTACTCCATGTACCTGGGGTCGTGTTCCAGAAACATCTTAAGTAAATCTTGACCTTAAAATGAGGCGTGTCGTTGGAAACCCGGGCTTAATGCATGTGCGTAAAGTGTCGTCCCAGATTAGCTTGTGCAGTTCGCACAGGCTAATCCGGGACGACACTTTCCGCTTTTATGGTATTTACTGTTTCAAGGAAGTCTCTTCTAAACATTAATCAACTGTAGGCGGAAAGTGTCGTCCTGGATTAGCCTGTGCCAACTGCACAGGCTAATCCAGGACGACACTTTACGCACATGCATTAAGCCCGGTTTTCCCACGACGCGCCTCAAATCATCATTTTTCTTAAGCATTTTATTCCCTGTGTACGTGAAATTCAGCTAAGTGTTCACTTACTATCAACTTATCGTTAACTATTATTCATCGTATGCAATAATTGTTATGTTATCTTAATATCTTAAACTTACAAAAATCAATACTGAAGTGAAAGTATTTTAAGGATAACTTAAGATGTTTCTAGAATACAATCCCAGTAGGTTAGTAATACTGTTATGACTCGTAGATTGTCAACTTACCTATATTACCATTATTTTCATGTTACTCCATGTACTATTGTTCTGACATGAAGATTCTCAGCATTCCCACATTGCCATCACCATTATCATTTACAAAAGCAACAAAAGCAGGGGAGATGGTGAGTTCAAGCCCTACTCAGGGAGCCTACAAATGATCTCTGTCCAGACACCAAGTACTGGTTCTATCCAGGAAATGGACTCGAATGTGTCTCTAGCTGTCAACACAGCGTAGCTAAAATAAATGAGGCATGTCGTGGGAAACCCAGACTTAATGCATCTGCGTCAAGCGTCATCCCGGATTAGCCTGTGCAGTCCGCTAATCCAGGATGACACTTTTCTCTTGTTTGGTATTTTCTGTTTCAAGGAAGTCTCTTCTAAACATACATGTAAATCCAATGTAGGCTGAAAGTGTTGTCCCAGACTGCACAGGCTTATTTGGGACGACACTTTAAGCACATGCCTTAAGCCCGGGTTTCCCACGGCAAGCCTAAAATAATTTTCAACTAAATTACTTGTATACTAGTGTTATTTGTACATGTACAATGCTTCACACAGCAATGAAAAAGTGTTATGTTTGTGTTTCAGTTTCAACAACCTGTGTTTACCTGACTACGACTCTATAGAGCAGTTTCATCGATCGTTAGTTATCGCTATTAATGAGGGCAACACAGGGTTTGGTCTCGTGTAGTTAGACGATTTACAATTTGTAACATTTAACAACACCCAGCTGAATGGAGCTTGCTTCATTGTGGTATAGATTTACGTTAGGGACCATGTTTACAGATATAGGTGCCGATTAATGTACATTATGTGCTTATTGATTATTACTACAGTCCACTCCCAAAGGCTGGAAGTTGCAGGGACTGGCAACGTAACTTCAGCAATCAAAACTTTGATCTAAACAGAGTTTGAGATTGTGTATGATTACAGGCAGAAATTTGTCTGCTTTATTTTAAAATCTCCAAATGACAAGAATTTGGAGAGCATATACAGTTATGGGTATGTACTAGTGGTAGTTAATGAACATGCACAATATTTATATATAATTAATCAAGTCTAACAAATAAATTGAATGTGTGAAAAACATAACTGGACCATGACAAACAATTCCAGCCATCAGAAAATTCAATCCTCATGAAATTCTGCTAAATGACAGAAAATTATATAGAAATTATATATCAGGGGTGAGTTGCTCAAAACTTTAACAGCCGTTAAAAATTTGGATGAAGATATTTATGTAAATTTAAAATAACAATATCAAAAGTGTTCGTTTATTCTATATAAATTGTTATGCTGGAATAATTTTAAAATGTTTGATAAACAATTTGCTGCTCATATTCATGTTATTTACATCTAAAGTTTACAGGCTGTTAGCTTAATTGGCCGTTAAAGTTTTGAGCAACTGGCCCAGTCCTTCGAAAAACATTCGAGCCAAAGAGAAATTCCAAGACAAGAAAGTTCGAGGCAACGGGAGTCGACTATAAATAGATTGATCAACTTGCATTGTCTTATTGCTTATACGTGCTGTATTCATCTACTTCCAAAGTACATTTACATTAAAACTTACAAAAAACTATAAACTACATGTATTAGGGAAAGATCTAGAGCGAAATAGCAGGTTGCTGCACCCTGCTCCTTTTTGGTTCCCCCCTGCTGCCCTTCTGGGCTGGTCAACACAGAAATTTTGAATATCTTTTGAAATTCGACACATTTTTGCAAGTATTCAACATCAAATGATTAGACTATGCTTTTAAACCTAAATCAGAAGTATTAGACTCATGAAAACCCTGGATTTAGCAAATTATTAGAAAATTTCAACAAACTGGTCCAGTTTTCCCCCCTGCTCCCCTTTATCAGTACTTTTTAGATTTTAGATCGTTCCCTAAACTATGTATGTATCTGTAGTGAAATACAAACAAATGTCTATCAAAAATACATTGTTGAAATTTATTTTGGAAGCATTGTACAAATATAATTAATATGTGTATTTCTTATAATGGCATAGATTTTCAGATTTCATTTGTTTATGTATTGTTTTTATCCGCAAAATGTCCATAGTGAAAATACTTTACTTAAGGTAAAATAATCTGCTGTCAATTCATTTACCAGTTTATTTTGTCTTAAAAAGTATCAATAGGGTATTTATTGTATGTAAGTATGTTACATTTGTATGCTTTCAAATTGAAAACATGCAAAAATGGTAAACACATTAGTGTTCTTATATATTATTTACTTCTATATATAAAATTCAAGTAATTTATTTTATTTCTTGCTTACTAAGTATCTACATGTATTATAATATTAATTAGATTGAAGTCAGCATTTTTGTTAATGGCTTTTAACACAGCACATTTGTATGTGCAATCATTAAGATTTTTTTTAAACTTTACTTGAATCTTCAGTGGACTATGTGTTTATGAGTTTTTCAAACAAGGCATTTCTTGGTCATAAAATCCAAATAATAATTTTAAGATTTTTCGTAATTTTGGACTAAGATTCTTTGTTAATATGGGCCCTGCTGTACTAGACTTGCGATCACTGATTGTCTGGTATAGCTTGCAGTTTAGTGCAGTGTGCTAACACTAAGGGATTATCTTTGATAAACTTTGATTTGCTCTTTATTTCTTTTTGTTTTCATATCAAATTTTCAGCTCATTGTATAGAAATTGTCTGTTTTTTTTTTCCCCTTTTTACACTTTTTTTCAATCATTCCTTCGTGCAATATTTTGTATTGTTAATCCAGTTCATGTACATAATACATATAACATATATAACTTATTTTATAAATACAATCTGTATTCCATAAATCATTAATAATATTTTGTTAATCCTTAAAGCAAAATGTTGCACTTTTTTAACATTTAAAGATGATGTAAAAAATGTTGGAGTTATTTTGTTGCTCATTTTCGTTAGCTTTAACCATGATATAACATTTCAGTCCAACTCTTCCTTTGATTTTTCATCCTTTAATATTGACCAGTGGAAATGGACATGTTGAAAACCTGTCAGTGTCTAGCATATGATTTAATTATCAAATCAACAGGTTTTGGGCTGCCTTCATAATATTTCATTGCTACATTTTATAAATTCAAACACAGTATAAGTTCATTTGATCACACAATAAATTCAGTTCTGTATCAAAATCTTCTATGCATGTACCAGTAAAATGTACTCATGTTTGTTTTTGCTTTAAATCAAAATTGATATATACAAAGTAAAATTAGTTAAGCAACAACAAGGATGTAAGCAAATATAAAATGCATCTTGAAGTGAAAAGACAACATGGTTTCTTGGTCGTTTTTAGTTCGACTTTTTTAAGAAAAGGCAAGCTATTCTACTCACCCGGGCGTCAGCGTCTGCATTGGTGTCAGCCTCCGAGCTAGGTTTTTTGGTAAGCTAGTTTCTCAGGAATAGCCTGAGGGATTTGATTCAAATTAAAACATTTATTCCCCACATTAAAATGAACCTATAGGCCCATTTTGATAACTCTAGTTTGAAATTTGTCAAAATTATGGGCCTTTTTACACTTAGAAATTTTACATATAAGCTACATGGACAGGTTAAAGTTTTTCGGTACGCTAGTTTCTCAGGAATGGCTTGAGGGATTTAATTTAACCTTAAAACACTTATTCCCTATATTAAAATGAACCCATAGGCCAATTTTGATAACTCTAGTTTGAAATTACTCAAAATTATGGGCCTTTTTACACTTAGAAATTTTACATACAAATGTATAAGCTATTTAAATAGGTTCAAGTTTTTCTGTAAGCTAGTTTCTAAACTTTTTGGTTCCACTCTCTAACTCGAGAACAGATGTAGCTATTGTGATGAAACTTTAAACATAGATACTTTGTAGCAAGACCATGCTTGGGATTGCATACGGGGTGGGTGGGGTCAAGGTCACTGTTACTAAAAATAGAAAAACGGTTTCCGCTCCATAACTTGAGAACATACTGAGATGTTTTAATAAAACTTAATATATAGATACCTTATATCAAGACCTCACATGGAATTGCATATGGAGTGGGTGGGGTCAAGGTCACTGTTACTAAAAATAGAAATGCGATTTCCGCTCAATAACTTGAGACCACATTGAGATATTTTTATGAACTTAATACATAGATACCTTATATCGAGACCTTGCTTGGGATTGCATATGGGGTGGGTGGGGTCAAGGTCACTGTTACTATAAATAGAAAAACGGTTTCCGCTCAATAACTTAAGAACGCATTGAGATATTTTAATGAAACTTAATAAATACATACCTTATATCAAGAGCTCACTTGGGATTGCATATAGGGTCAAGGCGAAAGTCACTGTTACTAAAATAGAAAAACGTTTCCGCTCAATAACTTGAGAACGCATTGAGATATTTTAATACAACTTTACACAAAGATACCTTATATAAGACCTGGCTTGGGATTGCAAAGGGGGTGGGTGGGGTCAAGGTCACTGTTACTAAAAATAGAAAAACGATTTCTGCAAAATAACTTGAGAACGCATTGAGATATTTTAATGAAACTTAATACATGGATACCTTATATCAAAACTTCACTTGGGATTGCATATGTTGTGGGTGGGTCAAGGTCAAGGCTACTGTTACTAAAAATAGAAAAACAGTTTCAGCTAAATAACTTGAGAATGTATTGAGATATTTATATGAAACTTAACAAATACCTTAGATGGAGACCTCACTTAGGATTGCATATAGGGTGGGTGGGGTCAAGGTCGAGGTCACCGTTACTAAAAATAAAAATGGTTTCCGCGCAATAGCTTGAGAATACATTTGATGTTTTAATGAAGCTTCATACATAGATACTTTATATCTAGACCTCACATGGGATTGCAAATGGGGTGGGTGGAGTCAAGGTCTTAATTGCTTAAAAAGACATTGAGATTTTTAATGAAACTTAATAAATAAATACCTTATATCAAGACCTCGCTTGGTATTGCATATGGGGTTGGTGGGGTCAAGGTCAAGTTCACCATTGCTAACAATTTTATTGATGTGCTGACTATAATGACTTTAATTTTCATACGAACAATTTTGTTTTCGTGGAATTTTCATGTTTCTTGTTTTAGAAAAAAATTCCAGTAACTCAGACAAGCACAAGAAAAGTCAAGCGCGCTGTCCTCTGATAGCTCTTGTTATTATAACATTGTGACATTGTTATTATAACATTTTGACATTTATACCAAGCATGATGTTGATATTCACAAGTTAACTGTCTTTAAAGGGAAGAACCGGTACTGCAAGAAGAAATGAAATGCTATTTATTTGATGATGACTCAATTAAATATATCAAGTTTTATTTTTCTTGCAAAACTTATTTTACTTACTAGTAGTATATTTGATCAAAAATGTACATGTATTAATAAGCATGTTTATTATTTTGTAGATCTTATAATTTACAAAGGTTTAATGGCAGATCAAAATCCAGTTTTTGCAGCCTGTTGTTTTGGAACTTTTTTTACTTTTACACATTTGATTATTTTTCTTATAAAAATTTGGTTTGAAAGAAGTTAATCAATATCTTGATATTTCATCAATGCTTTTTCAATATTACAAAGAAGTTAGTCATTCGGCTACGAAGTGAAACCAGATACACAAAGGTAAATGTCATAATACTAGTTCAGTATTGTTTTTCATCATTTTTACATTCATTTAAAAAGATTTTTCATGTTTTGTTAATTTTTGGAAATATCGAAGTAGCATGGATTCTGCCTCATAAAAAAATTAGCTCTACGAATAATTTTTTTTACGGTCTTACAGTTATGACGGGACACTTTTGCGTGAAAGGTTTGTCTTCAGAACAACGGTTTTAAGAGAAATCTAACAACAAAACATAGCTAATGCAAAAAACAATACGTGTTTGGGCAACGGTCTAAAAAAACTAAATAGGGTTGGGATTTTGGTAAAAAAACATTGAAAATTATCTAAAATCTGACACAAAAAACGATTTCATGGAAAAAAAATCGTTGCTTAAAACTCTAGGGTCAGGGGTTTTCGCTTTTCAAAGTTTAGGGGGGGGGGTATATAGGAGTGAGCTTGTCAGTCTGTCACTCTGTTGGTTTTTTGGTTTCCAGATGATAACTCAAGAAGGGATTGACATATTCCAATAATTTTTGTACACATTTGTAACATCATAAAATACAGGTCAAGGTCAACACAGAGTTATGGCCCCGTTTGGACTAAAATTCCCTATAAACATGGTTTCCGGACGATAACTCGAGAATGGCTTGACATATTCGAATAATTCTTGGTATACATGTGTAGCATCATAAAATTCGCGTCAAGTTCAATTTTGGTTACAAACCACTAAATTTTGACAGAGGTATGGCCCCTTTTCGACTTAAATTCCCTAAAAACATGGTTTCCTGACAGTAACTCAACAATGGCATGATGTATTCAAAGAATTATTGGTACACATATGTAGCATCATAATATATGGGTCAAGCTCGACATTGGTTACAAACCACTATATTTTTACAGAGTGATGCCCCTTTTTTTACTTAAATTCCCTAAAAACATGGTTTCCTGATGATAACTTAACAACGGCCTGACATGTTTAAATAATTATTGATATACATGTGTAGCATCATAAAATACATATCAAGTTCGAATTTGGTTACAAACCACTAAATTTTGTGTCGGCATCAACTTTTTGTTCAAATTGAGCTATTGTAATTAAACTTCATACATAGATACGTTATATCGAGACCTCACTTGGGATTGCATATGGAGTGGGTGTGGTCAAGGTTACTGTTACTAAAAATAGAAAAATGGTGTCCGCTCAATAACTTGAGAACTCATCAAGGTATTTTAATGAATCTTCATACGTAGATACCTTATAGCGAGGCCTTGCTTGGGATTGCACATGGGGTGGGTGGGTCAAGGTCAATGTCACCAATATTAAAAATAAAAAAACAGTTTCCGCTCAATAACTTGAGACCGCATCGAGATATTTTAATGAAATTTCATACATAGATACCTTATATTGAGACCTCGCTTGGGATTGCATAATATGGTGGGTGGGGTCAAGGTCACCATTACTAAAAATAGAAAAATGGTTTTAGCTCAATTATTGTAAGAACGCATTAAGATATTTTAACTTCATACATGGATACCTTATATCTAGACCTCACTTGAGATTGCATATGGGGTGGGTGGGGTCAAGGTCACCATTACTAAAAATAAAAAAAACAGGTTCCGCTCAATAAATTTATAATGCATTGAGATATTTTAATGAAACTTCATAGATACCTCATATTGAGACCTTGCTTGAGACTGCATATAGGGTGGGTGTGGTCAAGGTCACCATTACTAAAAATAGACAAACAGTTTCCGCTCAACACCTAGAGAACGAATTGAGATATTTTAATGAAACTTCATATGTAGATACCTTATATCTAGACCTCTCTTGTGATTGCATATGGAGTGGGTGAGGTCAAGGTCACCTTTTCTAAAAATAAACAAGAGGGCCATGATGGCCCAAAGCGTTCACCTGAGAACTGGTACAGATGAAGACCATACTGTTGTGACAGGTTTGAAAATTAAGGTATCTGAACAATACACAGAAGGGGTATAGGATCAGTTTTGATTTTAAACATCGGTTAGTTCAATGGGCTAACTAAAGTATGAGTTGGGTAGTGGATGTGCGTTTTTTTGCTAATGGTTCTCAAATCATTTTTCTCGCTATTCTTACCTGACCGTTTTTCATTGACAATTCTGGAAAATGCACAAACAGTAGATTTTGATGTCATTTTCACAAACAGTTTTGGAAAACTAGTTGCAATGCGATAATTGCGATGGCTGTACTATAAGGTAAAGTTTTGCTTTTTCTTTGATAATTTTCTGTCCAATGATGATAACTGATGTTAATGCAGGCTCTGAAGACATCAAAGTTGCATGTACAAATAACTACATGCAAGTCTTGCAACTGTTGGAAATCAAATTTAATCAATCGTTATGGTCATGCGCAAAGTGTGTAAGTTTGGTCAACATTGAATCAAAAATCGTGTGTGCAAGCCAATCATTGATAACTTGATGTTTTTTTCCAAAAACAAGGGGCAATAACTCTGGTGTTTCTGGCCCGATCATGCTTATATTCGACTTCACCTATAGTCTTACGTTCATAGACAAACTATACACGATTGGTGAAGATTAGATGAAAAATGAAGTCCCTATCCTGAATAATGTCCATTTTTGCATATTTTTTTCACAAACAAAGGGCAATAACTCTGGTGTTTCTGGTCCAATCTTGCTTATAATCGACTTCACCTTTAATCTTATGGTCATAGACAAACTGTGCAAGATTGGTGAAGATTGGATGAAAAATGAAGTCTGTCCTGTATAATGTCCATTTTTGCATATTTTTTTCACAAAGGGCAATAACCCTGGTGTTTCTGGTCCGATCTTGCTTATATTCAACTTCAACTGTAATCTCATGGTAATAGACAAACTTTGCAAGATTGGTGAAGATTGGATGAAAAATGTCTCTATCCTGAATAATGTCCATTTTTTTATATTTTTTTTATAAACGAAGGGCAATAACTCTGGTGTTTGAAATACGATCTGGCCCATTTTTGGCGTCTGCCGAGGTCTGATGGTCGTACACAAACTTTGAAAGTTTGGTTAAGATTGGATGGGGAAAAAAGGCTATACGTTGCAAAAGGGCACTTTTGCCGTTTTTTTGCACGAAAAAGGGGCAATAACTCTGGTGTTACTGGTCCGATTGGGCCCATTATCGAACTCGTCCAAGATTTTATGGTTATACACAAACTGTGCAATTTTGGTCAAGATTGAATAAAAAATGTAGACTTTATCGCGATAACGGTCAAAATTGTTGACGGCACCTTGACGACGGAAGGACGGACGACGCCGGAGAGGTCCCCTTTACCAATAGCTCACCGAGCAATGTGTTCTCAGGTGAGCTAAAAACGATTTCCACTCAATACCTTAAGAACTAATTTAGATATGTTAATGAAACTTCATATGTAGATACCTTATATTGAGACCTCGCTTTGGATTGCAAGGTCAAGATCACCATTTCCTAACCATAGGTGTATGACCTTCACCTTGCACCTAGAACTTTTCTTTCATTATTGTGCTGACTTTTATGCGTTTCGTTCGAAAGATTTGGTTTTCATGGAATTTCCACGTTTATTGTTTAATTAATTTTGGTACACAGGTGTAACATCATAAAATACAGATGAAGTTCAACGTTGGTTACAAACTACTAAATGTTGACAGAGTTATGGCTCCTATTAAAATTACATTTTTCCAACTACTCTGTTAAACATTCACAAATTAAAGCATTCTCTCTGTGTCCATTCCTTTCGAATGGAAGCCATAGTTTTGTGACAAGGCCATATTGTGTGATAATTATATTTTTTTTTTGGCGTAATGATTATGTAGCAAGTTTGTTTATGTGGTTAAACTAAGAAATTCATATGCATAGGTGTTGATGCTTTGAAGCCTGTAGCTCAACATTTTGGAAAATACATTCAATTATTATATTCCACAGTTTGGATTGTGCAATTGGATTTACCGTTATAACCCCACTCATATGTGATCTCAAAAATACATGTACCCCATTTAACTTTCTCTTTCAATTTTCTTGAATCATTTTAACTCGACATTCAGAGAAACATGCATTGACATGCAAATCTGTCATCAAGATATTGTATTAATAATTTTAAGTGGTTTTCTACAAATACCTTAAAAGTATTTCCCAGTCTCGTCAAATGTACTCTCAACCTCATAGACTCCATTCATTGATATTGCATGGATGCATGCAAGTCTTCAAACAGGGGAGTGGTAATGAAGCAATCTTTTGTATAGTTGATAACCTCAGAAGTTGTTCTCAATTTGACTCCATCAAAAAATTGTGGTTGCAGTCAAGTTGGACGGAATGACCTGGAGTGGATATTTGTTGAAGTTTTATTTTATTTTTATATATACTTATTTTTCATGGAATAACGATTATATAGTTTCTATGCAAAATGTGAACCTGTTAAATCAAAACAATTATAATATTTAATGATAAAACTTGTACTGTTTCTGTTTATTTATATGGACAATACAACTAACCTAACACGTCAGCCGAATATCCAGTATGTTTTTGTCCCCAACAAAGTGGAAGGCATTAAGCTTTGCACTTGTCCATCTGTATGTCCCAAAGCGGACTCAACTCTTCTTTAACTGCTTGGCGAATGCGTTCAAACTTTCACAGCTGAAGAACCTTATGTGTAAATGATAGTAAAGGAAGGAATTTTGTCGGCAACCAATTTTGGCAGAAATAAGGTCCTTTGTCATTTGTTTCACTGTAGAATATATACTTCCTGAACGTGTGTGTACTTCACTCCTCTTGAACTGCTTGGCAAATTTCGCTCAAACGTTCACAGCTCAAGAACCTTAATGTGTAGGTGATCGTATAGGAATTGTGGCTGCAACCAATTTTGGCAGAAATATGGTCATTTTCCACTATAGAATATATACTTCCCGAAATGTTGTGGACTCCGCTTAAACTGATTTGACAGCTGCAAAACAACTGCTTGATTTTCACCTGATTGTTAATTCACCTATCAATATTTTCCCCCAGGGGTGAGCGGCGGGCTTATACGGGACTTTAGACTGAAAGCAATTCCTGACAGGCGGGAATTTGACACGCCAAATGATTCCGGGTCCCGGGAAATATACTTTGTTCGGGATTTTAGATCCCAATAATATTGGCCCTCAAGGCCATTTGATACACCAATTAAGCGTCCCCAATTGAGGGGATTTAGACAAAATGCTTGGCTCTAGGGTGGGGAATTAGATCCCCCAAAACACAATTAGTCCAATTCCCCTGGGATTGCCCGCTGCTGCCCCCTTGGGGGAAAATATTGATAGATGCATAATTCACCAATGCATTTAAATTGATCCACTTATTACCTAAGTGGATCCACCATTGGCCTGGTCTTTGTGAAACATACCCTACAACAGCCGTAAGTGGTCTTTCCTACATACTTCTCTGACCACAGCATAGTTCTCTTGCAATTCAGTGAAAATACCATATGAAAAAGATTTTCTGCTCACAAAAATGTATGTAAATCCATTTCTAGTTGCTTGTTAATATGCAAATAATAGAAAACTTATCTTTTATGGCATTAAGTGTTGGCGGCACGCCCTTTGTCTGGGTCCAAACTTGGGTCGTGGGGGCATCCGTGCCTTTGACACATCTAGTTTTGTTTCATTGTTTGTCATTTTAGTACTGCTTTGTTAATACCAGCATTCATATTTAAATTCGCTTTGTTGTTTTCTGTTGTACGTGCCGAGAAATTGTTATCAAAATTATAAGGCATTTAATTTTATAAATTGTGATCTAATATAAAGCTGTATACAAAGCTGTCTTGTCTTCATTTCACAATTGTTTCCAGCTGGATGACTATGTTTGTAGTAGATTATAAGATACAAAAACAAGATTTTTAGACATGATTTTTACACAATGCCCTTCTTTCCTGGTGCACATTTGTAATATTGGTAGGCATACACAGTTCAGTTCAATCAGTGCTGCTCAGATTATGGTAGGTAATATTTTGTCGCTCGGATACTGTTTGAAGTAAACCTATACAATTGGCTCAAAATCAGTTTCCAAATTTTCCTAATCAGTTCACCTAATAAATATTCCAAAAATTAACAATTTCAATACACGGTGTACATAACTTAAGGCCTAAATGTTTGTCAAGTGTGAAATGATGAAATACTGTTCACCAATAAGTAAAGATTTTGTTTGTGACCCCAGTTTACTTTAGTATTTATTTATAAATACCATATTTTGTATTTCCGTATTTTGTTAGAACTTCAAACTGACATAATTGTTGGCGACATTTTAAACAAAAGCTGAATTTCTTGACTTGCAAAAACATTTGGTCATATATTTAGTAGTTACTAGTATTTAAATTTGTTCTAGAACATAACTGTCAAGTTTAAAAGTTTTCCTTTTAACAGCACGTCAAGTATAATGTTCCAGTATTTATTCAAGAATGTCTCATTCTGGTTTTTGCTGAACAAGTTGTCCACCAGTTTAAAATATAGTATGTCAAATTTTCCATCGCTAGTTTTTGCCATACTAAAAATCTTATGTTCCAGTATTTATTCAAGAATGCTTCATTCTGGTTTTTGCTGAACAAGTTGTCCACTTCAGTTTAAAATATAGTATGTCAAATTTTCCATCGCTAGTTTTTTCCATACTAAAAATCTTATCCAGCATCTTCATACACGAGTCCAGTATTCAGAAAGCTCTGAGAGAATTTCAACTCTAGTTCTAATTTAGTGAACATTTCAGATGCAATTTGCTACATAAAATGCAATTATTTTAGTATTCGATAGTTTAAAACATTTATGTAAAAAAAAACTAGAAATGAAATATCCAGACTTAAATTCTTTTATTACACGATATTTACTATGTTTTTACTAAGGAGCTTTGGGAATATGAACTAATAATTTAAGAAATAATTTTCGATTCAGCATTGTTGATCGGCCAATAAATGATTTGAAGCTCTGATGCATAGTAAGTCAACCATAAAGGCATAATGTCATTAGCCAGTTGTTTAATAGCCATGCATCAGAATGACAAAGCATTGTTTATTGGCCAATGATAATGTGAACATTATTTTGATTCTAACATGATTTGACATATATGTTTGCAATAGTAATTGGAACTCCTTTTTACTATGCTCCGCTCAGAATCGGAGCGTTGTTTATCGAGTAGTTAACGATAATTTTGTTGTTTATAGAAAACAGAATTATCATTCTAACTAGACACGCATAAAACGTTGTTAAATTGCTAATAAACAACTCCAAAGAGTAGTTGCCAATCTGTAAAATGTAGTTTGCATTGCATTACAGAATATATTGTCAGGTCATGTTTAAATCAATGCAATTTGTCGGTAAATAAACAACCATTTTCCGCTCTAATGCGCGAGCGCCCTCATGGTTCAATTCATACGCATCAAAACTCAAAATAGTTGTTTATTTACAAAAAAGCACCTCAAAATCGCAAATTATTTCTTTATTATATCGCAAGCTTAACAATCAACTTACAAGAAACAAGCTACACAACCAACTTCCACGAATAGCTTTTATTTCACAATATTTATATATTATGACACATGCTTATTTCACAAATGGTTACGGTACTAACAATGAAGCACAAAAATACTCAAAAATTGTTCATACACATTTCAATATGAAGACTTCAATTAAACAAAAGAAGCTAAATTATTGACTCTAAAAAAACATTACCACATCACAGAATGAAATAAAGACTTCATCACAGGATATTCGTTTTAAATTATAAGAATACAATCTTACACAGTGGCATCCTAGGCACCAGTTGGGTGATTGTTTTATTTGTTTGCATTGTTTCAGGCATGTTAGTGTTTTTGTTACCCCAAATATATAGTAATACTGCATTTACAGATGACAAGACCTCGGCTAAAGTAGCTGTATGAAATGTGATCTTTGATCACGTTTCACTGAATTTGCAGACTTGTAATGAATCCGTGTGAACAGTTACCCGTACATGACTAAATTAAAATGAAAGCACGAGAAATAAACATTTAATATGAGTGCTGCAATTGATTGGGGTTCGGATATAAAATGTTAGTTATTCACTTATTAAAATGTGTATGTTACCTATGCAAATGCACATCAGTGTAATACAAGTACTAATAAAAAGAATATGCGCAACATATAAAAAGAAATATAATCATAAAATCAGTCCAATACAACCCACATAGAGTTGTTTTTGTCACAGATCTCAACTGGGAACAGCATATTAAAGACATTTTAGAAAACTTGTGTTAAACATGAAAAATAATGGGAGTTACAATGATAAAAATCCTACATGATCGAGTGAAAAATATGTACAACAAGCAGCAGTTGTACAAGTAGAACGAGGTTCCATAAACTCTACACAAGTGCACCCCAGCATCCGCATTTAATAAAGTAAGCAATTTGCTCAACGGGTCAAACTCAATGGACATGAAATACACCTTGAAGGTGAGTAAAAGTTGATGTGGTTGACTGCTCTTCCTCATATGACCCTTAACATTCTGTTCAGTCATCCTCCTCGTCATCCCCAGACTTTGTCCTCGAGCGTTTCTTCGGGGGCGAGCTTGACCGGCTACTACGGGAGCTGCGGCTGTCTGATCGGGAGCGACTTCTGCTGTAACTGTGAGATACATGTACTGATAAGCAAAGAGCAAACTATGTACTGAGAGCCTATGAAGTCTTGGGAAGGATTCAGGTGTATCAATATTGGAAATGATCTGATATGACAGGAAACTGATGACATTGCCTGCTCTCAACATCTCAACCTCTGTTTTACTTCAAAACCTGTGACAACTGTTCACATGATCATGATGTCTTTGCAAACTGATTACTGAAAAAATTACCTAACAGTTGCATCTTATCAAGATTCATTCATTCGAAGACATAATAATGATAATCTGTCAAGCTTGACATTCTGAACTATAACTATAACACGTACGATCGTCTGGCTCCCTTGCTGCCTCCTCTGCCACCGCGGCCCTCCTCAATCAGCTTGATCTTCTTGCCATTGATCTCTGTGTTGTCCAGCTTGTCAATGGCACGCTGCATGTCGGACTCCGATGTGAACTCTACCACTCTGTCAGGAAATGAATAACATACCGTTTACACGGCATTATGAACTGGCATGCATGTACACTTGTCGGCGGACCGGCGTAAATACTTCGAAATAGCAAATGTTTGACTTCATAAAAATTCATCCAGTTTATAGATGCTGCCATTTTCATGACCATGAGTTGGAATTAGGATTTAGCAATAAGCAAACAAGTACTTATTGATAAAAAGTCTTCTTGGACAAAATTTTAGACTTTCGACAAATAAATTTAAGACCAACACAATGAAGGACTAATGGCTCCAGTTTAGACAGTGGGATAAAATCACTCAACTAATTACTGTTAACAGATAAGTTCAAAATTTGCCCAAACTTGTATGCACAACAATCTTGTAGTGACATTCCAGCGCTGCCAGATACTCAAAATCATTTCATAAAGACACAGATGTAGAACCTACCCCTCTCCTGTCCTTTGTTTGTGAGCATCAGCAAACGAGACTTCTACTCCAGCATTTCTCATGTGGTCTTTCAGATCCTTGAATTAACAAAGCAATCACATTTCCATATACTCACAAAATGCCTAAGAAAATGGACATTTCTTACCAAATCCTCTTCTTTCTGTTAATCTTCTCTCCAATGGTCCTTTTTATTAAAGCATCCTAAAAGCTGTGACTTCATATAAGCAACATACAATAAAGTTTTAAAGATGACTCATTCATTACACTATTAAAATTAAAATACTAAAATTCACAAAAATATGGGATGACGATGATGACTGCATGATGAATGATTATAATGATTGTTTTTTTTTTTTCATCAGTCTTGACTAAAACCTGAAAGAGTAATTACCTCACTTGTACACAAGCGATCTAGACCTGCCTTAAATGCACACTCCTCCTACATGTAGTTCCCGTTCCATACCATCTCGGCAAGCGATTTTGCCACCAACGGACCAAGATCTAATATACCCCATTAACGTGCAAGCGGAGAGAGCGATAAGTGATCAGATTTCTATTGGGCACGAGGAATGGTTTCTGGCCGTTCCCAAACGGTTGGCAGCCTAGAGCTACCAAAAGCTCAGGGATGCCTAGATGCCGTCCCTGCGGGCAGGTGTGACATTGAGGCCCGGGATCGACCCTTGAGCAGCACACGTAAACTCACGCCGCCCTAACCCTAACTTGAGCCAGACTGTGCAGCCAAGGCGACCAGATTTCAGAGCCATTGTGTCCTTTTGAAATGTGGGGCCAAAGCTTAACTAGGATTCGCATTATACCAAAATAAATCTCTGAAAAGTAAAAGAAAACTGAATCAGAATGAACCCTACTATGATGCTTATAGCATGTATCATAACATTCTGACAGTATGACTTTCATACACATCAATCTTCGATATGTATTTTGTTTAGAAGAAAAAGTAATTTAGAATTTGCCAAGATTTTTAAAATAAATATTTAAAGTCATTATATACTATTATTACCATACATTTCCATGGAATGCATAACAATACCATAAAGTTCTACAAATCTTATTAAAGTAACCCTCTTGTAACAGTAACATTTAGTATAGAATTTCACCCATCCAAGAATCCATTTTTGTTAAATATAGGTGCATAAGAAATAACAATAGTTTAAACAATGAAACGTCATAAAGGTGATTTAGTTACCTAGTTTTTATTTTCATAATTTACATTTAAGTGCTTACCATCTGATCATTTTAGCGATTATTTGTTTTTAAACACAACTACGAACAATCCAAATTCTAAGCAATTTGTTAATATTCAAATGACCAAATGCAAGAAACTCACCTGCCAACTTGCTCTAGAAGATAAGTTCTCAACTCTCAGCCTGTAGTCTGTTCGCTGTGGTGGTCCAAACCTGCTGTGAACAACACTGACAGTAACATACTGCTTAAAATGAATATATACTGTGTACATGTCATAAACAGCATAATCAAGTTTAATATTCCACTGTCTTAGAAAATCATTACAAAACACTTCACAAACCTATATACCTTAATTATAGTGAATTCAGTACAGTTTCACTGGTCGTAACAGAAATCTTTTAAAGCGTTTTCTGAAATTAACCAACATCATCAAATCAAAAGCCTTTACAGTCGACGACCCCTAACCCATCCTTTACCAATGAATACACTTGAGTTTATACCTTCTGCCACCACCACTGCCACCTCCGTAACCACCGCCGCCACTGCCGTATCTGTCACGGCCACCGCCATAGCGACCACCGCCGCCACCACCATATCCACCACCGCCGTATCTACCACCTCCCCTAGGCCCACCTCGGTCCCTTCCTCGGGAGGCACGTGCATGTTCAATGATTAACCTGAAAGATAGTTTTAATAATTGTTTACAACATGTGTATATATATGTAAATAATATAACACTTTTACAAGCCATAGTTGTAGTGATTTTTCCTGAAGCCAAAGAAGGGCAGAGAGGGGCCAAATTAGGGCAGGATTTTTTTTGCCGGAAGGGCATCTTTTTGCGAGCGTATTGCATCATCGAATTGTCAAACTATGAAACTAAGACAAATTAATTAATTTTATTCTTTTATTATAAAGCATAATGCCATTACAGTAATACTTTAACTAGCAAGTTAACAATAGCAACCCAATGCATATACATTGTATATATATTCATCAAATCGTCATATATAATATATTTTAATATCTATTTCAGTGAGAAGACCAAGTACATAAATGCAGAGAAACAGTTACTCTACATTTCAAATATATTGCATTTTAATAACATTCATTAATATATTCATTTTCTTTAAAGCATTACAGCAGCTCTCAATGAGTTGCATATATATTATATATTTTAATTTGTTAGTTTCTATTTCAGCAAGAAGACAAAGTACCTGAAGCAGAGAAACAGTTATTCTACATTAAAAAAAAACATTGCATTCTAATAACAGTCAATGCAAACTGAAATGAAAAAGTAAAACCTGATTTATTTCAACAAGAGCAACACATTGGCTAAGGATGTATTTCTCATACAAACCAAACGCAAATAAAGACCATTGAAACTAGTGATTGTTTACAGTGAGTTCTTCTGATAACAGATGACATCTGAAAGTCTCTGACAGCAAAACAAAACTGTTTAAATTCTTCTCTTAATGCTTCCACCATGCCACTTCTTAACTACATGCTCAGCGTCCATGTACTTGTCATTCCTGTTGATCATTAGTAATTTGTTGACAGTTTCCACTTCAAGCCGGTTTCTGATGTCCGTTTTCGTTCTTTTAAATTCAGACAACTCTCTTTCCACTTCGGCTGTACTCACAGGTAACACAACAGCTGCAGCGCATAGCTTTTGGATGAGTTTCAATGGATTTCCAATGGTCACCTGTACAGTCCTGATAACTTTCAGCAGTTTGGAAGGTGTGTTCATGTCCTTTTCTTCAAGGTTGACCACAGCATTTCTTAGAAAGTCCCACTCTTCAAGAGCTTCATCTGTGGCCATGTTGAAATGTTCAGCCAAGAATGTTATTTCATCAACCCCATAGAATGTAGAGGTATCCTCCATGCAGAATACTCTCATATTGTCTATCACATCTGAAGACTCAAGGCGCTGTTCCACATCGTTCACCAGATTGTTGATGAAGTCATTTTCAGCTTTCATTACAGTTGACTTCTGATACTCAGATGGTGTCACATACAGCTCTGTCAGCAGTTTTTGTGCATTTTTAGTGCTGGGCCCTTCAGAAGACTTTAGATTTCATAAGGATCTGATAGTGGAATCTTTCCTGGGCTTGATGATGATTGATCGACAAGTCAATCTCAGCTTTCTCAAACACCATGTTTAATTGTTGAGAGAGAGGAGGAAGTCACATAAGAAATGAATGACATGGACAGATTCGTAGGTCTTCAACTTTTTCAACAGTTCACCGGCATTTGGACCACTACCTATTCGGACATTTTAGCTGTTTGTAGCCATATTTTCCAGGTCCAATAGCAAGGATTGTTAAGTGTCTCTTAGTGATGTCACTACGTCTAGATGTGATAACCAACGGGTATGTGCCACATGTTTGATCTTCCAGCCACCATCTTCTGTGATTTTCTGCAACTTTTCCAAGGAAGCAGTGCGGTTGCCGGACGCATGGTAGTACTTAAAAACATGTCCCAGGAGGTCGTCAACATCTCTCTGTAGTTTTATGGACTCAAAACTGTCCTTGGCAGCCAGTGCCAAACGTTGGTTGTGGCAGTGCATAGTAACTATTTGTGCTTTCAGCTCCTTCCGCCTCGTGGCCACGCCCGTCTTCCTTCCGATCATGGTGCTGCAGCCATCGGATCCGAATGCCATGAAGCCCTCGGTACCCAAGTCTTTGATCACTGCTTTTGTTTCAGAGAATATAGTCTCTGCCTTTCCATCACAGATTTGTGTGTCTTTAAAGAAGTCCACACAGGCTTCACCAGTTTGACGGTCAATGTACTTAACACAGAATGCCAACTGTTTTTTGTTGCTTACATCTGCCAAAATAGCATAGGCTGGACTTTTTTCGAAGTGCCCTTTCAGAGTTTCCTCAATATCCAACACCATACAGTCAACCAGTTGCGCAGATGTAGTCGTACTCGTGTATGTTGCATTTTTGCCCTTCGCAAGGTGTTATAGGTCTGGGGTAAGTTTCTCAAAACTTTAAATGCGAGTTAAGCTAACAGCCGTTAAATTTTAGATATATTTATTTATGTTAATGAAACGTTACAATTTTAAACTGCGAGTTTATTCTATACAAAATGTTATGCTTAATAATGTACCAAATCTTCGATAAACAAGTAGCTTGCAGTATTTGCTTTATTTAAATCGTAAGTTAACAGGCTGTTAGCTTAATTGGCCGTTAAAGTTTTGAGCAACTGGGCCCTGGACATTTCTGCTCATTTTGTTAGCGAATTCAACCATGTCCTTGTACACAGTCGTGAGGGGAATATTGTGGCTGATCAGAAAGTGTAGGCTGATAAGAAAGTGTAGCATTTTAGTTGCACCCACGACAGCTTTGAACTCATTCACTCCCATCAGCAGTTTTTCTTCACCGAAGGCACGACTGATGTTGAACTGAACTAATGTCTCCAGTTGCACAGCTGCCTTGTGCATTCCAGACTGTTCATGATCCAGTACTTTGTCAATGCGCAGTGTTGTGCAGCCTTTTTCAGTCCATATTTTACATATATTTGACAACTATGATAGTTGTCAAATGCTTTGGATAAAATTTAGGTCCCCCCACGCTGATTTTTTTTATACAAAACTTCTCTTCCTCTGATGCCCAGGGCAATGTTTAAGCCAAACAGAATTTTCTTCAACCATCGATATTCTAGCTACATGAATAATTTGCCTAAGGACCATAAATAATACATGTAGTTATATATTTTTGCTAATAGAATGATTCACATACATGAAAGTAACCAGCTAAACTAATATTCACCTTTCACCCATCAATTCTTTTCCATTGAGTTCATAGACGGCATCATCTGCATCTCTAGGATCATCAAACTCCTGTGAATTGATACAAGTTTAAATACAAATTATGAAAGGTAAGCAAAACAAGGGCAGCTTCAAAAAAACAATGCAAAAATAATGCAAGATTTTTTTGTATCAATCAAAGGGCATTATCAAAGACGAACAACAATACATACTGTATTTCATGTATCTACAAAATGAAAATTCATGTTTAGTTAAATATCTAACAAAAATCAGTTACCCAAAACCACTCAATATAACTTACAACAAAACTGTATCCATTCTTCATTAACACTTCTCTTAGTCTGCCATAACCTTTAAAAAATCTTTCGAGGTCTTTTTCTCTTGCATCACCAGGAATTCTTCCAACATATACCCTGGTACCGGATGACATGTCTGAATCTGGAAAGTGTCACTGTCAAGTTATAGCAAAACTTTCCTTAACACAGTGATGACACCATGAAAACGACAGGAATAAACAGTGAAAAAGACAAAAAAGCGATTCTTTTGTCTGAATAAATCCCATGTTCAACACAGACTTGATTAGCAGTTGCGGATCAATGTAGTTCTTGTGACTCAATAACGACTGGTCTGCGACTTATAAGCCAATATTTGAATATTTGCACAGTCGTTTGGTTTTACGATTTCCATGCACTGCTACATGTTATGCGCTCGAATTCAGAATTAAACAATCATTAGGTCCTGTTCTGTTGGTGACATAAATCAAAATTGGTACAGTTGGATATAAAAAATAAACATAAAGAGAAATTCCCAGAAGAGCGCATAAGCCAAAGCTCCAGATAACTTTCTAGGGCTATTCTTTTATTTTACTCCCTAATTAAAAACTGAATTCTAAAAAACGATTGATCAAATCATTTTGTACAATTGAATATGACACATCAATACTTAGTTCTAAATTGGACACTTAACCACCATGTTTGTTGCCATGACATGTGAAGATTTCATACTGGTTTTCAGTGTGCAGATAACACTATTTGCCCTACCGATGCAGGTATAGTTAATAAGTAATTCCAGAGCTCCAGATAACTTTCTAGGGCAAATCTTATTTTACTCCCTAATTTAAAACTGAATTCTTAAAAACAATTGATCAAATCATATTTCACAATTGAATATGACACATCAATACTTAGTTCTAAACTGGACACTTAACCACCATGTTTGTTGACATGACATGTGAATATTTCATACTGGTTTTCATTGTGCAGATAACACTATTTGCCCTACCTATGCAGGTATAGTTAATAAGTAACTCAATACATCAGAACTTATTAAAAGGACGCCATATTTTGACTGACCACAATAGCTAACCATTGAGTACTCTTTGCTCGGGTCATCTAAAATGGTTCTAAACAATTGCTCATCATCTGCAGTGACACCAAAATTTAAATTATTTTAATCAGAGACTTCAAACATTTACAAACTGCTTTTTTCCTGTTAAAAAGAGTATCCATGTTTCAAACCGCCTACCTGTAACAACTACTAGCCTGGACAGCTTTAAAATTGCAGTCCAGAATGGGTTAAGGGTGTGATTACAAAGACACATGTACAGTGTAAATATAAGTTGACCTTTTAAACCACTAGTTATTTGGAGCTTCCAGCACCGCGCACACTTTCAACCTAGCACCCTTCATCAATATGTCCAACAAGGATCTTGATGTTGTACCCCCATTGAAGTTAAAGTTGAAATGTTTTGTTGACAGTACCACAATGCTTTATGGCAGCTTTTGATTCACCATATCTTTTATATTGGGTAGAACTCATAGAAAGCATTAGCATAGTTTTCTGGCCACTAACTGGCTTTTGAAGCCTTTCACGCTTCGATGAACTGGTGTTCTCCACCATTTTGCTTTTTGTTTACCTATTGCACTTCATTTCGGCTCAGGACAAGATTTCACATGGTCGTGGCGGAAGTATAATTTATCAGCCTCATAAAACGTTTATATTATTAAACTTTCTATCTTTCCCAGTGTATGATAAATGTATTAAAAGTATTATAATACTATCATATTAACTAGCATAACAGTCAGCGCACATCAAACAAGTAAATATCAATATTGAATTTGGGCTCATTCCAAATAAAAAGCGCTTAATTGAAGTCATGAATCACAGTGAATTTTGCTATATATCATGTATTGAGCACCTAGACGATTCAGTCCACGCGAGTTTCCGACACTGCCGAAACTGGTTTACTTACATGTTACGCGCGCTCACGAATTTCGAATTCTTGTTTTCATTTTTTTAATGTGTAACTTATATGCACAAATTTTAAATCGAAATCGTTTTTTGATTATATAAATGCATGTTTACACCTTGACGCACGTTATCTGGAGCTCTGATAAGCCTTAAGGCGATTGTTTTATAACAAGTTTTAATACGCGATACTTCTGCCTTAAAAGGAACGCATTTTACGTGTAATACCAGATTTTACAAGTAAAATAAACCAAACTAGTACGAACGAGTTTGGAAACGAAAGAAACACAATATTTGGATCGAAATTTCTTCGATACGATAACACCATCCGATATGAATGTTATTGGATATTATGCACAATACGTCAATATATACTAATACAAATTCGTTAACATCAACATACCTATTTTAAAGCCGTATTTTCAGTGCAATTAGGTAAATTTTCTTCCTTCAAACTGCGTGTTGGGCTTGAATCACGTGACTGCTTACGTAGTGTTTCGGAAGTTTTCGGAAAATACCCGTATGTTGGCTAAAAACCACTAAATAAATGGTAAATGCGAACCAAACTCCCAACCTCCGCGCAGAGATTTAACTGTGTTCCAGCCCTGCCGACACGAAGTTCCACGTGACCATACACAAACACTTGGCGCGAAATAAAATCGTGGACAAGCACATGATAAAAACGTGGGCAACGTAAAATCCTTGCGTTATTATGTTTACTTATTTATTTATTTATTTATTTATTTATTCATTTATTTATTTAACTTGTTATAAAAGAATAATGATGAAATTTAAATTTTGTACAAAATAAATCTTCAATATCTGAAAACTTCTTAATCTGTAAGTTTTTAAACTCGTGGTTTCAGTGGTAACTGAGAAGAGTACCAATTGGGAAGTAACCACTGCGAGGAGTTTGCCAAACTGCACCCACAAGTTAAAAACTTACAGATTTGGATTTTGTTGCATTATTGGTCCATGTATATATATTAAGAGTTAAAATGAAAAACAAAAGCGTCATTTTGATGATTTCATTTAATACACTGTCACATAGAGGCTAACCTTAAATAGAAACAACATGTCGTTTATTAAATGACAGTTATGGGAACAGTAAATTTAGGAGACCGAAGCGGTTTGGATGATCTTGAGATTGTGCTTTTAATAATCAATATGTATAATTGCTTTGCCAGATTACATTCAAATGTATAATGTGTATACTAAGAGAAAAAGATAATAAACTCTTTAGACGACTCCTATAAATGAAGGTTGTGCAAAAGTTCTTCTTCTTCTTCCTCCTCCACTTCTTTTACTTCATCTTCTTCCGATACTTGCCACTTTTAACTGACTGAAGTTTAGTTTCATTTGAGCAAGCATACATCAAATGACATTTGGGATAAGCAATACGTTTATGAATTGAAATGGGGTGAAGACAATTTTAAGTGGTAAGTTTCATATTTAAAAATGTTTTTATTGTTGTTGTTTTATGTAGCGTAAGTAGAAACATATTTTCTAAGCACTTATATTCATTAACTAAAACTCATGTTGTTGTTGTTTTGTTGCTTTTCTTGATTTTTAAATAATGCGAAATAAATGATTCTGGATTACTATCCTCGATTTAAAAAAAAAAACGCGTAAAATTGGGATATTCACATGGAAGAAACATGCTCCCTTCTTAAAAACAACAACACTTACTGCTTTGTAACCTTTTGTCGGTAATTATCAGTCGGGAATTTCCGTAGCGGAAATATCCGAAAACTTTCGAAGAAACTCGGCCAATTGATATACATGTACGTCTCGCAAGTCAACGCGTGTTGTATTGTGTGAACATAAAAGTACTTGTTCGTGTATATGTTAATGGAGATCTATTAATTTCCGTGTTACTCAAATGTTGTTTATTTTTAACAGTATCGTAAATTTAATTTACCTAACGTGGATGTAGCTCTTATTACACACTATTCATAACTGATAGTTTTGTAACTTCCTATTAGTTTCATTTTTAGCTCACCTGAGCACAAAGTGCTCATGGTGCGCTTTTGTGATCGCCTGTTGTCCGTCGTTCGTGTTTCCGTGCGTGCGTCGTCAACTTTTCATTCAAACAACATCTCCTCCTAAACCACTCGGCAGATTTTCACAAAACTTCACAGGAATGATATTTGGGTGACCCTCTTTCAAAGGTGTTCAAATCGTTACGTCCGCTGCATATGTAGGTCACCAGAACTAAAAATAGATTTAAAAAGTGTAAACTTTAAAAATCTTCTGTGAAACCTCAGGGCCCAAAGGTTTTATATTTGGTATGTTATCCCATAGTTGTCCTTTACAAAGATTGTTTAAATAATGCCTCTGGGGTCAAAACGGGCTACGCCCAGGGGGTCACATGGTTTATATAGAATATATAGCAAAATGACTTTAAAAATCTCCTCTTAGACCACAAGGCCCAGAGGTTTCATATTTGGTATGTAACATCTTATAGTGGTCCTCTACAAAGATTGTTCAAATTGTGCCCCTGGGGTCAGAACTGGCCACGCCCCGGGGGTCACATGGTTTATATAGAATATACAGCAAAATGACTTTAAAAATCTCTGAAACCACAAGGCCCGGAGGTTTCATATTTGGTATGTAACATGCTATAGTGGTCCTCTACAAAGTTTGTTCAAATGATACCCCTGGGGTCAGAACTGGCCACGCCCCGGGGTCACATGGTGTATGTAAACTTAAATTGTAAAATGTCTTTACAAATCTTCTCGGAAACCGCAAGGCCCAGAGGTTTCATGTTTGGTATGTAACATCCTACAGTTGTCCTCTGCAAATAGTGTTCAATTTATGCCCCTGGGGTCAAAACTGGCCACGCCCCGGGGGTCACATGATTTATATAGACTTAAATAGCAAAATGTCTTAAAAAACTTATTCTGAAACCGCAAGGCCCATAGGTTTCATATTTGGTATGTAACATCATATAGTGGTCCTCTACAAATAGTGTTCAAAACTGGCCACGCCCCGGGGGTCACATGATTCATATAGACTTAAATAGCAAAACGACTTAAAATCTCCTCAGAATCCGCAAGGTCCAGAAGTTTCTTATTTGGTATGTAACATTGTATAGTGGTCCTCTACAAAGATTGTTCAAATTATGCCCTGGGGTCAAAACTGGCCACGCCCCGGGGGTCACATGGTTTATATCAACTTAAATAGCAAATGTCTTTAAAAATCTTCTCCACTGTAACCGCAAGGCCCAGATGTTTCGTATTTGGTATGTAACATCGTTTAACATCTTATAGTAGTCCTCTACAAAGATTGTTCAAATTATGCCTTATGGGTCAAAACTGACCGAACCCCAGGGGTCACATGGTTTATATAAACTTTAATAGCAAAATAACTTTAAAATTCTTCTTCTCTGAAACCGCAAGGCCTAGAGATTTCATATTTGATATGTAACATCGTATAGTGGTCCTCTACAAATATTGTTCTAATTATGCCCCACGGGTCAAAACTGGTCACGTCCCTGGGCTTACATGGTTTATATGGACTTAAATAACATAATGACTTTAAAAATCTCTTCCTCTGAAACGGGAACGCCCACAGCTTTTATATATTTGGTACGTAACATTGCATAGTTGTCCTCCCCAAAGATTGTTCAAATTATGCCCCTGGGGTCTAATCTGGCCACAACCCGAGGGGTCACATGGTTTATATAGACTTAAATAGCAAAATGACTTTAAAAATCTTTACCTGAAACCTCAAGGCCCAGAGGTGTGTTTAAGATTGTTCAACTAATGCCCCTTGGATAAAAATAAGGGACGCCTCGGGGATGCAAATTCCAAGTAGGTTACAATGAGAAAGAGAGAGAGAGAGAGAGAGAGTGCTACACACAATACCTTGTTAATACAACTTTACAGTTATTTTTATTTTACTTTATTTATCGTGTTTCGATTTGTTTCTATTCTCATTATTATAAGGCTTAATACCCATTCCTTCCACACTTAGATTTTATGTCTTATAATTATATAAGTGACGTGTTCAAACAAAGTGTCGATTTGAAGTTATAGAGTTAAATTTATAGCACAATAACTTGATAAATACCTAAATTTCAGGTCATTGAAAAGGAACGCTTGAGAACTGAGCAAGCAAAAAGCAAGACTTCTCGACCATTGTAACTTTGCCTCACAGATTATACATATTTGAGGCGTGTCGTGGGAAAGCCGGGCTTAATGCATATGCGTAATAGTGGCGTCCCGGATCAGCCTGTGCGGATCGAGGACGGCACTTTCCGTCTACAGTGGATTTATGTTTAGAAGAGACTTTCTTGAAACAGAAAATAACATAAAAGCGGAAAGTGCCGTCCTGGATATTAGCCTGTGCGGACTGCACAGTCTAGTACGGGACGACACTGAACGTACATGCATCAAGCCCGGATTTCCCACCACAGCGCAATTTTAAGAGCAATGCAATATTCTCATTAAGGACAAAAATATGGATCCAAGTAAATTGCAAAGCGACATCGAAGTCGACCACGAAAATGTTCCTCGTGGCGACGAAGAGGAAGAAGAAAGATCGGACGAGGAACGTGACAGTGATGACGAGAGAACTTGCAGATTTGTTGAAACCAGAGAAAATCCGGAAGTACTCAAAATAAAATCATTGAATAAGAACAATAAAGAAATGGCGCCCTTCTACTTCGGGACTACGCTTGATAACAGAATGGCTGACGTGAGAAAGTCGATTTATCATATCCGAAATAACTGGTCCGAATATCGACAATTTCAGGTGGCTTTGAAGGACTTGCTGATGGAAGACGGTGAGCTAATCTTTGAGGACGAAGAAACGCGCGTGCACTGTGAGCACGTGCTCTCCTCTGATCGTGATTGGGTGACGTTAGACGAAGCGCAGTCCATGGATTTAGGATATGAAGCAATCAAGTTGTATACTTCCAAGGAGGGGCATGCCAAAATCTACCGACTGGCAAACGCTATTTTCCGTCAGAAGGGCGAAGTTTCGACTCAATGCATAAGGAGTGTTGTGTTCTTGATAGAGTTGATCAACATCGATCTATTTAATTACTGCCAGAAGGATCCATCGAAGGTCAATTTTCGTGGGATCGTTTACAGAGGCATGGCAGTCACCGGCGAGGATTTGCAAGCGTTCAAGGACCTGCGGGATGAGCCGATAGCAAACCGAAACATTGCGGTCCCGCTAGGTATTCATCAGTAACATCAGTATTTCGTTTTGTTGTGTATTACCTTGGAGGTTCATTCGTTTTTAGCTCACCTGAGCACGAAGTGCTGGGTGAGCTATTGGTAGGGGACCTCTCCTGCATCGTCCGCCGGCCGTCGTCCGTGTGCCGTCAACAATTTGTTTCGTTCTCACACTGGAGACTTCACTTTTTATCCAATCTTAACCAAACTTGCACAGTTTAGGTATTACCATTAAATCTCGGATGGGATTGTTATTGGGCCAAGTCAAGTCATTTATGCACTCAATTTAATGAAAAACATGAACAAATTGAGGTATTACTAAGATACTTACAATAAGAGGCTCTCTATAAATCTATAAGTTACTGAAGAGTTTACGGTTTCTATGTTATCAGTGCATGTTAGTCACAAGGAGAGTCATACATAGCGTACATGATGTAGCTAGTATGACCATTTATGATAGCACACTTATGTTAAATTATTAATAGTAACAAATAATTATATTTTGTAATATTACCAACATATAATACATAACCGGTATGTTTTAGCTTTAAGTTTGTCTTGATAAGCTGCAGTGAAGTCACAGTCGGAGATATATATACTAACATTACTCAAACAGCTGTCATACCTTGAACGAAATAGGCATATTAATACATATATTAATACAAATATGTATGTATTTATTTAATTGTATATTAGAAGTGGCATTTTAAAATGTTCAACGATTATGCTAGCTTACTTAAGTTTATAATACTGCCAATATACACAATAATTCCGAAGTTACACCAGATCAAACCAGTAACACTAGAGTTATTGCCCCTTTTTCATGCAAAAAAGTGCAAAAATGCCTTTTTACAACATATAGACTTTATTTTCCATCCAATCTTAACCAATCTTTCACAGGTTGTGTAAGACCATCAGATCTCAGCAGACGCCAAATATGGGCCAGACCGTGTTTCAAACACTGGAGTTATTGCCCGTTGTTTATGAAAAAATATATAAAAATGGACATTATTCTGGATGGAGACTTCATTTTTCATCCCATCTTCACCAATCTTGCACAGTTTGTCTATGACCATAGGATTACAGTTGAAGTCGAACATATGCAAGATCGGACGAGAAACACCGGAGTTATATTTCCCTTTATTTGTGAAAAAGATATGCAAAAATGGACATTATTCTGGATAGAGACTTCATTTTTCATCCAATCTGTATCAATCTTGCATAGTTTGTCTATGACCATACGATTACAGGCCAAGTTGAATATAAACAAAATCGGGCCTGAAACTTTGGAGTTATTGCCCTTTGTCTGTGAAAAAATATACAAAAATGGACATTATTCAGGATAGAGACTTCATTTTTAATCCTATCTTCACCATTTGTGCACAGTTTGTCTATGAACATAAGATTACAGATGAAGTCGCATGTAAGCCTGTTCGGGCCAGAAAAACAGAGTTATTTCCCCTTGTGTGTGGAAAAAAAAACATAAACAAGTTATCAATGATTGGCTTGCACACAGGATTTTTTATTCAATGTTGACCAAACTTACACAGTTTGCATATGACCATAAAAATTGATTGATAAAATTTGATTTCCAATAGTTGCAAACCTTGCATGCAGTTATTTATACATGCAACATTAATGGCTTCAGAGCCTGCAGTAACATCATTTATCATCATTGGACGGAAAATTATCAAAGAAAAAGCAAAACTTGACCTTATAATACATCCATTGCAATTATCGCATTGCAACTAGTTCTCCAAAACTGTCTGCGAAAGAGACATCAAAATCTACTGTTTCGGCATTTTCCAGAATTGTCACTGCCTTAATGAAAAAGGGCCAGGTAAGATTATCGAGAAAAATGGTTTGACAACCATTAGCAAAAAAAAAACGCACATCCACTACCCAACTAGTACTTTAGTTAGCCCATTACACTAACCGATGTTTTAAATCAAATCGATCCTTTCCACCTTTGCGCATTGTTCAGATACTTTAATGTTCAAACCTGTCACAACAGTATGGTCTTCGTCTGTACCAGTTCTCAGGTGAGCGCTTTGGGCCATCATGGCCCTCTTGTTTATATTCGGCATTATATTATTTTGTATATTGAAACGGTTAGGGTAACTCGCCCTTAAGTCGAACAGGTTAATGCTTTACCTCTTCAATTCAATGCTCATTGTACAGAGCCGGGACTCAGCTGGTGCAGGCCATACGCACCATATCTAATGACTCTGCTTTTAGACAAACTGTTTGGTTCCCGGCTTGTTTGCTTTGAATGTTGTTGACAAACCAATACCCACTGAATTTGCCCATGAGTCAAACACATTCGGCCCTAAGACAAACACAAGTTGCCATAGCATTAATCACATTACCCATTGCCTAGACACAATAAAATTAAAACAATCACATCTAGAGTCCTTTGTAGAGCTTGTACAGCCGCAATGCAGTCTAGCGAACCCAGTCACGAAGTAGACAAAACACTCAAGTCGATTTAGTTGTGTATTTCCACATCATAACAGGAGGGTAAAAAGCTACAAAGAAACAAAGAGGAATTCAGAAACTTCTTATGACTAACAGATGATTTAAACACTACAACAGGCACATTTTGAACATCATGGTAGCGTCATAACACTAATAAAAGACCTTGAAAAAGTCACTGTACATTTTAACATTTACCGGTGTGGCAGAGATGCTCTTCGACAGTTTTTAAGAACAAAACAGCGAGGATTGATTTAACACTGAATTTTTCGAAATACTAATTAAGCATTACACAGAAACGAATTTCTAGCCAAAAAGAGCCCAACCAATTCCTCTGCAAATGTCGGAAATTTACCAAGGGAGACAAAAAATAATGACTTGAATCACTAAACAGCGAAAAAACCCATAAGTACAGAAAAGACACAAAAGTACTAATGCGGTAGCAGCACAGAGCTTAAAAAATAACTTTGTCCAGAAAAAAGTGTTTAAAAACACGACGAATTACACGGGCACTTCTAGCGTCTATTCGAACATCGCAACAACATTACCATATTAAGAACTTATCGGGACACAGTAAAAATGCGTAAATAGGAGATACAAAACATTTTGTGCTGCTTATTGTTTGTGAACTAGGCGATTCTTTATAGATAGAATCATGTTAAATGACATAGATATGTTGTTAATTCCCATGTAGTATACATATAACAGGAGTTAAAGACCTGTTCATCATAAGGGCGAACTGCGTTCGTCTCAAGGGCTAATTGACTTGTTACGCAGAGTTAATTGAGAAATCTATGAAAATAGAACAAAACACTGAAAACTGTCATTTATAATTTTAGATGAAGTTAATGTTTTCAATATTTAGTCCTTAGTGGTGCTGCAAACGTATCTGACCAAAATGTCGATGGTATCAAGTTGCATCGTATTTGAAAAATCTGAATTTCCCGTCTCGCGGAGTTATAAATAGTGCTACATGTACGATGTCATCGTGAGAAATTTTTTGATTACATTATATTTCGACTTATGTTTTTAGCTTTGAGTAAAAAGGATGGATTTTTCGTTAAACTGGTTATAGCATGTCAAACTAAACCCATCTTTACACAATACAAAGAAAAAAATGTTCAACTCCGGGGCAAATTCGACTCAAGGGCGAGTTACCCTATGCTAATATATTAATATGTAGTTTGCGCATGCATGATGCCATCGGTTTATTTAATGATTTTTTCTGTTGAGAACGTAAATGCGGCGCAAGTCGAAGAGTAAGAATTTGAATAATATACATAACATATATTAATATGCATGTACCCTGATTTAGTCGCGAATCTGTAACATTTAATGTATTACATTGTTTAATGTTAGTGATAGATACACACACGAATCGGTAATATTCGAGATAAAAATCTGACTATATAGTGCCCGTTCAATGGAGACAATTTATGCATGTCGTTATTTGCAGGTCTGTTTGCGTCGAGTTCGAAATTAAAAGTGGCAAAGAAATTTATTAGAAAGCAGATCAAACACACAGAACCAGCCAAACAGCTGATCCCGCTTCTGCTGAAGATCAACGTCATAGGTCTGAAAGATGAATACGTAGCTTTTTATAGACGTCGTTTCCCCAACGCAGAACTGACCACAATCTGCGCCGTTGACATCCACGAAATATCGAAATATCCAGGGGAATCAGAGGTCCTTCTAAGAGGCCCGTTTCTGTTGATTCTAGACTTCTATCGAGATGAATCTATGAAAATCGCCGGCGACGCTCCGTACGTTGTTGAAGCAGTGATGCTCAATGCAAACCGTGACCACATCTCCACCTCAACTTGCCTCGGGGAACACGATGCTTTAGCCAGGGACCTGTTTGCAGCCATGGTAACGGAGACGAGAAGTGAGTTTGCAGCCACGTACTGCTTCAGAAAAGGGTTGAGCGTCGACGAACAGGAATATAGGACCATTGCTAATACAAGCAAACAAAAATTAAATGAACTCATGGAACAGTAAATCAGTTATGTTTTCTGTACGTTGTCTTTGTTTCTGCCGCTGTATCAACATTCAGATGCATTGTATAACTGTTTTGTTTGTATTTCAAATTTTGCTTCAACAAAATGTTTTGTTATGTTGCCGTTTTACAGCAGTTTTATTATGTTTTTGCTGTTTATCTATTTGACGATTTTCATTGCACGCTCTGTGTAAACCGGAAGAATATCGATGTTGCGTAGTGGTTTAATTATTCATATACTGATATTATTTATATATATATAAAACTCTTATTTTGAACTTTGTATTTATCTGATACTCATAATTGCTTATAATATGTGTTGATCTTTCATTATAATCGGCTACGTGCCGATTAATGTCATTTTATTTACGTGATTTATATATATATACATTGCCTAAAATTATGCCAATTAAAAAATGATACGTGTATAAATATCAGAGTGTGAACCATGATCTGAAGATTGTCTGTATATTTTATTATTTATTTTACAAGAAATTGTAAGGATAAACATATTGGATTAGAAAATAAATATGTATACAATCAATAAACGTGTGTCGTATAGCGTTCTAAGACAAAGGGCATTATCACCGCAATATCACCTTATCGATGTAATTATGCCGGTACACTGACAAGCCGTTTAAATATTCTGTAACTGAAACATTGTACCGTTCACTTCTTTGCGCGAGAATTTCTGTTTAAAATTAATACAGCTGGTGTTGGTATGCATAATCCAAATATCTTTGTCCCCCCCCCCAACCCACCCACCCACCCCCACACTTCCAATAAAAAATCCGACAACTCGCAAATACACTTATATGTGTGTAGGTTTTGACTATTTTTCGGTACGTTTTGACCGAGAAAAACACTGTACGTTTTGGTCGTGGTACGTTTTGACCATAACTCCATTGAAGGTGGTGAAATAAGTTATTGGTACTAAAATAATCCACATATTTATTAAAAGAAACAGGTTATCAACGTTTGGTACACATTTGTACTTATTTTGTCTACCTTTTGCGTCGTTAAATGTGGCTATTAAACAATGAAAATACGTGACAAAAAATTATGTGCCACAAAAATGGCCTGCATTCAAGGTATTCTGGTACATGATCTTTACTTTCAATTTAATCAATTAAACAATTTCAGTTGCTTGGTTTAACGAAGTATGTACTCGTTATGCCGCTGCCTTGTGGAAGGTCTGTGTAGTCCTTAAACATTATCAAACATACATTTAGTATAATGTAACCATTTGGATGGGAATACAAGAGTAGCTTCCCTTATTTGCCGGCTTATTTACTTCCGGAATTAAAAAAAAAAACGTGGAACAAAATGAGCTTTGCGTGTTATAAAGAAACTGTAGAAGAGGGAGACACGGTTATGCTGTATCTTGGTTTTGACAATATGCACACATTTGTTATCAAACGTGGTACAGTATTTCAGACCAGATACGGAGCGTTAAAACACTCCGATTTGGTAGGTGTCCAGTATGGAAGCAGAGTGCAGCTGAAGAAGGGGTATCTCTATGTCCTGTATCCAACCCCTGAGTTTTGGACTTGTAATCTTCCACACAGGACTCAGATTTTGTATTCCACGGACATCAGCATGATCTCATTGCAGCTGGAACTGCGACCAGGCTCAGTAGTGGTTGAATCGGGTTAGTGTTCAAACTTAAATCCGACTTTAGTCTTGACAGATGATGCAAGAACGGACTAAAACACTATAGATTCTATTTTTCAAATAACAACAATAAACTTGCTGTTTATATGTGTTTTTAATTGTTTTCCACACCCTTTATTTTTTGTGTTTGTGCTCAAAAAAATAATAATGTCAATCTGACTGCCATGGATATTAGCATAACAAGTTAGGCCCTGTGCCAATATTGAGCTACTTTTTATATGGGCAATATTGGCGGGGCCTAACCAGGGAAAGACCAATTCTGTTGTGGAAATTTCTCCCTATATGTCTATAGAGTAGCGACAGGATTTTCGTCGCTACTGTCATGCGCTGAAATGGCATGGTTAGCATTAATATTTCTTAATAAAATTTACATACCTGCAACGAGAATTTATTGCTCAATAATGTTTCATAAATATTTGTATGATTGCACTTACATTTTGGATGCAACACCAATATAAACCTACATACTATTGCATTTTCAACACATCTCGCTGTCCTCCACTGTGTAGGGGGGAAGGACCACTACTGTGGAAAGTTTTCCTTTTTTGTCTATATTGTTCCGACAGGATTTTGATCGCTACTTTCACGTCCCGAAATTAGATAGTTATTGTGAACGGATTGCAATAAAGTTTACCTACTTGGACAGATAAACCATTCCTAATTAATGTTCCATAAATATTTGTATGAAAACACTTACATTTTGCAAGCCTGAGCCATTTAAACCTACACACTACTGCATTTTAAAATAATCTCGCTGTCCTCCACTGTGTAAACTTTAATTGATATTCTGCTTCGCTGAATGGTTTGCGTCATTTCGATTGGTCTCTCGATTCTATCAACAACTACATTCGTCATCCGATTGGTTGAAGCATATTTGAAGGGTTAAACAAGGCACAGTAAACATGGCGGTCTGTACATGAATGTAGATTTAAACCAATTTTAAATCGGAATTAAACGCATGTCCTAGGTAAATTTCAGCACATGTTAATCAGTTTAGGTGTTGTTTAAGTAAAATACGTTGATATATAACTTAATTGTCGCAAATAATGGAAATTTATGAAAATTTAAACTTTTAGATTTCCACCACATAAATGGTCTTTCGGCGATGAGACGTTCCAGCGAATTTAGCCCTATATAAAATATAACACTAAATTTGCAGCTTGTCTCATGAATTAGACTAATCGATATTCTACTACACTGAAACGATTGCGTAATTTCGATTGGTAATTCAATTATATCATTCATCATCCGATTGGTTGAAGCATATTTGAAGGGTTAAACAAGGCACGGTAAACAAGGTGGACTGTACATGAATGTAGATTTGTTCGCATGTTTAAATCGGAAATAAATGCATGTTCTAGGTAAATTTCGGCACATGTTAAGCAGTTTAGGTGTTGTTTAAGTAAAATACGTTGATTTATAACTTTATTGTTGCAAATAATGGAAATTAATGAAAATTTAAACTTTTAGGTTTCCACCACATAAATGGTCTTTCAGCGATGAGACTTTCCAGCGAATTTTGTCCTATATAAAAAGTAACACTAAATTCGCAGCACATGTCATGAATTAGACTACCATGGATATCTACCAGTTTGACCCGGAATGTCAGTTTAACTGACAGGTTTCACTGTATAATTACAAATACATAGGAAGAATATAGTTTATAAAAAAGAACTAAGACAATTAAATGTAATTGAATCACAAATCATGAAAACTACCGTAAAAACTCAGTCATAAGTCTACCCGCTCATAAGTCGGGGGGTAAAAAATGGTACGAAATTGGCGATTTTGATTATGTTCACTTCATAAGTCGAGTCAGAATTACTAGAAATTGGGAAAATGAAAATATGCGTCAGTAAAATGACAAAGACCTCGTCAAATTCATTGTCCGGTTTAATGTTTTTATCCAATAAAATTTAAATGCATTGTCATATGCCTGGCGTTTGCGTTTGCCAGGCATTTTCACAGATTTAACGTAAGTCCAGTTTTTTTTATCTAATTATTAAATCCAGATATTACTTATGCACTTTAAAATCTAGTTAATAATATTAATAATATTAAGTTTGCACTCTAACAATCCACGCTAGTAATAACCCACAAACTATTTTCACCAACAGTACGCTTTTAATCTGATGAAACAATTTGATCACTGTAATCCAATCTTTGTACCGGTACTTTTAATATGACTATCAAAACAATTGATTAACATGTTGGTAAAAACGTGATTTTATAACAATGATTGACATAACCAAGAGGCCGTTAACTCCACCGTCGTTCTCTGTAAAAGTTCGAAAGGCGGAGCTATGCACGTGCTCTAACATAATTGGACGATTGCCACTGAGTAACAAACACGTGATTGGTTAAGCATGTCGCTTCTCTAGACAAAGGAAGCCAATTTTATCGGCGAGAAAGGGTTATTTTATGGCTTCTTGACAGAAATCGGCTTTACTTTGATGACGTCAAAGTGTCAATTCACGCAGATTGCGAATTTTCGTGAGACTTGTATTAATGCCCTTGACCTTGACTCTTTGTTTACGATTTCACAGTTAAAAAAGACAACTGCTAACATGAAACTTCCTATTAAATTATCAAAATAAAAAAAGAGTAAAGTTGCAAACTGTGATTATATTAATTGGTAAGTATCAGTTAATAGAAGACGTTTTGTGTTATAAATCAACGAGTTTTCTCTACAACAACAACAAACAACCATTACCGCGACGCCGCGAGGATCGATCTTCCTTGAATTTCCTTTTTTTTTTTCATGAACTGCCTCATAAGTCGAGACTGTAATTTTAGTCGATTTTTGAAGGAAAAAAATCTCGACTTATGACTGAGCCAAAATGTATAAACTTACAAAGAAATTATATGTATCACATATGATGAATTTTGTTTCATGTATGCATGTTCTTTAATTGCCTGTCTGTATAAATAATGCTTTGTGCTCGTACAAGCCAACGTTAAATAAAGTTTCTTGTATCTGATGTTGCAGATTTTGTTTCATGCTAACGCCCTTCAGATAACTTTGATTTTGTTTAATTTTGCTTAATCGTTTTTCCAGGTACGGGCAGTGGCTCATTATCACATGCTATCCTAAGAACTATTGCACCGTCAGGTCACCTTTACACAATCGAGTTTCATGAACAAAGAGCTGAGCTTGCAGCAGAGGAATTCAAAACCCATGGTAGACATTTACAATAGCTTTTTTATTTATTGGTTCTCTGACATTTTTGGAAAAATGTTGGCAGAGGAAAAAAAAATAACACAGACTTGAGAAAATAAATGACTAGAATTTCACAAATGGAAATGGAGAGTGATATTAAAATCTTTATGAATTATTACTTATAAAAATCATATAACACAATATTAACTTAATCAGTGCATGAAAACCATGACATAATACCAATAATAGTAACATTAAAAGGCAGTGTTTATCATATAAAAACTAATGTTAAAATATGCTCACACATAAACACGGTAGGCCTACGTCAGAAATCGCTGGGGCCATATTATATGTATAACAGCATGTTTGATGAAGTGAAAACTAACTGAATATATCTTATTAATAAATTAATATACACCAGTGAAATTTGTTAATTTATTATTGATATAAAATTATAAATATGTATTTAATACAATGATTCTAAGATCTTAATTTGTTTCACTGAGTATTTCTTCTTGACTTTTTGCATGATGTATTAAATTACAGAGAGCAGATCATATTTTTTTTTTGCTTTTTGAAAAAAATCGTGTCGGCGGATCCGATAACCAAGAAATTAAAAAAATCGCCTTATACAGGTCAGGGACTCTTCATTAAAAGAAATTTGCAATTATGAGTTGGTGCAGTATATTGAAATACCTTCATGCTTTTGTTGTACCTTCAAAAGTTTCTCTAAACTGTATATTGATTCATAATGTAAAGCATAAAATAAAATTAAAAACCCTCTAATTATGATATAAATTGTGGACAACGCTGTCACACTGATCTACAGACATCTGTTTGTGTCGCCTTCGCCTGAATAGGCATCATATAGGGGTTACTTTGATGGTGGTGTCCCCTGCAGACAAATAACTTGAGAAGTTCTTTTGCAACCATTCTGAAATTTTAGGAAAGTGTTAGTAGGCAAAAAGGAAGGTTAAGTTCGGTTTTCGGCATAATTGCTCTTATCGTACTTGAGTAATGCCCCGTCAGGCGACACATCCGACTCATGGAGTTCTAGTCTTGTATTATGTATTTGGTGATTATTAAATGCAACATCATGTCTTCTATACTTCTTGTTTGGTTTCTGCAGGTGTCGCTTACACTCTGACTAACAGAGATATGTATTGTGGAAATGTTTAATAACCCTGCCTCTGATCAAAAGTCATAATTTTCTTGTACAAAGTATTTCCTAAATGCAATATCACATCAGTCTGCTATACTTGACTGTCTGGTCTCTGCAGGTGTTGCTGACAACGTCACTGTGACACACAGAGATGTTTGCGAAGCGGGATTCCAGCTGGACCACGTGGCAGATGCAGTCTTCCTCGACCTCCCAAAGCCATGGCTTGCCATCGCCAGTGCTAAACAAGCACTGAAGACTTCTGGTAATACATTGTTTTCAGTTTTCCGTGTTTTGGTCGAGTGTCAGTTCTTGAAAGCTTTTACTGGCAAAGCCATTACTTGCCACTTCATGTGCAAGAAAAGCGCTGAATACTTGGGTAAAATTTGGTCTAGTTTTCTTTCACTTTGGTAAAATTTGGTCTAGTTTTCCCTTCACTTTTGAAATTTTGGTCTAATTTTCCCTTCACATTGGTAAAATTTGGTCCAGTTTTCCTTTCTCTTTTGGTAAAATTTGGTCTAGGTTTCTCCTCATTTTGTTAAAATTTGGTGTAGTTTTGCCCTCAGGTCCATTTGTCCTGTTGGGTTCTTCTAATGAGGATAGGTACACAATAGTCAATGGAGAAATTCTTTGCACATAATAGTCTGGAATATCATGTTCTTCTTTTATAAATCCGTAAGATTTCCTCCTGAACTGTAATGCCAACATTAATGATAAACTATTAAAACTAGTTTTGTTATTGACTAATTGACTATGTTTTTTAAGGTCTGGCAGTAATATTGATACTTAGTTGATAAATACAACTGTTTTATAATGCAAAATTAATTCAGCAATATAACTGTTCTAAATCTTGGCTTTAAAAACTTTTATTTCCATGTAGAGATTATATATTTATTTTGTCTTATGCGTTAACTCGGTTTCTGATTTATCCTTACTGGCATTGTCTTGTGGGATATAAAAAAGCGTGGGTGAAAGTTTTCAGTATTAATACGGATTTCAGTAGATCTATTTTGGAAAGTTTTTGTGCAACATAAAATATACAAAAAATTACAAGTTCAATATTTTGAAAACCTGATTTCAGTATTTTCAGTATTTCCCATGATAAAGTGAAATTGATGCCAGAATAACGTTAGCATGGTAATTTTCAGTAATGTTGAAATAAAATGTTTAACTCAGTTGAAAGACGAAAGTGTTGTGTTTAATGCCTAAATAGGGAATTTTTTAATTTAATATAGGAAATATTTTAATTACTAGTATAAACAGATTTCCTATATTAAATCAATATACCATATATACATGTATAATTGTTTTTTATTTTCTAATAAACACACATATCATATCACGATATGCTATTTAATTGTGTTTTTTGCGTAAGTAATCTTTTGGGTTAATTACTTTTATTTACATTCTGAAGATCTCTTTTGTTAGCTCACCTGAGCACGAAGTGCTTGGTGAGATATTGGTATAGGGGACCTCTCCGTCGTCGTATGCCGTCAACAATTGGGACCGTTATCGCGATACAGACTACTGGTACATTTTTTTTATTCAATCTTGACCTAATTTGCACAGTTTGTGCATGACTATAAAATCTCGGTTGGTATTGATAATGGGCCATATTGGACCGGAAACCTTAGAGTTATGTGTGGGAAAAAATGCAAAAATTGTGTTTTTTGTTTATAAACACTTCATTTTTCTACCAATCTTGATCAAACTTCCACGGTTTGGGTATTGTCAAAAGATCACAGTAGAAGTCAATATTGGACAGGTTTGGGCACAAACACCAGAGTTATGCCCCCTTTTTTGTTGAAAAATAGGCAAAAATTGCCATTTTACCTTGATTAAGACTTCTATTTTTTTGCAATCTTGACCAAACTTCCACAGTTTGTGTGTGGCCAAAAGATTTCAGCAGGAGCCAAACATGGATAAGGTTAGGCCACAGACACCAGAGTTATGGCCCTATGTATGTGGAAAAAAATGCAAAAATTGCCTTTTTTGTTCATAGAGACTGTATTTTTCTTCCAATCTTGACCAAATTTCCACAGTTTGTATGTGATCATATGTCTGCAACAGAAGCCAACAATCGGTCAGATTGGGCAACAAACATATGAGTTATAGTGAAAAAAAAAGTAAAAATTGTTTTTCCGTGCATCGATATTTCATTTTTCATTCAATCTTGATAAAACTTCCACATGTTTTGTATGGCCATAAGATCTCAACACAAGCAGCAAATGAGACAGCCCATGAACACAGCAGTTATATCCCCTTAATTGTGAAAAATAATGCAAAATTAAATTTGTTGCAAGACGGGGACTTCATTTTCAACCAATCTGGACCAAACTTGCACCATTTGTCTAGGACCATAAAATCTTAAGCAAATTTCAATATAGGACAGGTAAATGGCAATACACACTACTCTTTGAAAGCAAGCATGACATGACCTTTGCACAGCGGTCGCCATTATCTTTCAGAACTGCGGCATTAACACTATTCCTTCGAAATTGCCTGCGAAAAGTTGGATACCAGGGTAGAGTAAAAAAAATATATCCAGGTCCTTACTTGTTCTATGTATGAGAGTTAAATCAGCTAGACAAAATATTTAAGGACATTATGGCGTACATTCCGACAAGCTTTTCACAACAGTAAGGCTTTCATCTTTGCCAGTACTCAGGTGAGCCCTTTGGGCCATCATGGCCCTCTTGTTTATAAAACCTGTTTGTATTTCAATTTTGCATACAGCATGTACTGGTAGCCAAAACAGTCAAATCAGATTGTTTCAAGGTGATGAGAACATGACCATGTTTGAATGTGATTCGATAAAACTAAATTAAAACATTACATTTTGTTTCAGGAGGAAGAATATGCTCCTTCTCCCCCTGTATTGAACAAGTACAGCGCACATGCGAGACATTGACACAGCATGGTTTCCACGAACTGAAAACCATGGAAGGCTTGCTACGCAATTTTGATGTTCGCACGATATATCTTCCAATAGCTGACCTTGGTCCTGGTGATGTCATTGATCAAAGCAAGATTCAGTCAGGGTTGGTGGATGGTTGTGATAAAGCTGAGCAAAAGGTTGCAAGTACAAAATATTCTTGCGAGATAAAATGTGGTAATGATGAAAATAAGAATGAAAATCGGGAGCATGACATTTCTGTAAAGAAAGATGTAGACAGAAGTAGGTCAGAAAGTAATGACACTTCTAACAGACCTGTTAAGAAAATGAGAACTTTAAATGAAAAATCAGAAAACAGAAGACATGACTTAGATCTTATTGGACGTAAAGATGAAAAGAGCTTCTTTTTCAAGGCTGCTGCTCCATCAGTGCAGATGCCTGGTCATACAGGTTTCCTCACATTTGCATCATTGTATCCATCATGAAGTAAATTATCCATGTTCCCAAAAATTGTGGCTGAGGGAAGTTGTTTTGTTGATTGAAAAATAAATCATAAAGGAATTTATGTTATTGTCCTCATGAATTTTCAAGGAAAAATGGGTACGAGTCACTGTACCAGTCTCCGCGAAAGTCGTCAGACCTCAGAAAAAAGCCAGTAAAACTGTACGAGGTCCGGTTAAAATGACCAGAACACTGGCCCTCCTGTCTTGTGAAAACCTCTGGTCAAGTACCTACTTGTAAGCTTATATGAGGCGCATCGTGGGAAAACCGGACTTAATGCATGTGCGTAAAGTGTCATCCCGGATTAGCCTGTGCAGTCCGCACAGGCTAATCCAGGTCGGCACTTTCCACCTACAGTGGATTTATGTTAGAAGAGACTTCCTTGAAACAGAAAATACCATAAAAGCGGAAAGTGCCGTCCCGGATTAGCCTGTGCCGACTGCACTGGCTAATCCGTGACGACACTTTACGCACATGCATTAAGTCCGGTTTTCCCACGACGCACCTCGTATGTTTTTGAGTGGATAATAAAATGGAGTTTGAGCCAGTGAGAGATTACCAGACGTTGTAGCAAGTAATGGATTTGAGACTCACGCGGACACTGCATTGTACAGTCTGTTTTGCCATAAGTTAAGGCTCATAGGTGTTACCTGTACATGTAAATAGATGTAGGAGTAACTGGGAAAAAATCTTCAATACAAACTTCTAGACCTTAACAGCTTTTGCCACGAATAGTTTGAAAGTCTACCCGAGCTATTGTTGAAAGTTTAATTTCTATTCATCGAATGTCACAAACATTACCACATGCTTTTATGTGCGAATCAGTTGAACCATTTAACACATGAATTTACTGATATCCAAGTGCATTGTTTGGATTAATTGCAGATTCATTTGCATATAATTTGCATATGATTGACATCTTCTGCAAATGTCGATTGGGTGTTCAGAGGTCAGATTAGAGCTTACTTTAAAGTTTTAAAATCGTTTTCCCTCACTTTTTATTTTGTATTTAAAAGGGCTAAAACACTCTTAATTTAAGCTTTGCATATTATAGTAATCACATCGTCCGTCCGTCAAACTTCTTGTGCAGAGCGTAAATCCATTAGTATTGAAGGGATTCAAATGAAACTTCCTGTAATGATAGAGGACAATGAGAGGAAGTGCAGAGCACAAGGACCACAACTCTTTCTACAATATTTACAGAGTTATTGCCCTTTGTTTAATTTTCTTGTGCGGAGCATATCTCCTTTAGTATTGAAGGGATTCAAATGAAACTTCATATAGTGATAGAGGACAATGAGAGGAAGTGCAGAGTACAAGGACCACAACTCTTTTTTCAATATTTACGGAGTTATTGCCCTTTGTTTTATTTCTTTATGTAAAGCAGTAATTTTCTTATGCGGAGCCTAACTCCTTTAGTATTGAAGGGATTCAAATGAAACTTCATATAATGATAGAGGACAATGAGAGGAAGTGCAGAGTACAAGGACCATAACTCTTTCTTCAATATTTATGGAGTTATTGCCCTTTATTTAATTTTCTTGTGCAGAGCATCACTCCATTAGTAGTGAAGGGATTCAAATAAAACTTCATATAATGATAGAGGACAATGAGAGGAAGTGCAGAGCACAAGGACAACAACTCTTTCTCCAATATTTACGGAGGTTTTGCCCTTTGTTTTATTTTCTTGTGCGTAGCATTAATTTTGTTGTGCGGAGCATACTACCATTAGTATTGAAGGGATTTAAATGAAACTTCATAGAATGGTAGTGGACAATGAGAGGAACTGCAGAGTACAAGGACCATAACTATTTCTTCAGTATTATGGAGTTATTGCCCTTTGTTTAATTTTCTTGTGCGGAGCATTACTCCATTAGTATTGAAGGGATTCAAATGAAACTTCATTCAATGATAGAGGACAATGAGAGGAAGTGCAGAGCACAAGGACCATAACGTTTTCTTCAATATTTATGGAGTTATGACCCTTTATTTAATTTTCTTGTGCGGAACATCACTCCATTAGTATTGAAGGGATTCAAATATAACCATATAATGATAGCGGACAATGAGAGGAAGTGCAGAGCACAAGGACCACAACTCTTTCTCCAATATTTACAGAGGTATTGCCCTTTATGTTATTTTCTTGTGGGAAGCATTAATTTTGTTGTGCGGAGCATACTACCATTAGTATTGAAGGAATTCAAATGAAACTCCATAGAATGATAGTGGACAATGAGAGGAACTGCAGAGTACAAGGACCGTAACTTTTTCTTCAGTATTATGGAGTTATTGCCCTTTGTTTAATTTTCTTGTGCGGAGCATTACTCTATTAGTATTGAAGGGATTCAAATGAAACTTCATACCATGATAGAGGACAATGAGAGGAAGTGCAGAGCACAAGGACCATAACTCTTTCTTCAATATTTATGGAGTTATTACCCTTATTTTTTGTGCAGAGCATAACTCCATTAGTATTGAAGGGATTTTAATAAATCCACATTTATTGATAGAGGACGTTGAGAGAAAGTGCCGAGTACAAGGACCATAACACATTCTTCAATATTTATGAAGTTATTGCCCTTTGTTTTTTGTGCAGATACTACATAAGTATTGAAGGAATTTAAAATAACACCACATATATTTGATAGAGGACATTGAGAGGAAGAGCAGAGTACAAGGACCATAACTCTTTCTTCAATATTAATGGAGTTATTGCCCTTCAGTTAATTTTCTAGTGCAGTGCATAACTCCCTTAGTATTGAAGTGATTTAAAATAAAACCACATATATTGATAGAGGATGTTGAGAGGAAGTGCATGGTACAAGAACCATTACTCTTTTTGTAGGAAGCGTCATATTTGCCAACATGTAAATGACATTGTGTTGCCTTCCTCTGAACAGCATATGCTTCAGGGGCATTCGTCATATCCTGTGACAAGCCTTGTTGCAAAATGTGCATGCAATTTACAAAGATATTATGTGTTTGTATATATCAACCCAAACGGCCAGCAGTTGTAAGGAGATTGAAAAAAGGAATAGAAATCAGCACACTGCCATTTTGTCATGGATCTTTCAGTAACTCGTAGTAGTTTATTGAAGAGACGTAGAAGTAAAAAGATGTTACATTTGTCTTTATTTCAGCAATATTCAGACCATTGGCACATTGGTTGAAAACCTTTTACGGTTTCCGTCCAGCTTCGTGTCCGTGCACGACATTTCCAAGCGGTGTTGGTCACTGCATTTCAGCTTGAGTTTAGTTTAAAGCTATTTATTTTAGCTTGATTGTGTCCTAGCCCAAAGCCCTGGGCTAGTGCTTTTGATTTGGGGCTAATGGAAATTTGTATGCACTAGCCTGATCTGGCTAGTGTTTTTGTTTTCAGCAAATTATATCATAATAATATGAACAATTACAAAGTATTAAAAGTTAATTAATAACAATTATAGTTTCTTTGGAGTGCATTATGATAAAAGTTGACCAAGTAGAGATATTACATTTACAGTTGATACTCGAACTGACAATTATTGATTAAAACAGCATTTTCATAGTGCTTTATTGCAAGACTTCGGGCTAGTTATTTTGCTAAGTCACTGGTCCGAATGGACTAGTGCTCTGAAAAAATTAAGGTGAAGACTTTCAAAGCCAGGGGCTTATTGAGACACTTTCGAGTCTGTTTCCTGGATAGAACCAGTACTGGGTGGCTTTCTGAGAATGATCATTCCAACGCTCCACTAGTAGTGATCGAACTCGCGACCTCCCGATCGTAAGGCGGACGTCATATCCATTACACCACTGCGGTAGTATCTTTGAGAGGGCGTTAGTTTAAGGTCAAACGCTCGCTCTGTTTTAAGCAAAAAAAAATTACACATTTTGTGTTACACTCATAACCCAACGTTTGACCTTTCTCAGCAACCAATCAAATGTGAAAAATTCTCGCGAGGGAATCGTCATTCATGTTTTTATTTTTCCAAAACAAATATCTTGACAGATATTTTCACTCGGCGACTGTTATCATTTGATATGTTATGTCCAGTTTTGCGGACATCCGTGTACAATCCGGGGATTTAAAGGGGCTCCCGCCGATTGCGCCCCCATACCCGCCGCTGCCTTGAATATAGCAACGTTCGATTGAGATCCTGCCCCAACCAAAAGGAGCTCAATATCCACTCGCGTCTAATTATTTAGCCTAGCTGTTTAACCCAACTTATGACCTTTCTCGACATCCAATCAAATATTGTGAAAATTATGCGCGAGTAGCCCCGAATGAATAAATCCCAACATTGCATCGATCGGCTAATTAAAAAAAACAACACTACGCTGGTTATAAGAGTGGGTGCAACATATATCAGTACCAAAAATATGGATGACAGATTCGTTACAAGTTTTTGAATACTGATGTCAAATTAAATAATGGTATAGCACCGTTCGCACAAAATGAAAGCTTTCACATACAAGCTACGCTATTAAAATAATTTTTATGTAATTAACATGTAATATATAGCAACAATTTGTCGTTTTGCAACGATGCAAACGAATACACTTCTACTTTCACGTGACTTCTTTTATATTCATGCACAATATGCACGGTATAAATAGACAATGCTCCTATCACCTGATCAGCGCATATCGAACGAATTTATCCTCTGCTGTAGGTCATTGTCAGGGCGATCTATCTCAGAGCTACAACCGGTCTGCTGGAATAGGCAGGAAACTTGACAAAACTGTCGTTGCTGAGATACTCTTTACCAGACAACCTTGCCATAAATGTTTTGCAACATTGTAATGCACATGCATGCTGCAAACAGAAATCCACTTAAAAAATAGTTTTCGATTTAGAGTCGTTTATCGGCTTATAAACAACGATTTGGAGTTCTGATGCGTGTAAATTAACCACGAGGGCGTTAGCCCGAGTTGTTTAATATACTGCATCAGAACGAAATGATTGCTCCCATTTCGTTTTCGGCTATATTTATAATATATGTGACCTGTGCTGCAAAAATGGGTCCTATGGATGAAAAGTCACATTTTCAGTTTTTTACATTTTCATTCAGTACTATCTTTAAGAAATAAAACACTGAAAAAAATACGCTTCTATAATTATTTTTTTTGGAGATATTGCCAGAAACGTAATACCACCGTTTAATACAAAATGTCATATTTTGTGCAAAAATAACCAAAAAGTACACTTTATATTACTTATATTGATATACAAAAAATACACAATGACAACACTATTATCAAAGACTATACTACAGTTGTATTAAATAAATAATTATTTTTCATTTTGTCCTCACACTGTTACAAAAGATGTTTCAAAACATAGTTTCCATAGTAACCAAATTAGAAAATTAGTTATTTAGATTAAAACCTGAGTGCACATTACCAATTTCAATTATGTTACCAAAATCTTTGTATTTGCATATTAGTATCTTATTTAGGAGCTTATAAAAGTACATTGTTTGTGATAATTGCACTGGCATGAAATATCTTTACAAACCTGTTGGAATCAATTTACATGTATGTAGGTTTAATAATAATAAACTGTGTTACATATATGATATCCATAATATTTGTTTCTATCGACCAATATACTTCTTTTTAATATGCACACTACAGCTGATACATAAGATTCATTTCATTCAATGCACACATTGTTGAATACAGTAACTGTCTCCATAGCAACAGCATTTTAGAGGCTAATGGGGCAGTATAACAAACAAACATGCAATAATGATTTAAGTAATGCATGTTACATGTGTTTATAAAAACAACCTTTATAGTTTTAGCACGCACACTAGTATTGTTTAATTGAATATCAAACACATGGACAAAATTAACAATATAATTGTGTGTTACATCATTAAACAGTAGGCTAAAAAATCAAACAAAAAGTTACTAGTATCATTTCATCAAACTTGACAACACTAGAACAATCACCCATAACATAATACTTAAACATTTTAGTTTGTAAGAAAAGCAGGTAAATAATTTTTCATCATTACAAATAACAACTAAAACTTCTCCAATTTTAGAATACTTAGGTTTTGTCCACATGAAAACAAGATACATGTGATAGAGTATAATAAGATACTGGTATGTGTACTGGGCCAGTATTCAAAACTTTCCTAAGGGAAATCTTAAATAGTACTTATGTGTTATACATGTGTTCATTATTTCTGTTTACAAAATTGTCAATACTAAACACCTAAGCAATTTTTACTAGTTTAAAACATTTAAATATAAATAGACTTCTTAATGAAACCTCCATAGACTTAAACAATTTTGTGATTTAAAAAAACTTAGGTTTTCCCTATAGAGCTTTGTGAATAGAGCCCTGGTCAAATTAACACGAATTTTAGAGCTTTTGTTAAGATTAACAGTTATGGAAAAACGCATTCCTTTCGTCCAGTTATGATCAAACATTATTGAAAATGTACACATTAAAACAAACATTCAACATGTTCATTTTTGTCTTTGATGATCCCATTTAGGAACTAGAGGTAATTGGCAGGTTAGCAACAGTTGTACGACAAAACTGTCAGATTTCATCATGGAGATACCACTGCCTTTCTGAAGACAAACGTTGAAACCTGGTCCAAATTTTTGGTTCGCAATTGCATCAGTCTGAAGGTTGAGACATGGCATCCCCACATTTTACTATTACCTCGGGACCATCAGTAAGCTTTCAACACAATGTGCATCTACATTCTACTGAAGAAACCCGATGTGGCATATTATGGTCATACCGGCACGACTGCATGACTGTTGTGGCTGTGTCCTGTATAAATAGTACAGTACAAGTACCGGTATTCTTTTGTAAACAATAATCCCTCATGATTTTTTTGTAATTATAGGTCATACATTTAAACTTAATATAATATAATTTAATGTCATTCATTAACTATCAAGTCCTTAATAGATGTGTTTTTTAATTAAAATGTGCATATAGTAGGGATTTCTTATGGCATTCATCATCAGATTAATCTCTCAAGCTCGGTATGGTTTCTGTAATTCGGTGACATGATCAACTAATATCATGTGGAATAATACTCAGTTCATAATACCTGCATGGTTACAGCATCCATATGTCGCTATTTGTTTTCCCACAGCCAAAAATGCCAGTCACTTGATAACTTGGTGTGGCCTGCCAGCATCAAGGAGTATTCGATCCCCTAGTGTATTCCTTCAAAATATAAATTAAAGATAGCAATTTTAAGATAGAGTATCCAACAAATGAAGATATTCTGTTAAATACATTAGGCTTTGGGACTGTTTTTTAAACAATGTGGAAAATGTGCACATTTTCCATGGTAATAAATTAAATCATCCAAGTGTCAAAGAAAATAACATGTGAATTGTATATGAATTATGTATAACTATAAACATTTTTAGGCAGAATACTTACCAGTCAATTTTCTCCACACAGCATAGACCAGGACAGTATTATGTTTATTCTGTCCATCACAGTTGTTGCAGTGGAAATGAGCAAACCTCTCACCAAGACCATACTATTTAAGGTAATGGCGGAGGAAGCTTACAGCTGGGTGGGCCCATTTTCCTGGCGCCAAGCCTTCATATGCAAGATAAAACACTTGCTTCTCTAAAAAACAAATAAAACAAATATAGTTTTTGCTGTTGCATCACAGACACCTTCATTCTGGTGGATTCAGCCAACCTAACAGTTTTCTGAACATTACATTAACCTAATTTCTAAACACAGCACATATCAAAATTACAACAAAACAAAATATTAACAAGTGCAATTTTATTTTTTTTAAAGTTTCTGTACTCATGTTATGATTAAATACTATTGCAAGTAGTAAAAACTCCTGCAGACATTTGTATTGTTTGATATTTTGGTTGGTGAAATGACCTTACAGTTACAAAGCAATGAGGCGGGTCAATCAGGCCATGCCTTAAATTCATTCAATGCTCTTAAAAGCAATCGGCCTATGATATAAGAAACAGTGCAACTGTCTGGGCTTCTTAGGGTACCTGCTATAAGCCAGCCGATCAGAATTCACAAACCACAAGAAACATCTAGAAGAATGCAACTTGCTTTTTTTTTTAAAGTTTGTTTATTCAGTAAAGTTTCTTTACCAATTTTTATTGTTAATACTAATAATTACAAATGTTTATTGGTTTGAATGACAATTTTAAAAAATTACTCATGCAAAAACATAATTTTTAAGTGAGAAAAATGTGCTGGCATGAGTTACTGGTGAGCGAGTATTTGTCGGACGAAATATGCACTTATTTTGCAACAGTTTTAATTCATGAACAAACTCAATAATGAAAATTCCCTTGTAACATCCTGGGTTGATCACCCGTTTGCGTATGTAAAAAAAAAATAAGTTTTACTTGTGCGCATGCGCAACAATAGAGGCCCTGAAAGTGGTACATAAAACACGGTCTTTTTCACGTTGACAGTAGTATTTTCCGGACGTTTTTTTAACAAAGAGCCATGGACGTCACTAGAAGGTACGAACGCTATCTACGAAACTTGCGAATACAACAATTGCTTTATGACGACGAACAGGTCGCATCTAGGGTCTGCGTCAGGGATATTGTTCAATTTCTGTAATTCTAACATGGGTATGAGTCCGCCCATTTCCAGAGAGGACCGGAACCCAGATCAGGCGTGGATGTTCCGGTGTGGGGAGACCCCGGTCCACTTCTGGTTCAACGACTACAAGCAGCCATCTTGGATAAGAATGCTGAACTGGTCCATATCTTACAGGCTCGACTCCGACCTTCCGCATCCGTATGGGACCATGAAAACGAGGCAGGTTATTGTGCAGAAAGATTATGAGAAAATCTTTCAAGCAAAGATTAAGACAGCATTGTCATCCTCAAAGTGCGAGGGGATTGTACGTTCAACAGCTCAAGAAACACGGTCTTCAAGTCGATGTATTTGGATCCTGTGCGGGTAAAAAAATAAGTGAAGAAGAATACCAAAGGATTTTACCAACATACAAGTTTTTTCTTTCGTTTGAGAATTCTCTGTGTCAAGATTACGTGACGGAGAAGTTCTTCCGGATGTACAACCACGATCTGGTGCTTGTGGTCCGGGGAGGCGCGGACTACAGACGTCTGATTCCCACGGACACGTATATCAACACGGCGGACTTCCCGTCTGTCCCCAACCTGGTCGAGTTTCTGAACACATTGGGCAATGACAAGGAGAGGTATATAGAACTGATGAAGAAGAAGGATATGTACGAAGGCGTGTTCGGACTGACATACTCTCAGAACCTTTGTCAGATGTGTATGATGTTGAATAACGTGGCGCAGTACAGAAAGACGTACGATAACGTCAGAGATTATCTCGAAAATGGACAGTGCAGGATGGCCACTGACGTTGATAATCCGGGCAATAAACACAAGTTTTTAAACAACGAGAGGGTTTTCCAGTAGACATTCACGTATAAGCATTAATTTGTAGCTGCAAAAAAAAAAAACGTTTAACCAGCCCCTATTTTTATAAACATAATTTCTTAAGTTTAATCAACAAAATAAATTCCTTCCATTGAGAAGTCCTTCTTTCCTATCAATTCCGCCACTCCTGTCTATTAGGCCACCCCCAAATAATGGAAATTAATTATTATTTCTCATAAAACTTGTTAGTTATGACCAGTCGCACGTTAATGACGTCAGTTTATAAATACGCCTATCGGACTATCTTTAAAACTTCTTAAAAACGCGAAATATTTAAAGGTAAAATTTGCTTTATTTTGATTAGTCTCATAACATACATTTTTTTGTAAATTTATCGCAAGAAAAGCACAAGTCATCGTCAAACGTAATATTCTGCAATGTCCCGCGTAACAGTTAATTTCTGTTGGAAACGAAATGTCGTCTGTATTTCCGCGGCGCTAAAAGATACAGTCTATTTTTTCCATGTTAGACCTAGACCTCATTTCCGTTTTCAACTGCGAAAAAAATGGTGATTAGTAAAATTCATATAAGGTAAAATTTGCAAAAAAAGAAAGTCCGTTGAATTGTCCGGGCCAACATAAGTTTAAACATATTTATTTCTCTTGTACAACTAGCAAATATACAAATAGATGCACAATGCAATAAGAATAAGAAAAGGATTGAAACGAAAGAATTAAATTCTTATATGGTTTCTCTCCTTGAAATAGTTTTTACACATATAGATGGCAAGGTTTTATAGAACAAACAACAAGCATTGAAGCCAGATAAAGATGTATATGTTATAGGTATTCTAAGTTTTAGAAAGACAAACGAGTGAGGCGAGAAAAAAACAAAAAACAAACAAACAAACAAAAAGAAAAGAAAAAAAAGAATAAAAAACAAAACAAGCAGTGGAGGACTGGTGATGCACGGAATAAATAAACAGTGACAACGGAATCGGAATCGGATTGTTAAGAAAATCGTCGGGATTCGCTTAAATACTCTTGGACGTGAAGAAATATGGTGGAATTTACATTGTCGTCTAGATTTATATTGCCGAATAATATTACATTGAGGTCTACGTTGCGACTTATTCTATAAATATTGTTAATTAATTTAGCTCGTATTGTGTTAAAATATGGGCACATAAAAAAGAAGTGATGATTCGATTCAATATCACCACAGGAACACAGTGGAGAAGCAACGACATGTTTTACATAGAGATGTTCATTAGCGTACTTGAATTGGTTCTTAGCCTCGTATGAAGTATTTGTAGATAGCGCTTACCGACATAATAGTACGAAGGGTTCTTGACTACGTTTCGGTTAAGATTGTATTTAAAGATATTCAACGAGTCGCTATTTTTTACTAATTCTGGTAAACTATTCCATTTTCTAATAACTGCGGGTAAGAACGAATTATAATAAAGAGTAGATCTAGTTTCTGATGTACGAAGATCATTAGCGTTTCGAAGATTATACCTAGAAACAGAACCAATATGTTGAGGTACCAGATCCATCAAATACTGAGGTGTAAGTAAATTTTGCATTTTGTAAAATAATATAAGTTGATGTTTATCGCGTCGATCTTGCAAAGGTTCCCATTTAAGTTCGTTATGTAATTCTGATAGGGAAACTAATTTTGATGATCCGCACGCAATTCGTGCCGCTTCGTTTTGAATTTTGTCTAATTCGTGTTTTTCTGCCTGGGTACAATTATCCCATATTACATCTGAGTATTCTAATAAAGGGCGTATAAACGATATATAAATTATTTCGAGCGATGTTCGGTCAAGTTTGAATCTCAATTTGCGCATAATATTAATTCTACTCCAGGCTTTGTCTGTTATATATTTAATATGCATGTGCCATTTGCAATCGTTCGAAAGAATAACTCCGAGATGTTTATGAGAACTGACATCTAGTATATTTGTGGAGAGCATTGTAAAGTGATATTGATTCGGTTGTTGTTTTCTTGAGAAAGTTAATGTTTCTGACTTGGAGGGGTTGAATGCAACATGCCATTTTAGAGCCCAGTTAGATATTTTGTCGATGTCGTTTTGTAATATTGCATTTGAGGTGTTAGGGTCATCTATAATTATGTATAAGGATGTGTCGTTAGCAAAAAGGCGAATATTACTTTGGATATCATTAACAATATCGTTTATAAAGATTAAAAATAATAAGGGCCCTAATATAGAGCCCTGGGGGACACCAGCTTCAAGTGTGGCCCAGTTAGAGCATGCGCCTGGGAGCACTACGCGTTGGCGTCTTCCATGTAGGTAGTTTACAAACCAAGAATGTAACTTTCCGCGAATGCCAATAGCTTGGAGTTTGAGTAACAGACCTTGGTGCCAGACCTTGTCAAAGGCCTTACTGATGTCAAAAAAGACAGCTTTAACCTCTAGCCCATTGTCAAGGGCTTTGCAGAACGTATCGTATATATAGGTAAGTTGATTTGTGGTAGAGTCACCCGGCAAGAACCCGGACTGAAATGAGGTAAGTATTCTATTATTAATGAGATGGTTATAAACATGTTTAAATATTATTTTTTCAAAAACTTTTTCCATTGTATTAAGCAGCGAAATTGGTCGATAGTTACTTACTACTTTTGGATCACCCTTTTTAAAAACTGCACTGACATTAGCTTCTTTCCAACAGCTGGGCAATATACATTTGTTGAGCGAGAAATTAAAGAAGTCACATAGAGGAGTGGACAGTTCAACCCGACACTCTTTTAAAATACGGTTACTTATACCATCAGGCCCAGACGCTTTGTCAACAGAAAGTGACTTAAGAATATCGTGAACATCAGTAGGTGTGATAATGATCGACTCTAGCGAGTTTGCAATTGGTACATAGATGGGCTCCGGTGCGTCGTTGTTATTAATGTAAAGTTTTGACTGACTTTCAAAAAAGTTGTTTAGAATGTTCGCTTTCTCACAACAATCAGTTGAAGTGGAGTTGTCGGCAGGATTCACGAGTGCAGATATAATGTTATTATTAGGCTTATTGATAAATGACTTAAGAATCCTCCACCAGTCCTTAGGTGCAAGATTGTTGTGTTTAAGTTTTACACTTAACCTTTCGTAGTAATTCTCTTTAGCTTGTCTAATTAATAATATGGTCTTGTTTCTTATTGTTCGAAATTTGGACCAATAATAGTCATAATTTTTCGATTTTGCATATCGGTAAGCCCGTTTTCGTTTTCTTATCATACGGCGTATCTGTGTATTGAGCCAGGGAGCGTCACGCGGTTTTATTTTTATTATCCTGTTTGGGATACAATGTTTAGCATTACCGATAATAGTATCGGTGATATTAGTGCAATATGTGTCAACATCAATACTTGCGATAGTATTCCAATCAAATGTAGAAAAACTTTCACGTAACATATCGTAATTACCATCGTCATGTTTCCATAAAGGACGCTCATATGCTTTCGTATTTGGCTTATTATATTTAAATAGACCATATATAGGACAATGGTAGCGATGTTGTTGATCAATAAAAGGTTCGCCGACACCTGATAATGCCAGGCTTTCTGGATTACTTACTAATAATAAATCGAGAATTGACGAAGACCTTTCCGTAAAATACGTTGGTTCGTCAATAACTTGAACAAGACTGTACTCTTGACACCAAGAATCTAGTTTTCTAATTAATATAGGTTGGCTGTTATTTAGGTTAAAATCACCGGTTATTATGATATCAGAAATGCCGGTTTCGACTGCTAAACCAATAGAATCGTCAATTAAATTCGTGTATGATGCATCTGCGTTTGGTGATCTATAAAATAACCCAAATAGGGCACGCTTTTTACTCTTAAAGTGGATTTCAATCCAAATGCATTCTAATGAATTAAGTTCAAGGTCAAATCTGCGTTCGTAGTGGATAGAATCTTTTACATATAACATAACGCCACCGTGACTATCATGTATTCGGTCTTTGCGCTCAGGGGAATGATATGAGGGGATAAGGAGTTCATCAGTTTCGATAGAGTTGTTAAGCCACGTCTCAGAAAAGGATAATAGATCAAAATTCGAAAGCTCTGCTGTAAGAATTTCCATCTTGTGCCTTATACTCTGCACATTATACTGAATAAACGAAAAGTTGTTATGCATTGCCAAAAGATCGGACAATGTGTTAGACTCAGTGACAGAGGAATTAAGAGAACTAAGCGATACAGGGCCTGGGTTTGGTTCTATATCCCCGGAAAGCATCAAGATTACTTTAAGCCATGTCACGAACACGACTGTTAAGAAAGAAAAATATATTCTTCTTACGAAAAATACGTTAGAAATGTAGCGCTCGCCCAATATAATGTGTGTATGAGGTCGTTGTATGCGCCGGAAAAGTTGAGATTGACAATGTTTTGAAGACTCGACTCCAGGGCAATTTCGTTTTTGTACAGTGATATTAGAACAAGCAAGTTAAAAGATGCAAAAAACAATCCGATTGACGTGTATCTTGGTAAAATGTTATGAGTGTCCATCATAACACAGTAGGAAAAGTGAATGCAATGCGTTATTTTCACGAGTTACAATAATCCTAAGAGCATCATACAATCCTCCATCCTTTAGACAGTAAAATAAGTATACAATGGGAATGAAAAAGGTTATAAAAAAGTATATGGTCATTGTAGATATGAACTGGTCATTCATATATTTTACAAGTGCTACAAGTGTAATAAACGGTATTCTTAGTGGCCACTGTTATTGAGAGAGTACATAAATGTATTTATAAGGTTGCTATGCAGATACAGCGTGCAAAATCAGTTATACAAAGATACATAAGTACAATAATATATTTAAGAAATGTACATGTATATTACAGTTTTTGTACACATACACCGTACACATTCGGTAATACAAAATATACTTCCGAACAATATTTGCACACTATGTCAGAAATCTAATACTTTTGAATAGTGCACAATGAGCTAAATAGGTTAAGACTTTGAATGCTATATTGTACATTATTTTTTGGAAAGGAATCATATTGTTATCTGTAATTATAACAATAAGTTGGTAAATAATCTAACAGAAGCAATTTGATTCGTTCATACTTTGTATGGTAGTATACGTTGTACAATCAGCAAATTAATTACTTTAGAGACAACACTGTTAATCGGATATAACAAAACTTTGGTTATTAATTATTCAACGAGTTCAAAACATTTTGCACGAGATACATGTATTCCGCAGATATGTTCAAATGACAGCTGACTATAAACATATAGAGTGGACAATGTTTACATCTATCGTATATTCTAACACGATACTCGCTGATTTATTTAAAGAAAAGAACACAATTATCGTTGTTGAACTACGCAGGTCAGATTAATTCTGTCAGATAGTTTATAATATTGTAATAGGTGTAACGTTCACTCAATACATGGTATGGGTATACAATTTCTAACTAGAAGACATAACTATTAACATAATTTGTCAAAATCTATTTTGTGTGATGAAATAAATTTGTTTAAAATACAACTGTTATAAATGTAACATTCAGTCATTATACATTCGTACCATTCAATCAATATAATTTCGTCTAATAAAATGTTTATTTCGATACGTGTATAAAACACCACATAGTTCGTACGTTTTAAACAATTCCCATTTATACAAGCCCTACGAAAATGGAACGTAGGGTCCGCTCATGGAAATAGTTTGGTGTAAAGCTTAAATAGAAAAAAGTCGTACAAATGTGTGATGCATTACAATTTGGGGTTATCCCCAATTAAAGCAGCCCTACAGAAACGAAATTATGGGTCCGCTTTGGGATATATGTGTATATATAAGCAGTGTGACAACAAATCTAGCACTGTGGGAAAGATGTGTTTCTATTTCATTTCACACTATGAAGCTACACTATGCTTCGTTAAATGGCAATATTTTATGTTAGTAGTCAACACGGTACAAATACATGTAAGTACAATTACATATTTAATGTATCTTGACTTAATGGAAAATAGTAATACGCGGTTCTTATTCCTTATTTTTCATTTTACATTAAAATGTTCAACTGAAAATCGTAAATAGATAATGTAAGTATAATTGTGACCAGCAAAGTACAATAGTGATAGATGCTGTCTGAACACCTTTATAGAATATCATTATACGTTTAATTCAGGTTTATACTGGACACGAGAAATTGTTACCAATCATAGTACAATGGAGTAGTTAAGACAGTAAACAATAACCAAGGCGTATTCAATGACATATAATCAGCTTTACTATAAATTCAACATGTTTTCCACGTTTAACTGCAAGATTATGGTTAGTTCGTAATTGATACGTGTGTTGATACTGTTCGGAGAAGATAGCGTGTCACTTATGCTTTATTTTCACTTGCGACAGAGGCGTAAGATCTGTTGGCTTTGGAGCGCAGCTCAGTTATATCTGTACTGGTTTTTCAATTCGATGGATAACACGTTTAAGGTCCCGAACCAAAATTGTTCCATCATGGGTCCACGCACTTTCTACAAGTTTTTCAAAGACGAGTTTGCGCGCATCAAAGAACATCTCACTACTCTGCTTCGTTAGCGCCTCATTAATAAAATTGCCTTTGTATCGGTCGGACGTTTTCGCCCGAGATCTCACACTGTACAGTTTTTGTCGGGCTCTGTAGGACACGAACTTGACAATTATGTCTCTAGGCTTTGAACCCGGATGTTTCCGCTGCCCTAATCGATGCGAGCGATCAATCTCGTCAATGGACAGGTTTGCGCCTAGGTCTTTCGCCATTGCAAGTATTATCTTGTCAGTGTCCTCCTCTCCGGCTTCCGGGATTCCAGTGACACGTAGGCAATTGCGGCGACTGTATTGTTCCGCTCGGTTTGCTTGCACCTGTAGCTCAGTCACCTGTTCTTTGAGACATTTGTTTTCCTGCTTTAGGGACTCAATTTTGTCGTTGAGCGAGGCATTTATTCCAGCTATGACCTGCGGTATGAAAGCCTGCACAACTGAGCTAACCATGGCCTCAAGGTCAGTTTTGAACATATCATGCATTTGTCTGGTTATTATTTCTAAATCAGCTTCGCTAAGTTGAATCTGGTTTATGATTGCACTGTTCTGCATGATATCAGAGTCAGACAATTTATTCGTTTTGTTCCCAGTTCCTAAGTCAATACTTGAAGTGGATAAGTCGCGTTTATCAGGTCGTTTTCCCTGTACAGGTGTGGAATGGTTATTCATGGTTAGCGCTGTTAGTTTTAGATGTGACGCGCAGCGATGTACGTACGTACTAGTTACCGTTAGTTAACGGTAAAAGGATTATGTTTATACGTATTAGTGGTGGGCACTGGCAACTGATTGAGCCAACATAAGGGACATTAGGGTGTTCACAAATGCTTTGATAATAAAGTGCAGATGTAGACTCAAGGTACGGAATTTTGGTCAAAATGTTGAACGTGTATTCTTTTAAAAATACGGCGATTTTGCAATTATTCAGATTAATTAGATACCTTTTGCACCATGCGTGTATTTTCTTTAACGATGTCCGAGACCTCATTTTATTGTAAATTGCAAGGACACGGCGGAGATCAAATTCGTGTTATTATTTGTTTATGTTTTTATTTTTAAACTTCAACATATAATTCACAACAAGGCAAATCAGGGTTAACGATTTCGAAATATTGCCACAGTCGTTACATTATAAACATTAATTATAACAGTTTTACTAAAAATCTAAACAATGTCCGCCCGATTTATCTGATACGTTTTTAATTTCTGTTATCGAGTAAGGTGTAAATAATATACAAACATGTTTCAGAAATGCTTTAGAAGATATAGATTCCACAAGTAAAAACTATTGGAAAAACGTAATGCACAACAATAAAAATGAAACTAAATGTTTTGGGTGTTTTTACGTTCTTTAGAATGTCCCCTGTTCTTGAAAAGTATGCCTGTTTTTTAATAATCATATTTTTTTTTGGTAATAGTTGCAGTTTTTTTTTTCATATCACCATTTAATATTTAAATATTATAATGAAACAGTAATTAGTGTTTTTAGTCACGTGTGTAAATTTTATTAAATTATGATTTGGATTTCTTCATGTATTGCGCCTGTATAAATGTCCCCTATACAGAATATAAACATGATTTTGGTTAGACGTCATTTTAGAGTTTTTTCCGCTAGGAACGTTTGTTTTTCAGAGATGCATTTATAATACGAATATGCTCAACAACTATGGATATTATATGATTATATTTTTATCATATATATATAATAGTATAATTGTTGCTTTGCAATATCAGAACATATTTATGGAGATTATTTTAATGCAATTGTAAAGAACTTTTTTGGGGGTGGGGGATGGGGAGGGGGTTTCCGACAAAAATGGACAAATTATGCGTTATTCTGATCGCACATAATGGCATGCTAAAATAAAAAAAAAAAGACAAACAGAAGTATAAATGTAAAATGGGAAATACTTATTAAAATGAATCAACGATTTTGAGCGAGAATACAAAGTCAAATTTACACAAGTGTTGGGAGAGCGTAGAACGCGCTAAGGGTACTTAATATGCAATATGAAAGGAACCGGAATTGGAAGTGGCGTGCTCGGAACAAACTAACCACGGCAGTTGACTTGCCGTAGTATCAGATGCTCTGACATGAATATCTGACGAGTAAGTCGTATCCACTGGCAACTATTCATAAATGCACAGACGGGTTTGCTGCTCAGTTTAAGAGCCGATATTTATTGATGATTCGTTTTCGACAGTAGAAAATTGAATTTAAGATTGTGTCTAATTTAGTTTAAAAAATACTTAAAAATACGGTTTATTCCTCATTGATTTAAGCATCCGAAGTAATATACAAATCTGTTCGTACGTAAGACAATAAACTTAAAACATTTCTTATTAAAACGTTAATAGGCAGCTTGACATATTGACGCGACGTCGTGTTACGATACCAGGAACGAATAACGTGCGACTGGTTTAATCTGTATTAAGACAATTCTATCACATAAATATTTTGTATTCTCAACGAAGGGGGTTGCATAGAGTCGCCGCTTTGTCCGTCCGTGCGAATTCTAATTTCACTGCCATTCACTTTGTCTGTGTGTGAAACAAGTTTCCCGACAATTTTATCCATCATATTCGATGTCCGTCCGTCCTTCCTTCGGTCTTTCCGTCGGTCCGATATTTTGTTTCCTTGCGAGATCTCAGGAACTAATGACTCGAATTCAATGAAACTTTATCTACAGCATCCCTTTAGGGTGGACATGCGCATATTGTCAGGTCGTTCCGGTCTAATGATTTTTAGTGAGTTATTGCCCTTTTCGTTTCCGCGCGAGATCTCAGGAACTAATAACCCGATTTTAATGAAACTTTATATGCAGCATCCTTACCAAGGGGACATGAACATATTGTCATGTCGTTCCGGTCTGATGATTTTTCAGGGAGTTATAAAGTTATAGCCCTTTGATTACAAACAGGACATTTTAATTGGAAATTGTCATTTCCGTGCGAGACCTCGGGAACTCATGACCCGAATTCAGTGAAACTTCATATGCAGCATCCTTACTAAGGGGACATGCGCATATTGTCAGGTCGTTCAAGTCCGATGATTTTTCAGGGAGTTATTGACCTTTTTAAATAAAAAATAATACATTTTAATAGATTATTTTCTTTTCCGTGCAAGATCCCAAAAACTAACAACTTGACTTCAATTAAACTTTATATGCAGAACCAAGAGCAAATGCCTATTGTCAGGTCGTTCCGTTTGATGGTTTTTCGAGGAGTTATTGCCCTTTTTATCAAAAGTATTTGTCATTTTAATACGAATTTTTTCGTTTCTGTGCGATATCTCAGGAACTAATCACTCGAATTCAATGAAACTTTATATGCAGTATCCCTATTTAAAGGACGTGCGTATATTGTCAGGTCGCTCCAGTCTGATGATTTTCCAAGAGTTATTGCCCTTTGATTATACATTGACTGAGTTGGTGTTTACCACTCATGAATCAGGTCTCTAGATCAAAGGTCAAGGTCACATCTGTGCCGGGACCGGCTAGCTCAGTTGGTAGAGCGCTGAACTGTATATCCGAGGATCGTTATTTCCAACCCCAGCCCGGCCACATAACTTGTGTGGGGATTGGTCATGAAATTATTTCTGCGCCCATTTTCCCACTAGTTCTGACTTAAGTAGGGCAGTTGTCAGTTACTGACATGGGTATGTGCACATAGTGTTGGTGAACCGCTTAGATCGTCCAAGCTTGCCCAGGAAAAGTGTGAGTAGGTTAACTGACCGCCGTGATATGTCTGAAATACTGTAAAAAACCGCGAAAAATCCAAATAAACAAACAAATCAAGGTCACATCTAAATGTCGAAGGTCAAAATTGGAACTTTGCTTTTTTGTTCTTTCACTTGCCATGGATTTTAAAACTACATGGCACAAATGTTAACCTGAATAAAACAGCATGAAGTTCACATGAACCAGGTCCGTAGGTCAAAGGTCAAGGTCACACTTACAGGTCAAAGGTTAAAATCAGCTTTTTGCTTATCCGGAATATGACTTGGCCATGAATTGAAGGATTTTGAAATTACTTGGTACAAATGTTTGCCTAAATGAGACGACATGTCACGCATTTGAGCCAGAACTGTGGGTCAAAGGTCATACTTAAAGGTCAAAAGTCAAAATTGGCTTTTTGTTTGTCTGGACTTGAATGGATTTTGATTAACTTTATACGATGTTAGTTTACAACAGCGTGTCTCCGTATGAATCAGGCCACAGTAAGATGGCAAAGCTGCACCGTGGAGCATTCACCGGTTCTACCGATAGTCTTGTTTGTTTTCGTTCTAAAAATAGCGAATTTCATATTTTGTCTCAGAAAATGACGATTTTTTATAACAAATTTTCTAAAATTGCTACACACTTTGCGCATAACCTGAGAATTTTGTAAATATTCCTTTTGAAACAGTATGTAGGTGTTTGTTAGTCTAATTTATAATGCTTTTAATGAATTATATCAAAAGTATTACACAGTTTTAGTGTTTTCCTATAAAAATGAAGACTGACCGAAATTGTAAGAAACATATAAAAACTCATGGTTGCTAGGGCGCCTTCCTAGAATTCAGTGGGCGGTAACAAAGTGAATTGCTAATCTCAAAATCATCTCGCCTGTATTTAGTAGGAGAGACCTTACATTTAAAGGTAAAAGTCTCGCTAAATTAGAAAATAAGAATTGCGCATGAGCCAACAATCGATCAGACTCGTCAAGGCGCAGTGTATACATGTGCTATAATAGTTTGTTGCAAGCAAAGTATTATTTTAGTTTTAAATTTCTCTCTTAATATAAAGCATTCCTGAACATAAGTTGTTCTCAATATTATTATAATATTATTTGTAAAATACACTGACATCATGTGGTTTTACGTTATAAATTGCGTACGGGGCTTAACGACGGTATTTCCGATAAACGTATAGACACATTATAACACGACATATTCTCATTTTTCTCGAATATATTTTTCTAGTAACAATAATATATTGATGGAATCGTTAAGGAAAAATATATACAAAGTATTTTTGGATACACGGTTTCAGCAGGACTCGAACTTACGCCTACAAAATCGCGCATTAATTCAATGAAAACTTTCCTTCGCTACACAATATTTATCAATGTTGCGCGTAACGGTGCTTCATGTACAATAAATTCATTTCGATTTTACTACTTCCACACCCGGCGCGCGCCCCCTCCCCCCCCCCCCCTCCCCTAAAACTTTCGGACCATACATATATTGGCATCTATAAAAATGGTCAAAACTGGTTAAATATACTAATTTTTTTTTTCGCTCGCTTCGCTCGCTCCAATTGGTAACAGATCGATATATACACAATGTACTTCAGTAAAACATACCCGACCTAGCCCGCCCCCCCCCCCTCCTACGATTTCTTACGTGCGCCGTAGTACCGGCGCCAAAGTTCATCTAAAACAATAAACTATAGACAATGAGTATATATACCTTTATTTGTGGATGATGTTTTTTTTAAATTCATATATTAGATTGATGTATTTTGCAAAACATTGTTGGCACAGTATACCACATAAAATACATTTATACTTTTCGAATAAATATGATTTAAAGTCAACATTCAAGTCAAATTAATTACTACTTTCAAGTTTAAACAGTTCTGTCTCAATAAATAGTTTTGTTCCCAGTGTTCCATTTGGAAATCACACCAAATTTCATGTATTCATAAAAAAGATATAAAGTGATGTCGTAGAGGGGTGTCCAAAACGTTGGCTCCAATTCCTGGCGATTTCATATTTTTTTCCGGCACCATAATGTCAGCGAAATGACACAAGTCGGCATCACTTGCCTTATTAGTTCACAAGACAATCATACAAGTAGCTTTCACAATACTTCGTGTAAAAAAACATGTTCGCCTGTCTGCCCGTTAGTTCGGTTCGATGAAAAAAGCTACGGATTTTATATGTTTAAAGATGTTTCTGATATATATAACATTGAATGTCAAATACGTATTTAGTGGACAGGCACGTCAAACAAGGGCAATTTACTGCCAATACAAGTGCATTACATACATACGAAATAAACATGTATTTCGAACATAATGCGGTGAAGTATTAAGTTAATTAGTGAAACAAAGTGTATTTGATGATGATGATGATATCTTTGATACGGACCTTTAGCTGATCAGTGCAGACCCACAGACAACATAAAGGGATTACAACTGCACGATCAAAAGATAAAGCCCCCCTAACCCGAAATCCTGGATTTGCCCCTGACTGCTACTTATTTTCCCGCGCCCACGAAAGTGTCACCGGTGACAACTGTATATTATATATATATATATATATATATATATATATATATATATATATATACATTATGCTAAAAAAATAATGATTTGTTTCTCAGGCAGCGCCGCAACGTTTTCTAATGGCCCGCCACGAATTTGATTTAATGCCCAAAAAATTAATTTACTAATTTTTGACGATCGAGCCCGGGTTTTAAAGGAGCAGTCCAGAAATATGTTAATGAAAATAAAACTTTGCAGAAAGTGTTTCTAATGGACATGTTACCGTACAAAATACTACAACTTACCATTGAAATATATGAATTATTAACATTTTGGTAACTTACTATCGTCTATTTTCTGTATGCGATAACTGGTGATGACTCTTGGGTAAACCAGCATGTATATTATAGTATATTCCGTTCGTACCAAGTGCTTTTGAACAATGCCTTTCATAAATAAGAAACAGATTTCGGACGAATGAACACCATAAACGTTCATAAGAACTTTTACTAAAATTACGATGTATTGATTTAGAACCGATGGACAGCGGCTTAAAATTAAACGAATCCGCATTTTAAGATAGCGGAAGAAGAGTTACCCGGTAGATTTCGGTATTTCCAGTAACTTTTTTCCTGTTTGTGTTAATTATATAAATCGGATATACACAAATTGTCAAATAGTGTGTAAATTTTGAAGAAAAAAGTCATATTCGATAGGAAATTGTTATAAATATCGTCCATTTGTTGACTTAAACTTCGTAGATGCTTTTGCTTGTGTAATATTTAGCATTCCACATTTTTTTAAAAGAAAATCTGTGTCAATATAAGTCCTATGGAAACAAACGAAAGTGACAGCTGCCTTGACAAGTGTTGAATTTCCTTTCCAAAAATTATTGGTGATTTACTGAAAAATAATTCCTAATGTTTGACAGTTATAAAAATATGAATCACGAAAAGTTAAATTATATGTTAATTATGAACATTCAAATCGATTGCCGTTTTACGTCAGCTTGCATAAATGACCGTTTGTGATTAATAATTCTATATTTGAGGCGTGTCGTGGGAAAACCGGATTTAATGCTTGTGCGTAAAGTGTCGTCCCGTCTATGCAGTTTGCACAAGCTGATCCGAGACGACACTTTCCGCTTTTATGGTATTTTCCGTTTGAAGGAAGTCCGTTCTAAACACAAATTCACAGTAGGCGGAAAGTGTCGATCCGGATCAGCCTCAGCGGACTGCACAGGCGGATCCGGGACGACACTTTAATACGCACATGCATTAAGTCCGGTTTTCCAACGACACGCCTCATTGAGAATTTTATATAAAGGGATGCTTATCTTGTTATTGAAACTTAAAATTGTCTTAAAACTGCACTTATTTACTAATTTTAATTAGCCATTAAATAGTGCCAATAGAAAAGAGGAGAAAAAAAAAATACTTAAAAAAAAAATTCGCGTTCCCTCCTGATTTTTGGGAAAAAGTGCCTGAGATTAATTTTTTTAGCCTAATGATATATCTAACCATTTGCATTTCGTTGCCATTGATGTGTTCTTCAATCAATTTATTGTAATAATCAAACCCATTCTTCGGTATTTTCGTTAAATTGTACCTTTTTGTAGATATCACCTTTCTGACATCTATCCAAACATGTAAGAGAGACCAAAATCAGTTGGTTGACAGCCTTTTGTGTATTTTGCGTTTTGCATTGAAAGTACATTACACAAACCATATTAATGTTCATATATGCTTTTCTTGCAGAAATTATACGGCTCTGCTAAGGAAATATATTGTTCATTGACGTCGCAAAATCTAAGGCTAAAGAAATTAATGAATTGTTTCTCAGGCACTTTTTCCAAAAAATTATGAGGGAAGGCGAATTTTTGTTATTGAACTTTTTTTTCTCCTCTTTTCTATTGGCACTATTTAATGGCTTATTAAAACAAGTAAATAAGTGTAGTTTGAAGACAATTTTAAGTTGTAATAACAAGATAAGCCTCATTTTTTAAATAAAATTCTTAATGAGGCGTTTCGTTGGAAAATCGGACTTAACGCATGTGCGTATTAAAGTGTCGTCCCGGATCCGCCTGTGCAGTCCGCTGAGGCTGATCCGGATCGACACTTTCCGCCTATAGTGGATTTATGTTTAGAACGGATTTCCTTCAAACGGAAAATACCATTAAAGCGGAAAGTGTCGTCTCGGATTAGCTTGTGCGAACTGCACAGGCTGATCCGGGACGACATTTTACGCACACGCATTAAATCCGGTGTTCCCACGACACGCCTAAAATATAGAATTATTAATCACAAACGGTCATGATAATAATAATAATAATAATAATAGTAGTAGTAGTAATTAAGCCTTCAAAGAAACGGTTCATATGTTCTCATGGTTTATTATGATAAATGATGCTCTGTTAACAATCGCATTGGTTATCACGGTTAACATTTTCAACATTATGTAGCCCTGTTAACAATCGTATATGTTTAGCCGAAACTTTTTCACTTCCTTGCAACACATACATCTGGTTAACAATTTCCCAATCTTAAACATTTGATTACGTTTCTTTGATTACGAGTTCATTTTTTGTAGTGCTTAAAAACGTGTTACCAAGTCGCCTATAAGTACCTCGAGATAATATGTCGTGGTCGCCTGGTATTATATCCCACCCCCTGTACGTCGGTAAACCAATTTGCAGATGATAAATCAAATTTCAGAGAAAACATGTCGGACAAATAACTTATTACCATAATTTATTTACAAAAACTTTTATCTTTAAGGTAAGTTTCAACATTAAAAATATCGCACAAGATACAATGATATTTTGTACGTATGATGCGCTGTTGCAAACGATTCCTAATGGCAATTATTTGGCCAAATTAGTATGAATTTGATTAGGAATGTAAAAAAGTTAGTAAAGTTGGCAATATTCTGTGTAAAAAAAGTACTGATCAATTTATGTTTTTGCAATTATTAATGTACGACCTTACGTATCAGCCATTCTTCGTATATCTGCTTCATGCGTTGTTTAAATGCACCAAACACGCGTGATATTGCTTTTTTCGTGGGACAATATAATGTAAAATGAATAAAGTACTAACTTTTAGGTGATTAAGTGCAAACTATTTTTTCAAACTAAATGGATTATAACCAAACTTGTATACGAGTGCTTTATGTAAATGCTATAAATTTATGCATTTAAACCAATTTAAGCGAGATTTTAACATTGTTGACCACACAAGTTCACTAAAGCATTGTGCAACAATTTTATGAAAGTAAACAGTGTTAAGGTTCTTATCACAGTACTTTACTGCTGAAGAATTATTCAAAGTGACTGCCAATCTAAAAACTGGAAAAAAAAGTGCGGGACCAGATGTGATCTTAAATGAATTTTTTATAAATGGCAGAGATGAACTTCCTCAGTATTGTTTAAAAAAATATTATGTCTTAGATATTTTCCAAATAAATGGACCGAATGTTTTATTGTACGTATACATAAGAAATGAGATTTGAATGACCCAAATAATTTTAGAGTGATAACCATGTTAAGTGTCATACGTGAATTGTTCACAAATTGGATTAAAAGTAGGCAATCAGACTGGGCTGAAAATTACCATGTATTGCTGGAAGCACAAGCTGAATGTCGAGCAAAAATGGGAACAACAGATAACGTATTTGCCCTTCACCGTCCACATACATGAGTAGGAAGCATTTTAACTTGCCTATATCAATACCACTTGCATCTTTTGAGTACAATATATCCTCCATTTTATTGATATACAAAGAAAAAAGAATCGGGAATAAAACACTCGCCTTGTCTTAGACCTAAATGATTCTCAAATGCAGGTCCGATACCATTATCATGTCTTACTTTTGTGTACACATGAGTATACATTGCTTTTATAACTGTAAAACGTCGTCCTCGAATACCGAGTCTGTATATTCTGTACCAATGATATCCCTTACAATGTAATGAAATGCCTTTGTAATATCAATAAAACAACAATACACTTGCTTATTTTAGTTTAAAATATGTTATTAAATGGTGAAGGACAAATAGGTGTCAAAATCAGCACACATAATGACTTTATATTATCGGAGACAGGGATACTTGACTTTTTAACTATGAGTAAAATATATATGATAAAGTACTGCTTTAAGGTTATCTGTGCTACATAACATAAATTCATTAAAATGAAATATAACATTATGCAAGACGATATTGAAAGTAATCCCCTAAAAACCAACTGGGCAAGTCAAGCGAAATGTATTCTAAGTTCACTGGGATTCTATGATGTCTGCTTGGCACAAGTTGTTTGTGATCTCAATGGTTTCTTTTATGTGTTTAAGCAAAGAATTACTGACACTTTTGTCCAAGGTGTAGAAGGACGCATAAATGGCTATTCAAGGGCATTATTTTATAGAAATATCCTCTGTTTTGAACTTCAATTTTATCTTAAATGGGTTAACATCGAGAAGGGAATGTGGATAAGACCGATATTAGTAATATAGTGTTTGCCCAGTTTGCCCTGTTCTCGAAGATGAATATCATTTTATTTTTTGTATGTAACATCTACTCACTCACAAACAAGACAAAAATACAATGCATATATCAGTATATTATAGACGTAACCCAAGCATGTTAAAAGCCACATATTTATTTTCCTCACATAATCCAAATACTATCAAGTTACTAGTTGTTTATGCATGTAGAGCTTTTGAAATCACAAATACTGTCAGTACATGATGATGAATGCTATGTTATTAAGTTACGTCCAGTACAGATCACGTTTCTGAATACAGTGCATATTACTTTAATGTGTAACTTAGATATAAATTATTTTTGCAAAGCATGAGAATACAGTACCGATAACTTTCACGTATTACTTAAATAAGAATTATTTGTGTAAAGCATGATAATACAGTATAGATCACTGTTATGTATTACTAAAATATAAATTATTTTTGTAAGACATATTACTTTTGTGTATTACTTAGATACAAATAATTGTTGTAAAGCACGAGAATACATTACAGAATACTTTTATATAGTACGCGCAGATATATATAATGTATTTCTCTTTCTTAAAGCATGAATATATTATGTGTATCATGGGCCATGTTGGCCTTACTCGTTTTTTATATGCTACATTGTACAATTTTTGAATAAACTATTTTTTTTCTATTACATATAATAAAAATATTTATTTGTAATGACATTTATAAATACTCATTTTATCGCGCAGTTTGAGCTTTATCCAGTTTAAGTTTGGACTTTATTTACACATTTTCTTCAAACAATTCGGCGTTATCCATAAATGAGCATACCATTCCAAGATATAATTGATTTTAACCCAGAAATCACTACGGTATCAACTAATAAACGTTTGAATGCAC